>VWZF01006730.1:152312-260209 GCA_013396755.1 Sclerurus mexicanus | reverse complement strand
GAGAGGGGCAGGGACAGGGGCCGGGTGGATGCTCTGTGGTGCCCGTTCGCCCCCCCCCGGTCCGTACCTCGTTCCCGCCGCCCGCGCCGCTCAATTGTCCCGCCGNGTCCCCCGGCCCCTGTGCCGGCTAGCGGCGGCATCGAGAGGCTGTGGGGAGGGGAGCGGCAACTGTGTGTGTGTGTGCGCTGTGTGTGCATCGTGTGTGTGCACTGCGTGTTCACTGCGTGTTCACTGTGTGTTCAGCTGTGTGTGTGTGTGTGTACTGTGTGTGCACCGTGTGTGTGCACCGCGTGTTCACTGTGTGTTCAGCTCTGTGTGCTTGTGTACTGTGTGTGCACCGTGTGTGTGCACCGCGTGTTCACTGTGTGTTCAGCTCTGTGTGTGTGTTTGTGCAGCTGCAGGGGTGTCTGTAGCCGCTGGAGGCCACACAGGTGCTGTTGCTCAGTGTCAGGTCGTGGCTCCAGATGTTTCCAGACCAGGAACCAGGATCGTTGCCCTTCCCTGAAGCGCCTTCCCAGGCCGATCCCAAAGGCCTTCCCATCTCTGCCTGTGCAATCTCCTCCCTCCCACAACCCCGAGGAGAAGGAGGCTGCTCTGACTCTGCTCAGCCTCAGGGATGGTCACAAAACCACAGAAACAGGCTAGGTTGGAAAAGACCTCTGAGGTCCTTGAGTCCAACTTGGTGTTGGACCAAACAGCACCGTGTCAACTAGACCATGGGACTAAGTGCCACATCCAGTCTTTCCTTGAACACCTCCAGGGACGACTCCACCACCTCCCTGGGCAGTCTGTTCCAGTGTTTAATCACTCATTCTGTGAAGAAATTCTTCCTAATATCCAACCTAAACCTTCTCATTAAGGCCATGTCCTCTCATCCTGTCGCTTGTTATCTGGGAGAAGAGGCTGACCCCAACCAGACTACAACCTCCTGTCAGTTGTAGAGAGTGATACAGTTTGAGCCTCCATTTCTCGAGGCTAAACAATCCCAGCTCCCTTAGCCATTTCTCACAGGACTTGTGCTCCAACCCCTTCCCCAGCTCCATTACCCTTCCCTGGACTGCTCTGTGAGAGACAGGTCGTGCATTGATTACTCTGTTTTGAGTGGGGTTTGCAGTAGGACAGCAAGTGTTATGTAAAATGTTCTTTGTCAGAGTAGTTCTAGTTCCTGGCAGAGGCCTTAAATTGAGTCTCTAGCTCATACTGCTTGTTATAGAAGGTTTTGCTGAAAAAAAGTCAGTTGTTTACACTAGTGTAAGCTGGCATTGCTGTCCATTTATTCTTACCCTCTTCTGTTCCTTTTCTCTTAAACAAAATGTTCATGAGACTCCACAGAGCACCAGTCTGAGGGAGTAGCTCTGTAGCTCAGGGCTGGTTTTAGATGTGTCCCTGCCTGGCAAACAATGCAAGATGATAATTACTGAAGAATTACTTAATACCTGTGTAGTCGGGAGGAGATTTTTGCTTGTCGAAAGCAATGAGAGGGAAATAAAATATATATGAAACAATGGAAAGCAAATACTATGTAATAGTTTATGATTTTTCTCCCAAACAAAGAAATCCTTGTGCAATTATACCCTTTACAATTCATGCACCCTCACCCATGTGCTCTCTGTGCGCCGTGTTAGTCTTGGTGCTTTGTGGTCTGGGATCTTCGAACACCCTACTGGATTGTCTCTCCATCTTCATGCAGGCAAGGTATATCTTGTTCATATCCTGTCAAATTGCAGCTTCTGCTGATGGCTGTGAGCTCCTTATCTTCTGGTTTGTGCTACTTGTGCACCTGCTCACCGAGCATGGGAAAGTCCTAGACTTAGGATAAACATTACTTAGCAACAACTAAAACATCAGTGTGTTAGCAACATTCTTCTCATTCTAAAGACAAAACAGCACTGTACTGGCTACTAGGAAAGTTGCTAAGAAAATTCATTCTGTTCCAGCCAAAAGCATATCGAGGTGAAAGTCCATAGCTTGTGGCCTGAGACTTCCAGCAACTCAGGCTATGTAGGCTAAACAAGTATATGTAAGTAAACAAAATACTAAATCACACAGTATTATAACTTTAAGTGGCTCATTCTATTAAAAGTTACTTACTTAAGCTAAACAACTAATAACTATCAACAAAATAAAGTAGTTTCTAGGTGCAAACAAAAAAGGAGAGTGACAATTTATGAATTTTAATAGAATCAGGAAAATAAGTTTTGAAGCCTAATGGAGGAGAGAGAACTGTCTGGGAATGAGCAGAGGCTGAAAGTTAGCTAATTTTGTGGTGGAAATACTGACTAAAGTGATTTGTACTGCTAGAGAGCATGGCATTCATCTGTTGCCCTCTCTACCTTTCTCTTAACTGAAGTATATCTCTTAAAGTTAGCAAGAAGACAAAACATCTTTCATTCTTCAGGTCAGGAAAATTCTACTGGAAAAGGTCTTGCACTTCAGTAACAGCTGTGATGTTATCTTTAGAACCCCCTCTTGATTGCATTTTTTGCCTCAAAGTTCTCATCCACTCTTCATTTGAACTATGGTTTTGTTTGGGGCTTTATGTGACATATATTTATTTATATGTATATATATATTTATTTGTTGCACTTCATTTTTCTGGCAGGCACAAATAAATTTTTTGTTTCTCGTTTGATAAAAATACTCCTTTTGTTCTATTAGACTTCAAACTTGCTAAAATGTGCTTCAGAGTGTCTTGAAGACTTGGTCATCAGGGATCAGCAATGTGTGTGCAAAATCTTCCAAGATGATAAGCCGAAAAAGACTTTTAAGACATAGAATGTCTATGCTGTAGAGGAAGGAACAGCATATCCCAGATATCTGTAAATTTAGCTTTCCTGTGTTGTTGGTGATGATGTAGCCACAAAAGCAGAGCTGAATGTAGCCTGTAAAATCTTCCAGGCACATAGTCAGGAATCTACGTGGGTTGCACTCCCTGCTTTTGTGCCAACACTCACTAGGTCATGTGGCTGGTAGATGTCCCAGCTAATCTAAAGCTGGCTCAAGCATCTCTGCGTGGTGTTGGCTGTGCCATAAACATGCCAGTAGAAACACAGCACAAATGCAGAAACCATTTAGCAGATGATGTGTTTTTTATTCAGGTAATGTGCATGCTTGTGTGTGTTATGTGTGCTTTTATCACCGCTTTTATTAACTTTAGTCTTAGCAAATACCCTTTTAACACAAGCACATTTCATAGTCAGTGAAGATACGTTTTGATAGTCAGATATATAAAATCTTCTGAATTCCGGTTTTATGTTGTATTCATGAAGAGGAATTGCACAGTTTTTTTTTTCCTTCAGAGCAAAATTTGACATTAGTCCTTAGAGATCCTTGCAATTGCTAGATATCAACTTAAGAGATTTAAATAATGGCATCCTCTGTGTTTTGCTAAACTTTTTTTTGTTTTAAGTGAGCAAGTGTAGCAAGTTATGCTATGCATCAGAGCAAAGATATTTGTCAGAGCAACAAACAACTATAATAGCTGTGTTTTTAAAATGTACTGCACATCATGCCTGGTTAAAAATAGATTATATAAGAAACTTCCATCTTTTTGAGGAATGTAATTTTAGCAGATTTCTGTTGCTACTTTTCAGTAGTATTGAATTCTGTTGTCTCTAGTCTTACAAACAAAATTGGCTTCAAAATTGAATGATAGCAGGGTGTTCAGTTATGTGGTATTTGCATCAGTAATAACTGAGAGACTGATGATTTTTTCCCCCCCTAATCTAGTCAGATCTCTTGTGTTGAATTGTAGGTTTTTCAGTGGCTTGGAAAACTTGTTTTTAATGGGCTATTAGGAGAGCATCTATTCAGTAGCTGGCTGGTTAGACATAGGACTCAGTAACTTAGGAAACACTACTGAACCTTACCCTTTCTAATTTTTCTCATAGGCATAATAAAGCAGGGAACACAAATTGAAGGAGGTGTTACTACCTTACTGATCAGAAAACTTTCTGAAGTATTTGGACAAACTACATATATATGTAGTAATATCTACAAAGGTAAGATATCTTCTTTTTCTGTTTTATTTAAAAAACCTCTTAACTAATGAAAACCTCTTTTACAAGTCTCAGTGGGTTACAAAAGTAATTTTGTATGTTAAAGAGCAATGTGGAGCCTAAACCAATGAGTTCTGTGGAGTCTTTAACAAATTCCACTAGGCTTTTCATGATAGGATTTTGATGAAGGCAGATTGCTCATTAGTTGTTCTTCACAAAGCTTTCAAATCCCTTAAAGGCTACTATGTTTTATAAAATAGACCATGTAGGAGAAGGCAGTAGCTCCTCGTGATTTCAGGGTAAGCTGCAGTTTTGACTGCTTTTACTTCCTAAATATTTGGTATTTCTTTAGGTATGTGGAGACTTCATGCAGTTCCCTTTGGAATGGAAGTCCGCAGTGGGTGGAGAATCTTAGTCTTTATTTTGCAATATGGAAGTATGAAATTCACATCTTAAGTGATGTGCAGTTCATAAAAACAGGGTCTGCTAGTTGAAAGTGCCACATGTATTGTCTGTAAGGACACTGTTTTGTAAGTTTGTAAGGCATTACATAAAAGGCATTAAAACAGAAAGCAGACATTTGTATTTGAACTTCGATTATGTTTTTGCTTCAAGTAGAATTCATGTAAACAGAAACTGTATGTTTCACAGTGGCTGCTATAATAATGTTCAGTAACAGAGTTCAGAACAAGCACAGCTCAGCTGTCTGTAAAGTCTTTGCTTTCAGAATTCAGAGAATATTGATATAAAATTGTGATTCTGAGATCCAGCAGTACAGTCCTCAAATTCTCACTGAAATCTCAAAGTCTCCAAAGTTCATTTGCATTCACACCTGTGAAGTTCTTTATTCACATTAAGATCTCCATGTTCCTAGAACTGCTTTCAGGCCTTTTTTTGCATCTAACCATACAGATTGGGCACAAAGACAGCTTTATTTCTATGTAGGGTTTTTCTTAATAGGTTGAAAGTGTGTGGAGAGCATGGGTTATGATATTGATCGTTTCGTGGGCTATGTTAATGAAGGGCTGTTGTGCTCCATCTGCCGAGACGTGTTAGAAGATCCATTGCAGGCTCCCTGCGAACACGCTTTCTGCGCTGCCTGTATCCATGGGTGGCTTGTTCATCACAGTAACTGCCCTGAAGACAGACAAGCCATTGATGTGTCTTTGCTACGGCCTCTCTACAGGTATTCCATAATCTTACTGTGTTGAAATTACATGAATTTAGGATTTATCAGTTTTGCTTGCACAGTTTGGTCTCTTGTCATGTACTGTCACTCTGACTGTCTTTATCTAGTATGCCTGTGGCAGAAGGTGATCACTTGCATGAAAGCATTTTCTGTTTATTGTAACTAACTTTTAAGATGTTTAATTTGTTCTCGGCCTTTTTTGAATGCCATTTCTAGCTGGACGTTATTCTGAATGTCTTCTACAGCAATAAAACTTTCCATACTTCAGAGAAAGCAAGAAAAGCAACTCTTGACAATAGTCACTACGCTGTATCTTTTTTCTTTTCAGTCTTATCTACATACTCTAGTGGGGCTTGTAGTTAATAATTCCTGGAGATGTGAACCAAACTTCTGACCTTCAAATTCTTTTAAAAAAAGATCTTTAGACAGAAGAATGCCTGTAGTGAGCCACCTTGTCATGTAAAGCAGGCTGTTTTCACAAGTGCCTTCCATAACTGGTCAGGCAGTGGGACTAGATGATTGTTGTTGGTCCTTTCCAAACAAACTATTCTATTTTAAATTGTTAATTCTTGCTGTTGCCAGCACAACAGAGTTGCATCAGTAGATGCTGCTTGCTGTTTAACATCTGCATTGTCTAATCTTCCTCAGACTAACAGTTATGTTGTGTTTAGAGCCTTCAGCCACAAATGTTAAATTTACTTCATTAGTACTCACAACATAGTTTTGTTATTAGTGAGATTTTACTGTCTGGAAGTTAACTGCAGTGCAGACAGAGCACTAGAGTTTAATTTTTAAGTTATTTTGTCTGTACTCACTGCAGTCCATTTAGTTTGACATGTTTAGAAACACAAAACTTAAATGATGAATGAGTAGCCCTGGTGTTTGTTATTGGTAATGTCTGCCTAGCCAGTGAAGGTTCACAATTAAAAAGTATTCAAAAATAAAGATTTCATTTGCACATTTAGTTTTGGAGACTGAATATTCCTTTAGCATTGTTGCTTTCTAGTTGTTTTTTTCCAATATAGTCATTTGAATTCTTGAGAAAAAAAAAATTAAGCTGGTGGCTCACGATTTTTCCTAATGGAAATTAAAATCTTACTTTCTTTTCCCAAAAGTTGAAAATACAAGCTTTGTAATAATGTTCCAAGATTTAAGAAAAAATTCTTTTTCTTTGCACGTAGATATATGAAAAATGATTTAAACCGTCTTCAGCTGCATTGCAGAAACAGAGAGTATGGCTGTGAAATGATTTGTTCTCTGGAGTCTATAGACAGGCATGAAAGGGAGTGTGAGTACAGTCAGATACCCTGCTCCAATGCCGGTGAGTAACATCCAAAGAAGTTGAATCCTTTATATTCAAAAAACATGTGTTTGTCATCTTCCTGTCAGCAGAACTGCAATAATGACCATTACTTTCAAATAGAAATTCAAACCTTTGGCATGATCTTCTCTTTACAGCAGTATTTTCAAATAAAATATCTTACTGATTTATGGCAGCCGTGATGATTAGCAGCTGTTCCTTATCCAGGAGTTAACCGAAATGAGTGAATGTGAAGGACTTCAAATGTATGAAATGTAATAATGCATTTACTTTGCTTTCTGTCAGGTTATGACTTTGTTTTCCAATTCTGACTGCATGTTCTGATGTTTGAATGAATGCAGTAGCCTCTGGAGAACATTCAGGGGTCACAATTTATTTATAAAACAACTGGTTGCCTGGTGTGTGTGTAGGTGCTCACTCTGTATTGTGCTTTTAACAAAAATGTGTCTTAGAAATAAGGATTATTCCAACATAAATTCTGGTTAAAATTGTTGTGTTCATGTTGAGATTTTTATTTAAAACAAGTCCACACCTCCTGAGGAAGAAACATGCCTTTAAAAGGAACATACTGTTAAAATTTCCCAGTTGATTTAATTCAAAATGTTGTAGGTTCCTAGATAAAGTTAATTTCTAATTAAAGATGCTAAGGGCATTGTTGAGTCTGCCACTGTAATTAATTATGAGATGAATAAAGTGCTAGAATTGCTCTACTGACAATTAGAATTTCTTTAGCAGTAAGTGACTCCTGCAGATGCTTCAGATTCACCTGTTCTGGTTCCTACAGAAGCTCTATAGAGTTACCACTTGATGTCTGGTGTTCAGGGTGTGAGGTCTCCTACATGTCTTGAAATCTTACTGAAGAATATATTGGAGCGTATTTTGAGTACCTTAATTACAAACAATTATATTTATTGGTAAAGCTCTTCTAGAGGGCTTTTTTGTCATTTTCTGCTATGGTTTGTTGACAAGTTTCAGTTTCCTTACTTGGATTTTCTCTTCAAATTAAATGTAAGTGTGTATTACAGCAAAGAGGGCCTCAACAGTTAAATGCTAAGACTACGAACTTCAAGTTGAGAGTGTTAAATGTAACAATAATTTATTTAGTGTTCATTTTTGATTCTTTATGTTTTGCTTTTAATCACTATAGAATTGCAAATTTTGTATCCTAGAATTTCTGGGGAAATGTTTCTATTTTGGATGAGTCATTAAATGCTCATAAATAAATGCTCTTATTTATGTGGTCTAGTACACTATAGACAAGACCAGCCAATGGTCAGAACAACACAGTTATGTTCCATCTCACCCACATCTTTCATACTACATATCTTTGGACTTTTTTCCCTAAATTTGATTACCTAATGTTTTTTTACACATGTGCATTCTTCATCAATTTCAGTCTCTGCAGTCTATGAGGGAAGCACACACAAGCTGCCAGTGTCTTACCTTGGCATCAGCATTGACATTAATGAAGTTGCTTTAATGCCAGACCACTTTACAGAAAATACCTCCTTCCAATCTCTATTTTCAGTTAATGGATAAGTATCTTAATAAGACTTTTTAACAGTGTTGTAGTACTACCCATGTTCATATTTCATGTTCTAAAGGAACCCCTTTTTTCAGCTTTCTTTCTTAACTGTTTTTGTTTGGAATTCATCAAAATACTTCCATTAGTTGTAACTGACTGGCTTACCTTGCTCCTCCTTGTTCAGGCTGTACAGTGCAAATTGAGCGGCGTAACTTAGATGGTCACCTGGCAGTGTGTGAGTATCGGAGCCGCGAGTGCCCCAATGGCTGTGGTTACACCATTCTCAGCGCAGAAGACACGCAGCATAATTGTGTAGCAGAGCTAAGAACAGAGCTGGAACTACTTCGGTACAAATCTTCTCTTTCTTTGGTATTTTTGTTAGTTTGGACTTAAAATCACTCTATAAAGCACTTCAAATACTAGTACTGGATCCTGGCTTATGTTAAATGATCTATTAATTACTTGATACTAATGGGCCAGAGTTTTATTATGTGTCAGCATAGACTTGAAATTCTTACCGTTTTGATTCTTTTTCCGGGTTTTCTGCTCAAGTTACTATAAATCATAAAATACCATTGCTTGCAGTTGAACAAAACCGTGAGCTTACTATATAAAATGACAAGAAAACTAAGAAAACTGGGCTGAAGTTGGCAATTTAATTTTTTCACTGGCCTGTTTTAGACCCAAAGTAACATTATTGAATAACTATATTCAGTTTATGCTTTTACAGATCCAGAAGATAAAAACCTGTAATTATTTTGGCAGGTACAGGTAGATTAAATCACTGAAGATGTAATTTTCATTCTTTATTAAATACCTGGTAGATCAATAACAGTCAGCGAATATGACTGTTCTTACCAGCATATTCCTTTTTCTCCTATGTATGTTTCTGTAGCTTTCCCTTTCCATTATATTTCAGTTGGACTCTTTTTTTTCTCTCTCATGCTTCCTCCCATTTCTATCTTTCAGCTCTCTGTGTTGTGTTCTTGAACATTGCTGTGAAGTCAGGCTCAAATGCAGTTTAAATGCATTGAGACATGAGGGATTCTGCTACCTACTTCTGAACTCAGAAGGTTAATGTAGTATCAGCTAGTTTTTAGCTGTGAAATTGGTTGAGTGATAGATTTGGTGAATGATTAGATATGGTTTAGTGCATGGTCATTTACTGTCCATTGTAAAAGTGACAACAGTACATAGAACCACAGAGTCATTTAGGCTGGAAAACATTCTTTAGACCTTCAAGTCCAACCACTAAGCCAGCACTGCCAAACCCATCACTAAACTGTGTCCTAAAGTGCCACATCTACACATTCATGCTGTCTCACTTCTTTACCTGTTTAGCAATACTATATGATTCAGACTTTTCATCTTGGCTGCCTATGTTTAGCTATACTGAGCAAGCACATACTGGAGGCGAATGGCAGAGGATCACTTAAAGTCATAAATATGTGTTCTTGAGCTCATAAAATTACTTCAGGCATATGATACAGTTGTCCCCATATAGGCTGTTCACGGGCACTTTAGTGCCCCTGGGCAAGATGCACTTCTTTGTGCTACTTTTTATTCAGTTAATAAATCATGCCTCTACAGGTGTGTCTTGTAGACTTTGATGGGAATCAGATCAGGCCATTTAGTTGCAACAAAGCATTCTGGAATTTGAAAAGTCATTCTTCTTACAAGGCTTAACAAGCAGAAATAAACTTTTTAGGTCAGAAATGATCTGCAAAGTGGAGGAGGCAAAACATGAGATGGAGTCAAGGTTAGATTCACAGAGGAGGCATATGGTCCAAAAAGAGAGTATTCTGCAAAATGAAATTGAAGAACTAAAGGTAAATATGATAATTTTCCTCTCTCTTTTTTTTTTTCCTGTCTTAACAGTCTGGCTTTTTGCTTTTCCTGGTAGCAGTCTCTTATTTTGTAAATATAGTCTCATACGGAGGAGTAGGACATTGAGTATGGGCAGGAAAACCGGCAAAGCTTTGCCGGTTTAATCAGCTCTGTGTAGAAGCAGGCTGAGTGCTGTATTCCCATGGTTATCTGCTTCAAGTTCACTTGGAGCTCACCTGGTACCCCCTGCGAGGACCGCAGTGTTCTGCGCATATGTAACATTGTCAGCAGATCAGTCTGAAACTGATTTTCAAATCAGATGTAATTAAATATCCAGCTCCTTTTTTTTGGTACTATCCAAAGTCACTTAATGCAGGGCTGACACAGAGCTCTTCTGCTGACAGTGTTCTTTACACTGTGGTCCAGCTGTGGTCAGAAAGTTGAAAAGTTGCTCCATAAACATCAAGTAACAAGCAAGGCCACCTTATCTTTTCATTCATCCAGTTGTTATTTTATTGCTGAATAATTTTTAAAGCCCAAAGCAATGGATGTGCTTTATAGTTTACATTTTAGTTTCTACTGGATTTGATGTTAAGTCCATAAAGAATGTATCTGAACATAACCAAAACTTTATTTTGGTTGGGGTCTTGAAATAGAAAATGTAAGGAGGAACTGGGTAAATCTGGTGTTTCTTATCATACTTTAGAAGAAACCTTTTGAAAAACTGTATTGGAATCTTTAAAACAAGACCATCCCAGAAGGTAAATGCTGGTTGTCTCAGATTTGTTCCGCTATCAAAAAACTATTTCAGCATTGCTTATTCTTTGTAATCCATCATCCTACATGCTTAGCCAGTTCAACTTCATCCCACCTCATTAGAAAAGGGTTTGTTCCTTGCAGCAAATTTGTATTTGCATTGCAGAGTCAGATATCACGACTGATGTCAGATGTACGCTCTCTGATGGCTGTGGAGAGACAGCACCGCCAAGAACTGGAGCAGGCAGAGCTGGAAAAACGGGAGTTAATGGAGCTGCTGAAGGGGCTGCAGAAGGAGTGTCGATTAACTACTACAGAGGGAAGCAAGAAGTCAATACATTTCCGTCCTCTGACACGAATAGAGAGTGTAAAAAGAAAGCCTAGAGAAGTTACAGTTATCTAAACAGTAGTAAGCTCAAAAAATATTTTCTTCTAATACTGGCTTCTGGCAAACTTTTCTACTGTCTTTGAGTGATTAGTAAACTTTATTTCTGATTCACTTGTTTTCTTTTAAAGTCTAAATTACAACTGTGTTTCCCTTGGGGGTATAAAAACACAGAATTTTTTCTGAGGGAACACTGAGAATTAAAACCAGTAATTGGCAAATATATTTTAGCTAATGTTTTTTCTAGAAAGGGGGAAGGAGACTTGATTTATTATCTCTTCGATGCATCACTTACAGGACTCTTTGAAGCCTGAAAGCTAGAGCCTTTTAAAGTAAAAAATACAGACTATAATAGACCAGGAAGGAAACAATCTCTTAAGTACCTATGTTTCAAGCATGAGAAAGCAAATGTGATTCATCAGTAATGACATTTGGGGTGTACTTAATTTTGGAAAAAGTGAATAGTAGAATTAGTAACTAATAGAAATTAATAAAATGTTGGTCTTTTATAATCTGTAGAAGACCTTATTTCAACAGTGGAAAGCAAGTGTTTTAAACTGTAATTCTGCTATGTAATAGCTTCTGGTGAGGTTGACTTTTGCTTTAGAGTTTCTCTAATTTCCCAGGTTGATACATAATTAAAACACTAATACCAAAGCCCAAGGTAACAGAATAACCTAGACCCTTCTAAATAGATGTGTGAGTAACTTGGGAGTTCGTGGGAGGGGATCTGCATTTTATGTAAAAATTTGAAGCTTTTATATGTGAAAGTGTCAGCTATTTCTACAGGGTCCTTCAAGCATTAGACCAGTCCATTCGGTAGTCAATATATTTAAAGCATGTATAAATACCTGGAGTATCCTTAATTTTCTTTTGGCAGATTTAAGGTTATTTGAACATTAATATCCACAACAGAAGAATATTTGCTCAATCACTTTCAGATGTTTGTATTAGTGCTCAAGAAGCTGCAGGGTGTGCCAGAGCCTGGCACTGCCATGAGAGGGTAACAGAGTATAGTGAGTTGACCTTGGCTGAACACCAAGTGCCCACCCAGCCCCTCTATCACTCCCCTTCCCAGCCAGACAGGGGTGAGAGTAAGGTGGAAAAAAACCCCAACATAAATCGTGGGTTGCAATAAGGCAGTTTATGTTTATGCCAAAAAGCAAAAGCAGTGTGTGGACACGCAAAGCAGAAGTTAGCAGTTAATCTCTACTTCCCATAAGCAAGATGGTCGGCCACTTCTCTGAGAACAGGGCTCCAGCACACATAATGGTTGTCAGCAGGCAATGAATACCCGTGTTCCTGCTCCTTGCCTCAGCTTTTATATCTGGGTTGATGATGTATANTTCCCAGCCAGACAGGGGTGAGAGTAAGGTGGAAAAAAACCCCAACATAAATCGTGGGTTGCAATAAGGCAGTTTATGTTTATGCCAAAAAGCAAAAGCAGTGTGTGGACACGCAAAGCAGAAGTTAGCAGTTAATCTCTACTTCCCATAAGCAAGATGGTCGGCCACTTCTCTGAGAACAGGGCTCCAGCACACATAATGGTTGTCAGCAGGCAATGAATACCCATGTTCCTGCTCCTTGCCTCAGCTTTTATATCTGGGTTGATGATGTATAGTATGGAATATCCCCTTGGTCAGCGTGGGTCAGCTGGCCTACTTGTGTCCGCTCCCAGGATCTCACCCTCGATTGAAGAAGGAATGCTACAGTGCTGTACTCAGCAGTAGCCAAAACATGGGTGTGTTATCAACACTCTTCTAGCTACCAATGCAAAGAACAGCACTGTGAGGCTGCTATGGGGTAATGAACTCCATCTCAGCCAGATCCAATTCAGTCTCCACCCCTTATTCCATAGCACTTGCTTCATACTCAGATCCCACATTATATATATATATATTTATATATCTTCTGACTATCTCCCAGGCTTTCATAGATAGGTATTGTTTTTTCCACTTTATGGCCTTCTTCCACCCCTCTAGATCTTGGGCTCCTTTCCATCAGGATGTGTACTCAGGACAGTAGAAGCAACACAGTGGATTGTTGGCCACCAACACCAGTTTGGCTCAGGTCATTGTCACACTCTCCTTCCTTTTCACAAAATTCATTCTTCATTGTCCTGCTACTTTAGTCCTGCAACATAGAACACAGATAATATTTTCCCCCCAAGGTTAAATCTCCTTGAGGCACACACTGGGTCTCCCCATCCTCCTGCATTACCCACCAGGTACACCCTGGTCCTTGACCTAAAACTGTCCCATGGATGGGTTTGCATTTCCTCATGGGAGGAGAAACACACTGCTTTCCTCAGCCCCTTCCCCACATGTAGTACAAGGACCCTATCTCCGCTCAAAGTATGTAGGTGTTTTGTTTGGGCAGGACCAGGGCAGTTGGCAGATCCCCTAGTGTTGGCCAGCCAAGTGGCTAAATTTGCTTCCCAATGCTTCTATGTCCCATAACCTAAGACTCTTAACATAGTCTTCAAAAGTCCATAATACCTCTGAAACTTTGCAAGGGCTTGGGGGTGGTAAGGAATGTGATATATCCACTCAAGGCCATGTCTCTTTGCCCAAGCTTATAAGGTTATTCTGAAAGTGAGTCCCTTTGTCTGATTCAATTCTCTCTCAGGTCCCATGTCACCACAGAATGTGCCTCTCAAGGCCTAAGATGTTTCGAGCGGTGGCCTGGCTTACAGGATTTGTTTCCAGCCAGCCAGTTGTTGTCTCCACCATGGTGAGTATCTAGCTCTTGCCTTGGTGTGTTCATGGCAGTGGTCCCATGGAGTCAATTTGCCAGGCCTTGCCATACTGGAAGGCCAGCCTCTGCCCTCTGTTCCAAGGAGATTTTACTCTCATGGCTCGCTTGGTTGCTGCACACGTTTCACACTGGAGAATAACCTGTGTGATCGCCTCCACAGACAGGTCCACCCCTCGATCACGAGCCCGCTTGTATGTCGCATCTCTTCCTAGATGTCCTGATGTTTCATGGGCCCATTGGGCTATAAATAGCTCACCCTTCTGCTCCCAGTCCAAGTCTACCTGAGCTGTTCCAATCTTGGCAGCTGTATCCACCTGCTCCTTGATCTGATGGTCTTCAGTGGTGCAACTTCCGGGCATGTGAGCATCTACACGACACACCTTCAGAGTCATGTTTTCTACCTGTGCAGCAAAGTCCTGCAACAATGCAGCAGTGCAGATGGGTTTACCCCTGCATTGCCAGTTGGTCTTCTTCCATCACTGTAGCCACGTGCACCAGACATTAGCCACCATCCAGGAGTCAGTATGGAGATACAGTAAGGCCACTTTTCTCATTCGTCAGTCTCTAGGGCTAGTTGGATGGCTTTCACTTCTGCATATTGGCTTGACTTGCCTTCTTCTTCAGGAGCCTCAACATCTCGGTGCGTGAGATTCCACCTCCTGTGGTTTCACACAGCAAGATCCATCAGTAAACAGACCATAGCCTCTTTCATTTTCTGGTAACTCATTATATGGTGGTGCTTCTTGGGCACGAGTCACCTTTTTCAGACAATGATATCATCATTACACTGCAGGTGTTCTGGAGCTTTCCCCTGTTCCAGTGCAGGCTGGATCAGTCCACAGCAGATGGTCAGACTTTGTTTCCACCCCTGGGGCAGTCAGTTCCAAGCATACTGGATGCCCCTCCAAGTGAAGGCAAAGTGTGGCCTGCACTCTGTTGCCAGAGGGATTGAGAAAAATGCATTAGCATTACCAGCTGTGGCACCACTGGGCTGCTTTTGACTTGAGCCTATATTGAAGTTCCAGCATGTCCAGCACAGGAGAAATCAGAGGCAATATGACTTAATTCGGGCCATGATAGTCCACTGCCAGCCTGCGTTCCCCATTAGAGTTTGGCACTGGCTATATGGTTCTCCAGTTGATGAATTAGCTCATAGGTGGGAATTACGGAGTCTTGGTTGGTGTGATACTGTCAGTGCACTATTCTGGTAGCAATTGGCACTTGCTGGTCCTCAATTTGCAGCAATCCCACCATGAAGGGATCTTCTGAGAGGCCAAGCAGGGTTGATAATTGTTTGGTCTTCTCTGTAGTCACAGTAGCTACACCAAAATCCCATCAATACCCCTTTGGATCCTTGAAGTACCCCTTCCTGAGGTAGTTCATGCCAGGATACAAGGGGCCTTAGGGCTGGTCACAATGGGGTGCTTTTGCCACTTGTCCCCTGTTAAACTTACTTCAGCCTCTAATGCCAATGCAAAGCACAGCACTGTGAGAGCTGTTACAGGGAAATGAACTCCAGCTCAGCCAGAAATACACATGGATTTATGAAAGGCAGGTCCTGCTTGACCAACCTGGTCTTCTGTGACAAAGTGACCCACTTAGTAGATGAGGGGAAGGCTATGGATGTGGTCTATCTGGACTTCATTAAAGCATTTGACACCATCTCCCACGGCATCCTCCAAGAAAAACTGGACACGCGTGGCTTGGATGAGTGGACTCTTTGACGGGTTAAAATTTACTCTCAGTAAATTTGCAGATGACACCAAGTTGGTTGGGTGTTGATCTGCTCAAGAGTAGGAAGGCTCTGGAGAGAGACCTGGACAGACTCCATCAATGGGGTAAGGATAACTGCATGAGGTACAATAAGGGGGTCCTGCACTTGGGTCACAACAACTCCAGGCAGTGCTACAGGCTGTGGAAGAAGTGGCTTAAGAGCTGCTTTCAGCAGAAAGGAACTTGGGGGTGCTGTTTGATAGCTGGCTCAATATGAGCCAGCATGTGCCCAGGTGGCCAAGAAGGCCAGTGGCATCCTGGGCTGGATCAGGAACAGTGTGGCCAGCAGGACCAGGGCTGTGATTGTCCCCCTGTCCTCTGCACTGGTGAGGCCACACCTTGAGTGCTGTGTCCAGTTCTGAGCCTCTCACTACAGGAAGGACATTGAAATGCTGGAGCAAGTTCAGAGAAGGGCAACAAAGCTTGTGAAAGGTCTAGAGAATGTGTCTTACAAGGAGCAGCTGAGGTAGCTAGGTCTGTTTAGTCTTGAGGAGGCTCAGGGGGGACCTCAGGGCTCTCTACAACTTCCTGAGAGGATGTTGTAGCCAGGTTGAGGGCAGTCTGTTCTACTGTGCTTGCAGTGAGAAGACAAGAGGAAACGGACTTAAGAGGAGACAGGAGATTCAGATTAGATACTAGAAAAAAACCTTTTCATTGTCAGGGTGGTCAAGGATCAGAACAGGCTGCCAAGGGAGGTGGTGGAGTCACTATCCCTGGAGGTTTTTTAAGAGGTTGTGGTGCTGGCTTATATGGTTTAATGCTTATGGGGTTACAGTTGTAGTGCTGGGTTGACAGTTGGACTGGACATTCTTAAGTCTCTTCCAACCCTGATGATTCTACAATTCTAAGTTTTCAGTAGAATTTTTTTGACAGACACATAAATACTGAATCAAGGAAGCATTTATCTGTAAGGACTGCATGAGAAATCTGTATGGTTCAAAGACTTTTCCAAACAGCTCACGCAGCCTGTTCATGTTGTTTTCAGTGGTACAACTAATATTCTGTCCATTGCAGCTCATCAGGGGACTAACTGGGGAGGAATCTGACCTCCTGTTTACTGAATGTGTTAAATCAGTTTTGAACATTCAGGAAAATGTGTGCAGTTTCAACAACCTGAATAAGTTAATTTTATGGTTTCGAAAGTCACTACATTACTGTGCATGCCCTGCTGTCACTCAGAGCAATAGTTTTATGGCTAACAGCATAACCGAAGAGAGAGGCAGCAATCTTCTTTAGTACATAGGCTGCAGTATGAAGACTTGTAGTCAGAGCTGTCTGAATTTTGGGCATTAATAAATCCTTCTAACTTGCTGTTTCTTTAGTACCACTGAGGCACATGTGCACATGTTCAGGTCTTCTGTATTCAAAAACTGACATAAATAACTCTTCTGGAAAAGTGTTTTTTTCTGTAAAAAAAACCCAAACAACTAAAAACATTCATAGGAAGAGCTATATCCAAATCTTTACATGTCTTAAGTCCATATATTCTAGATTAAATTATAGTCATTGAGACTATTTAGATCAGTGTAGCAGTCTCACCAACTCACAACATAGCACATCTCTTAAGAAGCCATATTTAACAATCTGGAACAGTAAACCAGTAGCTATAATTTGGGAAGACCTTCATTGACACTAAACATTCAGTGGTCAATTCACTTACATTGGTGTGTGTATTTAAAGTTGTAGGCAGAAAGTAAGAATGCTGTTATTCTCTTGTGCTCTAAATAAGCAAGCTGTGAGTGTCTGTGCTATGTGTGACACCGTTGCAGCATTCATACTAATTTTGAAGCTTTTTGGCAATACTAGATTTCATGCTATTAGATTCAGTGCTTTTCTGTAAACTATGTCACTGTGATGTGACTTTACCTAATGTGAAAGAAGAAAATCACATCAAAATCCTATAGAATTCAGATGAGCTGCAACATCTTTCCTGAGTCGGAGGGCAGTAACCCAATCTTTTCTGTTCTGACCACAGAAGAAAGCAACTTATTACCTCTGTGCTGTCCCCAAAATACATTTGTTTACTTTAGGAATTTCACCCACCTATTTATGACTAAATTCCTCCTGGTATGGAAAGTAGGGTTTATTTAATGTTTACTTAGCATTTGGTCTGCTGTCTTTTAAGTGATAGACATGAAACTGCATGAGAAAAATGCACCCTTGGTGGTAAAGGAAGGACTTTGTGCTGTGCAGTCTAGCTCAGGAGAGTCTGAACTTCCAGTGTGGAAATGTGGCAACGCTTTGGGCCCACCTGCTGCTGGAATGACCTGTCATCTTGGGTTGCCTTCAGCAGCCAAGAAGCACTTTCAGAGATAGTTTAAATAGGCACATAGGAGCTAATAACATCAGATCCCTGCTGTGACTTTAAACTTTATCCTGTTCCTCTGGGTTGATAACTGTTCTGCACTTCAGATTTTCCTCTGCTAATGAACTCCTCACAGGGTGGTATTGCTGAATTATGGTCATCGTTTGACCTGTCGTACAGCTGACTAGACTGAAAATAAATAGCCATTATGTTAACGCTTCATCTACTTCTGGCTTTTCCAGTCTCATGTATTACACAGTTCTTAATAGCAGTTGGCAGAAGCAAGGGATTTTTTTTCTTTCTTTTTTTCCAATAGTCTGGCAATCCTTTTCATAAAAACTAAGGCTCAAAATATTCTACTAGAGTTGATGTAAGCTAAAGGCATTTCTCTTGGAAATGCTCCTTCCCTAATCATGATCATATTGTAGGATTATGAGACACTGCTACATGTGCGTTATAGGAAGGCTCAACACCGAATTACTGGTATTAGTATTCTCATACTAAATCACACTTTGATCAGTTCCATTTGCTCACAAGTGGAACTGTTATTCAAGTGGACCAGTAACAATGCAAATTGTTGTATTTTTAGTTACTCTTCCTAGCACTTTGCAGCTGGAAGAAGGAGACCAGAGACTGTGGAGCCAGGAGAGTGGAGAGAACAAGTGTGGTCTGACTGTGTTCTCTCAGCCCAAAAGCAGCGCTGTGGCTGCACCAGCCTGTGCCACGGGCCAACTCACCATGTGAGCTGCCAGCGTGCGGCACTGCAGCTAACATGGCATTAGAATTAAAAGGAGATTAAACTTTATCCACAACTAAGTGGGTACGCAATGTGATAGTATCAAGCCTGGGACATTCACAAGTAAATCTCACAGAGAGCAAGCAGTTAAGTAAATTATTTGAGACTGCACGGCATTACAGGAGTTGAGCAACTCTTTATCCTACATTAAAATGGGTGGGAAAGAATAACACTAAGGATGTGCTGAAAGAAATTAGTATTTTAAAGCAAGTGGTAAGCTAGTCTTTGAAAGAAAATATTTACATATATATTCTGAAGATCCAAGAGCCCAGTTACAAAAACCTAAACTAGTCCTCTGACTCCTCCACTTCAGAGGTCAAATTCAAGACAAAATATTGTTTCTTTGAGCATTAAAGCTGCATTCCCTGTTCTCCTGCACTCTTCCCAAAGCAAAAAATGGTTGGTGCCCTTACCCAGCGTAGACCATTCCTGCTAGGATTGCTTTATTTGGAGCAGGAACAGTAATTTTGGAGAGGGCTTTAGTAGGTTTAGATGAGTTTCAACAGAAGTTGTGGAACTGAGAACTGTGCATGAGTCAGGTGTGGAAGTGGCAAGGAAGGATTTTGCTGGACATTCTAATCAAGGTGGCAGGTTGTAGTTATGTTTCTAGTACTAGATTAACATTCTCATATGAGATAAATCCATTTAGTAACACACATATACAAGAGTTTCTTGTCAGCATGGAAGGGAAGGGACTTACACAGTCAGTTGCTATAGTGAAGTATTTTGACTGGCCCAAAGGGGTTTTATCTCAAATGGTCTTAGGTGTTTCTACTAATTTTAATGCATTAGTAAATCCCAGGTGGCAAACAGTTCCTACAATTTATAGAAACGGGTAGGTAGCCTTGCAAATGAAATTTTCCTTGTGCTGTCCTCTTGGATGTTTCTGTCATGGTGCTTTTCTACAGCCATTTTCCTTAGAAGTGCTGGATAGTATTTACAAGGAGCAGTACTAGCCTTGTCTTTTCCCGTACTGCTGGTCAGATGGCGTATGTAGGTCAGGGAGATTTTACAACGTACATAGATGCCTTTATAAAGACCTACACTTCTATGCAACTTTCTATTAACTGAGTAAACACTGAACTGTCTTCCAGCATTACAGGTTGCTGCCAACCTATCTACATTTTCTACCTTTATATGCACAAGGATAAACCAGCACTTAACAGAGCTTAATCCTGAGTCTGTAAAAGAAACAGTAATACTTTGTATCACTTTGAAGTACACTTTGTATAAAGTTGAACTAATAAACAGTCTATGCGGTAATTAACTCGCTTTGGTTCACTTCTTTCTGTTCCAGAAGTACCCCCTTTATCAGATGAAATAGCAACATTTAGGCACCAGAAGTCAGAAATAAACCACAATATCGAGTCAGTGCCCTGGAGTAGGGATGGCTGCATTTTCTCTCCTAAAGGGAGCAATAAACAAAGCAGGTGTTCAGTCAAACACTATTCCTTCTCCAGGATTTCCCTTCCACCTCACAGATGGGTTTCTGAATGGGATGAGCAGCTATTTGAAAGGCAAAGAGCTAGCAAAAGTTGATAACTCCTGACTACAAGAGTATAGCATTCTAGTCCTGCTCTAACAAGAAGACAGTAAACTGGCAAGAAGGGAAAAAACAATTCAGTCCATCCACTGCAAGGATCTCATCCCTAATGCAGGTTTTTCATAGCCACTACAAGAATCAGGTAGGATATGAACATGTAAGAAGAGCAAAACAACAGAGTTGTATGTGCTTAAATATGGGCAATCTGGACATGGGGCACTGAAGCAGGAATTTGCTGCTGCAGTCCTCTGCCTTCACTGTCTGGCTATGTTCCCTTACCTGATGGGAGGAGTTAACAGGGAAAAAAAAGGCTGAAAGCCCACAGGGCACAACTAAAGACCAGCACAGCAGCTTGCAGATAACCTGTTATCTCCTTACACCTCTCCATCTGCACCTGGCCCTCAGCCACAATGTAGACTGCAAAGCAGCTAGAGATTTTAGATGCAAAAAACAGTGCACATGACTTGTCTCACCCTTATCCCCATACACAAACTGTGCCTTTGTCTGTCTGTGTTGCATTGCAGGTTTCCTCGGCCTCACTCAGTCCTCTCTCACTGTTCTGCTCATCAGGTAAGTGTAGGAGTCTCTAAACTAAAATGGCATTAGCCACTTCCAGTGTTCTGGTGCTCCAGTCAGGAAACAAAACTTGAAAATTCTTTGTTAGGCAGAGTACCAAAAGCAAAATTTAAGACTTTGAAGTGTTATTTACTGATGGTAGCAATCCCATTTAAAAGAGCAAAACAAGTAACCCCTAAGTTTTAAAAAACATTATTTCACGTTGAATTTGTCCATGAAAGGAACCAGTTTGCATTCAAGGGTCTGCACAATTAAATTAATTTTAAAAAAAACAAAACATGATACACATACACTTCTTTTTCAACTAAATTTACATTGCTTCCATACATCGATTTAACCAACCCTTTATTTCCTCCTAGGTTGAAAATTACTTATATGACATGCCACGTTTTTGAAACTTTGAAGAACCAATACTGAATATTTACATATTTATTCCATGCTTGACACGTTTCTTTACTTTTCAGTTCAAATTCCCTGACAGAAACCAAATGATTCATATCCCTGCTAATTTCCAAAACAGTAAAATTTCTAAAAAAATAAAACAACCTTAAACACATGGTCTAAAGGAGTAAGTCAGCTTTAAAAATATGTATGCAATGCTCCTTAAAAAAATAGCATTAGTAACAGTAATGCCTGTGAGAGTTCCACCCTTTTTAGTCATTACAATTATTAGTAAAATTACATCTTCCTATTATTTTACCATTCAAGAAATTGTTTGGCTTCCAATCCACATCTGTCCACATTATTTTAAATAATGTTAAACCCTTTATGAACTGATACTGGTCCCTTTAGGTGCACCCAGTCAGCTCATGGAAATTTCCCACTTTCACAGGTTATGTCAACCTCCAAAGCAGTGGGGCAGTCTCAGTCTCCACACAAAGAAAGTACAGATAATAGGAGCCTTCTGTGGTTCAAATAAAAAACTACTTAATTTAGCCAGGCAGCGTAAAGCTACAAAAATTTCAATTCAGTGTATTACAATCCTCGAGAAACACTTAAAATAGGGTGTTAAAGTTTACTAGTCTAGGCAGACAAGCTGTCCAAAGTAAATTGAAATTATGCAAGACAAAAATGTTACAACTGGGCCTTATTTAACTAGACTAAGACCCATTTTTAGCACTTCTGTAATGGCAAGAGACCAAAGCAAAACTGAAAATCAAGCTCAGCCAAGTCTGACAATGGAGCTCATTTGTAAAGACTGCATATGGCCTTTAGACAATGCTACCACACCTCATCCCATCCAAAAATGCAATAAATGGCTAGGGACAACCTGTTAATTCTTTAAAACCCATGGAGCCCAAAGGAATGCAAACACATAAAACATGTAAACCTTATTTCAGTCACTGAATTTAATATGAAAATACATCTAGAATCGAATCTAGTTGTGACATTTCTTCATGAATTTCTACTCCTCAAAGTCTTTCTTTTTGCACCGTGTCTCAGTCTAATTGCAGAAACAAAAATCCAAACCCTCTCTTGTCTTCTCTTCTCAGCGATGTAACTCAGAGGATAGGCAAGTAACAAATTAACTCCAGGCCCTCTAAGGGTATGGGTATCTGGCTTTTTAAGTGCAAAGCGTATCCTGATTTCCAGTGAAATAACTCTTGTGCTCCTAATGCATGAGCTGGAGTTGTAAAGTAAGTGCTGGAATGTTGTCTTATTCTCCCTGAAGTGACAGATTTTATTCTAATTTTACCTGGTGTGGGACCTTAAGTTTCTAATCACATTACCCAAGATGTACAGCAAAACCTACATAAATCACATTTACATTTGTATTCTTTCACAGATTAATTTCAATATTCTATCATCTGCTACTTCACCTGCTGTCAGATGGACCTCATTCATTAATAACTCAGACTAGCTAAACAAAAATACCAAAAGAAAAAAAAAAGGCTCTAAACCTGAGAGAAAAAATCTAAAATTGCCTTACATATATATTTTTTAATTTTCTTGCAGTAATAAGTCACACACAAAACACCTGTACCTGTCTTTTGGCACAATGAATATTTTAGAAGTCCTTCAAGTCTCAGCTCAAAGAGCTGCTTTACTAAGTATTATCTACTGAAATCCACAAAAAAATTGAAACATTCTTCCAAAGGCAACAAAAAATTTACAATTGTACACAAAAAGTCTTGAATTTTATTGAAATTTCAAGTCTTGTATTAAACAAAAGCTTTTTCTTCAGACAAAAATATTCTCTTGGTGTCCTCCAGATACCAGAAACTGAATTGGTCCTTTAATGATGCTGCTTTCTTTGTCATCTTCACAGAAGTCCACAAGGTTGGGCTGTTCCACCATTAGGTTTCATTTTATCGTGTGAAGGAACGTACATGACGACCTCTTCCACTGCCTCCACTAACAAACTTTCCTCTTGAGCCACCACTGCTACTACTATTAGCACTTGTCCAAGACGGTCCAATTCCTCCGCGGCCTCTGGAAGCACGATCGCGAGGACTCGGTCGGTAGCCTTAAAGCAAAGAAAAGTATACTCAGTTGGAAAAAAAAAAAAAAAAAAAAAGCCCTAGGTGGAGTAGCTGCTGCGAAAGCGTAAGAAACAAGAACAAGATGAGATACAAACAGCGTCTGTTTCCTCCTTTTAACTTTCACTTTTCTCTTAGGCAAACATTTCTGCTTGGGTTGCGCTATAATTACCATGTGGGTACGAAGACAACCAAATGGCCAAAAATCTGAACACACAATTAAGGTTCTGCGATCAAGTGTTCAATTCAGCAAGTTTTACAGGTTACAGGGCAGTTCGTACGAAAGCATGTATTTGACAGTCTCAGTGACAACTGTTCATATATGCTTAAAACATTTGCTGAATTTCAAGGTGTCTGCAGCATCCTTGCATGGTTTCATTTGTAAAGCAAAAATGAAATTCAAGGAATTCTCTATAGTTCGATGCCCATATGAATACCATGTACCTGCTGAACTTAATGGTCTCAGTGGTGGCAGTGGACCCCTGTTAAAATTGCTTTGACCACCTCTACTGTCATTGTAGGTTCCCCTGGGCGTACTCTGTGCACTCCAACTTGAGCCTCGAGTGCCTTCACGACGACTGTAATTTCCTAGACAGGGAGAGAAAAACCCACATGCTGTTGAGCAAACATCACAGGCTGGGGTTTTTTTCATTTCAATCTTCACAATACTCAGGGTAGTAACATAATATTTACGTAATTCAAATAGATAGAGATACTCTGCATTAACATACCCTCAGTATTCTAACTCAGTCTACAAGTTACTGTATTCTACACAGAATCAGGGGAAAATATTTATCAGACAGTTATTAATCATATATTAATCAATATTAATCAGAAGTTTAAAAGAATTCACATTATCCAGACTCCTATACTTTCAGGTTTTGTGGTAAAGTAAATCCTACTATTTATACCTTTATAAAGGGAAGAATTTTCTGTTTCTACTTTGCAAGGACTTGCCCTAATTATGTGATGGAAGGGAAAGGAATGCAACCTTTTCTATATATAAAAGAAACTTAAATACTGTAGCTAGTATTTCCAGGCTCACTGAAAATTGCATCTTATTCTTGTCAGGATCTTCTACCTTTTTATGCCAAAGCCTCATTTAAACCCAAAGATGTACTGTGGTGCTTGGTTTCAGGAAGTACCATATCACAAATGGCAGAGGAGCACTCCAGCAGTTGCTCAAAACAGCTGACTCCTTTTGTAAAGAAGAGGGAGAGAGAGGCAACATGGGAACTCACAGCCTTGTTTCAATTCCACAGCATTGAGGGTTCTTGCCTTTCTGTTGCCAAACAACTTATTTCAACAACACTGCTTCAGGAACATCTCACACCAGGGATGATTCACTGCTAGGAAACTGGGTTAGTATTACTGAAGCATTTTTTGCATGCTTTTACTCCAGCTCTAATATGGGAACCAACATACCTTTTGAAGCAGGTGGTGTAAAGAACCTGTTCTGACTGTGAAAAGCTCCTCGTCCTCCTCGATTCCCTGAGAACCCACCACGTGAAGAAATCTTCTGTGACACCTTTGGCGGCCTTTTGGCTGGTGGTATCCCATCTGGAGCAACTACTTCTTTGCTCTCCGCAGCAACAAAATCATCCACATGCATGGAGGGTGGCCTGCTTGTATTTTGTTTCCTCTGACGGAAGATATCATGTGGCCGAATTCCTTGTCCAAATCCTCCCCTGCCTCTTCCTCTTGGTGGTGGCACAACATGAGCTCTCTTTGCAGGCTCTATGTACTCAGATTTCCCACTGTCACAACAAACCATGATTTATTTAGTTAATGTAAAACTATTGATACTGAAGGTTAGGCATTCTCCATATTGGAGATGCAATTTGAAAGGTATTTCACATTATGAGAACACAAAAATGAGTGCTGAATACAGTGCTAAATTCATTAAACTCATCTTACCTTGAAGTTATGAAGGTCTCATGCTTGTGCTTGCCAAGCTTGAACCCTTTTGTGGTTTTTGTGCGTCCAGGAGATGAAGGTTCTGACAAAAATGATCTCTCCAATTCAGCTTGCAAGTCAAAGTCACTGCAGCCCTTCTCTGACAGTTCAATTAAGTCAACTTTTACCTGCAATGACAGAGTTTAGTTTTATCACAACAGTCATTACTAGCACGTCCAAAGAAAACAACATGCTGCACAAGGATGGATGAGATTCAGCTAGGGTCCTTCTGGAACAAAAGAACTCCATTCTCTCTCTACCTTTTAATGCTATGGTGTGGCTCAAAACAAAGAGCAGCAGTGACAAAAAAAAGGCAGCAGAGCTGCAGCAAAATTCTCCTGACAGTTCTGAATCTCAACTGAAAGGCACAGCTCTGAAATAGAAACACCTGTCTTGTCGCTAAATGACCTACAGTGAGACAGCTCTCTTGTTTAAGCTACAGCCCTATCATTTATTAATGCCACTTTTATATAGGACTCAACAGTTTTGGTTTTGCTTAAGCAATTGAAAACACAAGTATCTTTGCATGTAAATTAAAGAAGAGTAAAACAAAAAAAAAAAGTGAAGGCAATGAAGTCAACAGAAATAGATCATTTCTCACTTAAGAAATTAAGACACTGCCCGGTGCNAAAAAAAAAAAAAGGAGGGGGGGATACTACTGTATAATTTTCATAATTAGCTTTACAGTTTAGATTATAAAAATAAAGTTTCAAATACTGTGGAAAGTTTTTGGGCAAGTAGTTTCATTTACTACTGTTTCTCACTTCTGTTACATCAGAGCAAATATTTAAATAAAAAATATAAAAAGTGTAGCTATCAGGCTCTGTGGATGTCACTAGAATGACAGACGACAAGAAGAAAATAAACCACATTCTTTTCTACATTTAATAAAAATGGCCAAGAAGCCGCATCAGAAATGCAAAAGCAGGTTGGACTGACATAACTATTTCTCTAAAGGAAATAATTTCTGCAGCAGAGCACTGCAAAAGGTCCCGATTTTGTGGCTGCTTCCAGGTGAATCTGAAGGCATTTAATAGCCCCTTTAACAAATGCCAATCCCTCTATCTGCATCAATTTAGAAGGGTGAGCACAGGAAAACAAACCATGACTTTCTGTTGCTACTGGCTCTGATTAACTCTTGTTCTTAAATCCACTTCAGTTATGGTAATAAAACCTTTTACCATATCCAGGTCAGTGTCTATTTCTTCAGCCTGAAAGGGTGAGAACCACATGGACTTCAGCTGGTCATCCATCACATCTGCCAACACGTATGTAGTCCTGCAACAAAACAATGCCAAATGCCTGTTTGGATGTGTACAGCCAATGCAAGCGGCACTACAGAACCTGGGGTGAATGTTGCTGCCTTACCCTTGATACCTGCATGACATTAAATAAACTGGGACTAGCAGGTAGTAGTGACAACAGTGCTGTTTTGATTCCATTTTTAATATGCTCATGCATAAATTACTGCATTTTCTTCAGTAAAGCACAGGTAGAATGCTCACAGGCATGATGACTTTACCTGTTGTTAAACAAATTCTGAAGAGAGTCTGGCGCAGAAAGAATAGGCTCTACATCCTGGTCACTCAGTGGACAAGAATCACCTGCAGATTCCATCATCTGCCTCACTCCAACGATGTTGTCCAGTAAGGATTCGAGGCCATCATCCTCCTTAGAACGATCCTGTGTCAACACAGGACAAGTCAGAACCTTTTCCGCTCCTCATAGAAGGAAATACGCTTTGGTTAATTATAAAAGTATTATACAAAACAGTCTCTCCAGCCACAAATAATGAAACAGACACTCAAGTACACAAAGAACAGCAGAGAGCTCCTCAGTGTGGTATAAAACAAGCCATGTCACCACATGCACGTTCTAGTTTTCATTCCCAGTTGATGGAATATCCTCTCTAACAGTCCCAAGGAAGGCATGGCTTCAGGGTTTATTTAACAAGCTGACAGAGCATTCCAAAGTTTTAAGTGTCTGCTATTTCTCCTTCACAACAGTTGTGGCTTTTAATCTCTCACCACAGATGCAGGCAGCCAGGGAAGGGACAGGAAGGAATATAGCACTGGAAAGGCATTTGTGGCCAACAGGCTGTGGAGCAGCTGTTTCATGGACTCTTCTGAATCAGTCATCTACTGCATGGCTGCCATCAGTTACATAGGATTAGAGTTGGACATTAGAGTTAAGTTTGCAATTAGAATCACAGAAGAGCTGGATGCATTGAATTCTGCATGTCCTCTGGTCCAATCCCCTCCACTCTTGAAGCAGGACTATCACCAAAGCCAAATGTGGTCAACCATAACTTTATCCAGCCATGTCTAAAAATAACTCCAGCAATGGAGAGCCTACAGCCACACTGAGCAACCTGTTCCAGTGCTTCACTTCTCTCTCAGTCATTTATTTTTTACCTTGTGTCAATTAGACCCTCTGAAGCCACAATCTGGGGCCACTGCCCCTTGCTTTATCATCTGGCATCACCAAAAAGGAGCTTGATTCCACCACTTTTGTTACTAACCCCTGGACAGCTGTAAGCAGCTCTAAGATAGCTCCTTAGCCCTCTTCACCAGGCTAAATAGGTCCCTGACCACCTTGGTAGAACCCTCTTCAGTTTCACTACATCTCTCTAGAATTGGTGAGAGGACAAATCTGGCCAGAGGTGAACACATGAGAGCTCAGCAGCTCACATGAACCAGATCTGTTCATCCTTTGGAGGGAGACAAGATGCCTTGATGTGCTGACCATGGTCCTTCCAGGATAGCTCAGAACACAGCCTGCCTGGTCTGTAGTGACCACGCACTCTTGACGCACATTCAACTTAACCACCATAACCACCTGGCCCTTTTCAGCACAGCCCACATCAAGGCATGGGATTATCCTGTTCTCACTGCACACCTTCGCATTTTTCCTAATGAAGGTTTCTGCCAAACCAAACCTACAAAGTTTATTGATGTCCCTCCGGATTGAGGCTTTGCTGTTTGGCATATTAGTCACTCCCCCAGCTTACTGTCATCTACAGCTTCACTGAAGACGTATCCATTGTTGAGGTCCCTGCTGAAAACATTCAACAATATGATGCCCCCAGTATTAACTCCACTTGTTACCCGTCACATCGAGCTACACAAGCAATGGCTCCTGTTGCTTATTACATTAACAATCTGCTTCACCACTATCCAACATTCTGTTGTACTCGTTTGCTGCCTTCCATGACAGTTACCTGCCTGTGCTCTTAGGGTGTGCAGGTACGCTCACCACAAGGGGCTCCCCATCCTACCTGAAATGTCTCACCATTACCACAATACAAACAATAAAGTCAGAATCCATCCTGCACCAGAATAGGTGATTTTGGATATCAGTATTACAATAATGGGAACACTGATTACCAATTCTGCAAGGTATGCCAGAATTGTGCATCCTCCTCACTAAAGAGGGATGGTTTATATTGTTTTTGTAACACCTTCAGACACAAGATCTCAACATCAACTTGATTATTTAAATTCTTTTACCATAACATGTTTCTCCAAATCAAGCAGCAGGTTTTCTGGTGTTTCTTCTTTGTTCTGCAGTAGATGCTTTAACTCTGCAGTAGTTAGACCCAGTGTTCTGCCTGGATGGGATCCATCTGTTTCCATAAGGCTTCCATCATCTCCACAACATCCCTGAAATACATGACAATTGTAAAATAAGTACACATAAATGTTCGTTATACTTCTGGACTGCAAACCCCTTAGAATTCAAACTTGCCTTAGAGCAAATTTAGCAGAACAAGAGTTATCTCTTGATTAAAAAACATATTATGTAAATTATTTTAACAAAGGACACTCAACAGGCAAGTTTAGATGCTGCACCAAGACAAATGCAATGTTTTTCTATATAAGCTGACTTTTGTATCACAGAATTAACAAATATTTTACAGTTCTTTCTATACTACACATCAATACAGCAGCTCTCTAACAGGATTCCGTGAATCTAAAACGTGGACACCACAGCATGCTATTCACTTAGGAAACTGATATTAAAAATTTCATTAAAAACTAAAGATGGCACTAATGCTACTGATGGAAAAGGTTTACACAGCAATCTGCACAGTCAACTGCTTTCTGAAACAACTGTTCCTGAACGTGTCTCACACTGCACATTTCAGAGAAATGCAGCTGAGTTTCAGTGTTCAATGCATACTCACCAGTGTATCAGAGCTTAGAATCTGTCGCGTAAAATCCAAAAATGAAGAGGCCAGTTCACCTGTGTCTTTGCTAAAACTAGTTATTACTCGCTTTAATACAGTGTATAGAGCACTGCTGTGTTTTCTTAGAGAGCTGTTTTAAAAACAAAAGAAAGAAAATACTTCATTAGTGACCATTCCACTGTAATTTTTTATAAGAAAACAACATATAGGCTAAGTATATCTGGTCAGTTTTACAACTATCAAGTTGGGCTTTGATTACAAAGCTGGAGCTTCACAATTTTCTCTGTACCAGACTGTTGTTTTCACCAGTGTTGTCTGCAGATACTTCAGACTGAACATATATGTACTACCTCCAAAACCTGCACGAAATTACACTTTCATCTTTGACAGAAAAGGGATAGAAGTACAGAAATATCTGCTTGCACAAGGGCCTTATGTACAAAGCAGGATCATGCTTGCTGTTACAATTTCACTGCATCCCATGATGCCTAACTGCAGAAAACAAACTGTAAAGGCAACATCAACACAGAACAGCAAGGTTGTGCACTGAAGCTGATGGCTGGACATATGAAATCAGAGAAACAACAGTATCTGTAACCAGCTTTCTTTTCACTTATAGCTGTACGGCTTCTTGCAGTCTAATAGCACTATTTAAAAGTGTTTTGAACAATCTTTTTACAACAAGGCTTCTTTTTCTCTTTGTGAACCTCACAATTTTCTTGCCTCTGCACCTCACTCTCAGCAGACAGAAACAGGTCAAAATACAAGACAAGGTGTTGAAACAACATGATACTGTTCAACGCTTGTATATATTCTGTTAGTGGAGTCAACAAAAATAGTTTGCAAAAAAAAAATAATTTCAAAAGCCTTAATTGCCTGGAGGACAGAATACTCAAGGGAAGTGCAAACTGAATCTCCTCAAAATAGAAGGAATAACAGACAGCTCTCCAGTGTCCCAGACCACAGCTCTAACTACTGACTGTCTCAAAAGCGAAGGACATGAGCACTGTCCCTCATTCTAATCCTCCACCCTTGGAATGGAGAAAACAAACCATTTTTCAGTGCCTTGTTTTTTCTTGAAAGGAAGTGTGTGGACACTGCAGAAATGATTAAGAGGAAAAATCTCAAGTGAAGAAAACCAAAATACTGCCTAAAACAGTGAAGCCTAAAACACTGAAGCCCCAAAGAGAAACAAAAGTTTATCTGCCTTATCCTCAACATTTTCTACTAAGTGAGTAGGAAATGATTTCACACTGCAGAATTTTTTAAACAACTGTTAGCTGCCAGTGATATCATAAAATACCATACCTCTTTAAATGATAGAAGCCATAGTCATGCTCTGTAAGGAACATCATTGTTCGGATACATGTCAGCAGACAATTGTAACTGCTCTCAGAATTAGTTAATGTTTCCATCAGAGAGTCACAAATTAAGGGCATTAGCTCTTTGCTTGGTAAGGAGTTGGAAAGCTGCTCCAATTCTGACACAGTGCCTTCTGATGAACTTGGTAAAATGAGTGCAATATCCTAAAAGAATGATTATTACACAAATAGTAAAAATGCAGTCTGTATACCAGCAGTAAATCACAACTTTAAGTCAGAAGCACTAGTTTCTTTCACTATCTCTTTATCATCTTATTGCTGTATCTGTTATTATTGACCAGTAAAATACTAGAGTATCTTTTTTATTTGGTTTTGTTAAATGTTACAAACCATTATTTATCTTAAAAAACATAAAAGCTTCAAAGTTTGAAAAATGATGCCACAGCTGCAACCAAAAGCCAAATAGTCACTGGGTAACACAGTTTCTTGCCTAGGTAGTCAAAGTGTCCCTTAATCTCAAAACACTGATCAAAATACGATGAGTAGTTGAGGTCCCATGGCTCGTTCAGCCTGGAGAAGAGAAGGCTGAGGGGTCACCTCACAGCAGACTACAAGTGACTAATGGGGGACAGGGCAGGGGTAGGTGCTCTCCTCCCTCTGGTGACCAGCAACAGGACACAGGCAAATGAAATGAAGCTGCATCAGGGGAAGTTCAGGTTGGACATCAGGAAAAGGTTCTTCATTGAGAGGTTGGTTGGTCACTGGAACAGGGTCCTAAAGGAAGTCATCCTGGCACCAAGTCCATCAGAGTTCAGAGAGCATCTGGATTACACTCTTAGTCGCATGGTTTAGTTTTAGATAGTCCTGCAAGGAGCAGGGAGTTGGACTTGATGATCCTTAGGGGTCCATTCCAACTTGAGATATCCTATGATTCTGTGGTTCTATGAAAATTAAGAGGCTGCAGACACCACCCAAGATCTACCACCACCTTCACATTTTACATAAAATAAAAAAAGATAGATTTTCAAATGAATTTGCATGGGCAGAGAGATCTTGTTTACATGAAAATTGCTGCTTATCTCTACTGACCAACAATGCCCAAAATCTCTTTCATCTAAGTGGGTAAGCACTAAATCAAGTAAATACACGCACTAGTAAGACAAATAATCACATGCAAATCTATACGCACACTAATGAGAAACTAACAGGGCTTGTCTACAAATCAATTTACAGATAACATTTCTTACCTTGGTTTAGTAACTTGCACCTTTTTGAAACAGAGGAGTTTTATGGTAGCTTATATATATTCATATTTGTAATATAGTTTTAAGAGGTTTCAGTTAGACAACTAAGAGATATATTTATTTAGGTAAGAGGTGAACAGTGACAACTCAAGTTTTGTCAGTGGCCCCCAAGGAGAAATGACATCCCTCTCTCAGCTGAGGGGACAGGCAATCTTTGTGCCATTCAGTTTCTGATTTCTAATGAGTTACCAGAACAGTGCACGTAATGCAAAGACATCTTACAAAATAAAAGCATTTACATTCAAGAGCAACAAGACAGCAAGTCTGCCAAAGCAGTCAACCACGCACATTTTTTCGTGTTTTAACAGAGCTGAATTTTTTTTTTCTTTTAGAAAAAAGCAGACCTAAGAAATCACCTCATTTAATTTGTCTCCTTCAATTATAAACACACATTATGTATTAAATATAGAAAATACCTGATCACAGAGGGACTGCAAAAGGGAAGTTACATATTCAGCACATTGTTGATGAGTGACGTTGTCCCCAGCCGATCGCATCAAAGCCAAGAGCTCCTGGAAAACCTCTACATACTTTTCATCTCCTTTAGTGGTTCCATTGATAAGATGCAAAATAGCTGATTTACAAGCTTTATGTGAAGCCAGGGCATCCAACAAAGCAAGTAATCGAGTGGTCTGTCCAGTGTACTGTTTATCTTCTGTGTTGCTGAAAGCATACCAAAGCACTTTGAAAAAAGTTTTGGAGTTTTTTAGATCACTTTAAAACAACAACCATTATAGAGGTCGTATATTTCTGTACTTTAGAAAAAAAAACCACTTAGTTTATATAGTTAGAGTTTCATTTACTTTTTGCAAACTGTTCAATTTTCACTAAAGGACTCCTGGTTGCACCATAAATTAGCTAACCTACGATGCATTTAACATACTATAGGGCATCTAATTGTATACGGATAAATATGCTTTTTATACAGTATCTAGGTGGATCATTATGCTTTTAAAGAAACATTGTTTCAAAACCCTCTGAATCTGTAGCCTCAGCTTCCTCCAGTTTACAAATTACTACACATACATAATCCCAGCATACAAACTTTACTGGCCTACTTTTCTTATTAATGTGAGATAGATCCCTAAAAGCACTTCACAGGCAAGATAAGGCATTGCAAGGACAGCCTGAAGAAAATCTTCCAAAAATGCTTACCATGAACATACAAAACAAAACAGTCTTCATCAAAACTTAAAACTATGAGCTGGTTCCTTGGCAACATTAAGCATTATCAGGACACAGTATGTAGCACTGGACTGAGAATTCACTCAGTCCATATTGAATCAATATTATTTCTGAAAGTATTTTTCTCCTGCTAAATCTGCTGCACAGAACCAACGTGAATTTAAAGAAATCTTTGCAACAGAAAAATGATACCTTTGAAAGTCTTCTACAATCAGATCCAATACAGTCCTCATGATGAGGAGAGCAGTAGGTGAAGCCAAGTCACACAGCTGAACACAAATACGTCTCAACATATGCTGAATAGGCTGGCAAGATGAACCGGAGAATGATCGAACAATCTCTTGTATCAGCTTGGCCTGCACGTGGAGGTGCATACTCCACAGCTTCCTGGTGTTCAGTGCCACTGCAATATCATGTGCTTCAATTACCTGCAGGAGCAGAAGGACAGGAGGATTTTTCCTTTCAACTTTTATCATAAAACCTGAATTCTACCACAAGATATTAACAAAGCCTAAGTACTGTCCTCATCAAAACCACGGAATGCCATTTTCGTATCACCAAATGACAGGGCACAATTCCAGCAAATTAGGCAATCCTTCAGGAGCATGAGTTGTCACACACCTCTTGTGCTTACTTATTAAAGATCACAAATTCAAGATCCATGACAAAGAAAGCAGAGCCTTAATATAATGGAGTTTGGCATTCAGGCCAAAATTCAAAGGCTTCATAGACAATCATTTAAGTAACAGAATGGTAGTCTTGGTAATCTCACAAGGGATGAAGGAACAGCATATCACTGCTACTTTAAGAAAAAATGCTCCAAGTAATACCGATTTTGTTTCTGCTGAAAAAGACCTATCTACAAAGGATCTATATGAACACAAATGCTTACAACTTTAATTCATCATTTCACACATCCACCTTTTACACAACTACTAAAATGGTCTAAGATTATAAATAGAAAAAATCCTCTAAAAACTAAATAAATCTAAGTTATACCTGAGTAGTCTGCATGGGCAGTGGAAGAGGCAACAATTCTGAAAGCAGTATAAGTCCAGAGAAAAAGCCTTCAGGAATTCTCAAAATTGAAGAAAGGACTTCCTTCAGCATTAAAGACCAAGTATTGTTCGCCAAAGTTTCTTCAGAAATGGTAAGTTTTTCGTTAACACCTTGTGTAAAAGTCAGTAAGATATCAACAATGTCATTCTGAATTTTTTGCTCATCGCTATCTAAGCGGCCTGAGAGAGGAATAGAGCAGAGGAGCATGTGTAATGAAACAAGTGCTGCTGGAACACGCATGTCTTTGAATTCAAAAGATCCACCCCTCAGGAGTTCTGTTAGCATTGTTTTAAGGAGAGTAAGGGTACAGCGAGCCATAGAAATAGTAGTGACTCTGTGGAGTGTGGTGCCCATGTTGACATGGAGTCGCCAAGGCTGAATAAGTATGCTGTTCAGCTTCTGTAATACACGGATGAAGGTGTCCATTCCCTCAGAAGAAAAGAGCTGAATAACTGCAAGATTCCATTTAAGGTCTTTCTGTTGACCTGTACAGAAAAGAAATAACATTCCTGTATGTCTCATTTCTCCTGGGCAATGACAGTTACACTTCACTCACATTTAAGTACCATTACCTTCAACCAGAGGCGGTGGACATGCAATATGACAAAGAACACGAAGTGCAGTAGGAAGACCAACTCCATCTGGAGTCATCAAACTGTCAATATTCTTTGAGGGGAAAAGGAAAAAAAAAGAAAGAACCTGTATTACAAAGGAGGACTTTAAGCATATATCGCTAGTTTAGTATTCAAAATCGGTATTTAGTTACTGTATGTCACAAAATTTAAGTTCAATTATTCCACCTTTTGCAAAGAAGTCATAAATAAGGCAGAAGCAAAAAAGGAGGGTCAACAATTGCATTGTGGTTTTATGGGAAGCAAAGAGATTTAAATAATTGGATCTTTGCATAATATATTTACCTTAGATTTTGTTTCAATTATTGCAATAGTGCAAGACCTGACCTAGATCAGAAGCTTTAATAAAAACATCCATTTTGGATCACTGTATATTTTTTAAATATCAGATGTTGATACATATCTAGGATAAAATATCAAATTACAAAAGGTCTAAGCTTATAGGGCATAACTAAAAGATGGCATCTATCTGTATTTTACTAACCTGTTTGATATATTCAATAAGATTGGGAATACAATTTATTTCAAATCTAAGGTTTTTCAAAGGTTCAAGCCACTTGCTGAGCTCTGGGGGGGAAGGAAAAAAAAAGACTTAAGTCAGTGAATTTATGAACATAAAACCTTTTTCAGTCAAAATGTACTTAATTCACACAGTAGGTACTAAGGCCAAGTGTGAAATTTGTGAGGCATGTAGGGCAGCTGTAGCCAACTGAAAAGCATCAAAACAGTAAGACTTCAGAACAGGCAATACAGGTCATGCCCACAGACAAAACAGCTCAAGTCAACACAAACACTCAATTTTTCTGATTTGTACATAATTAAACATATTTTTAAAAGACACAAAGGGTCACTTTCAGCGAAAAAAATTTAGTTGCCAGTGGGGTTTAAACCACAACAATCACAATAGTGAACAACAAAAATAAGAATCAGCTTGCTGACTAGTTAGTCCACTTTTACTGACATTTTCTCTCCTATTTTCAACACAGAAAGAACTTCAAACTTCCTGTAATTATCCAAAACTCATGGTAGTCAGTATTATTTAAGAAATAATTTAACTAATTTCCTACTTGACTCTCATTAACAGGAAAAAAAATTACACATTATCTCAGTGACTCAACTAATCAGACACAGCTGGAAAAAGAATTTCATCATCCAAACCAGACGACTGTGAAGCACCAATTACCCAGACATAAAAAGTTTCTTCTATACACTCACACAATTCAGTTGATAATGACACATACTGTACCTTGCAATTTGGTGTTATTTTCGTCTGCTTTACACAGCTTCAGCAAAGGTGCTGAGTGCTGTTCCAGCATTTGGACATCACTGGACGATTGTACCACCAGCAAAACAAGGATGCAGGCATAATTATAAGCAACTGACTTCTTAGACTTTGAGTCTCTGAAACAATAATAAGGATCGTCTTTAGATCCCAGCTAATACAACTGGATATCAGTTACATTTCCATTATGTGACTTCTAAAAATCTACCAACAGAACTTTTACCTTCACCAAGGATTGCCACATATACTCATCAACAAAAACAAACCCAAAATTTTTGCCTACACTTTTTCGTAAGTGAACACTTTCTTTTACACTGACTTCATGCTTATTTCAGCATCAATGAAAAATGAGAGAGTCAAGGGGCACACTAATATTTTCCGTAAGTTAGTCCAGTTCACAAATTCTGTTTTAAATGCACTGCTACCTAAAGTAGTACAACTGCCTGTCCAGAGAAAACAATGACTGTATCCAACACTTCCAAGAACTGGAACCCCAGAGAAGTTTACAGTGTCCAGTTTCCCAAGTCAAATCTTTCGCTTGTTTCACAGTCAATATGTTTGAATGAAAACTGTGTACTTATTATTTTTTTCATATAACCAGAAATCTTTCATATATATATATTACAATTTTGTGGATGATCTACATAGATTTTGGGTATTATGTACTTGATTATAAATGACAGGCCTGATTTTCTACTACATTTTTCTACTTAAAAGTGTGCGTGTGGCGGGTTATAAAAGACATGATCTAAAAGAAAAATCTTTTAGATTTACTGAATTATTTATGATACTTTTAAAATTAAAAAACTAAAATAAATAAATAAATAAATGCATAAATTACCCTAAAGCTTCTTTGGAATAGTACTCCATTAAAGTAATAAGACTCTGGAGATTTTTTTCCAGACTGAATACGTGAGCCACAGCAGACCTTCCTACAGGGTTAAATGTGATCAAGTAAAGGTTGTGAAGTGTTCCCAGCAGATCTGAATGGTCAGTCTCCTCGCTGGCTGTGCACCGCTGGAAGTGGCAGAACAATTCTGAAATGCACTGTAACGTCTGTGTTGAATGCAGGAGCCACAGGGCAAAAGTATCCTCATTGGCACCATCTGATTGGAGACCTTCCTCTTGATCTGGATCAGAAAACTGACAAAGTGCTCTAACCAACAAGTTTGTTGCTTCATGCTCAGAAATAAAGAAATGAAGGCCCTTCTGTGACTGTGCCAGGAAGCGCAATATATCTCGGACAGCTTGAAGCACACCTGGATGTGCACCTGTCACTGGAAGAGATAGTAGCAAAGTAATGCATTCCAAGAAATGGTGACTGTGAAGATACCTGAAAAAAACAAACAAACAAAATACAGGAAAATAATCAGCAATGCTACAATCATCTGTCAACACTGCACAATAACATTATATAATATTACATGCCTCCTAGCGTCAGTATTTATTGGTTTGTGGACTATGGGAAATATTTAATTACCAAGTAGTAGAAAATGTCAACCTTACAAAACATAATTGCTATAATATTTACATGAAATAAATCCCTAAAATTCTGATCTCTATAAAAAACCTCAAACAAAAAAAAAAACTCATCTATACACATAGCACATTATATTTTATTAAATTTGCTGCAACTGAATGGTTATCAATGCCAATGTTTTAAATGTGGTAAGAAATCAATCATTATAGCATATTTAAGAGACAGTTTTTGAAGACCCTTTGCATACTCACACATATTCAGCCACGACCTACACCACTACTATCAAAGAAACTTGTCAGCATTTAGAGAAATATTTTCTACACAGAAACTTGCTAACAGAGAAATAACCCGTGGGACCTTTCAACTGGCTGAAGGCAGGCAGGCCTCAGCTCCTCTGCCTGTGCTGTCAAACAGTGAGCGATTCTGACACAACTGCACAACTTCTAACTGAGGCTGGCTGGTATCTTGCCGCCTTGACCTGCAGGCAGGGGGACTGCAGACCTGCTTCATCCATACACATAGACATGTTCCAAAGGGAAAACACTCTAGATCTAAAGCATTTTAAATGGGACAGCAGCTAGCAGAGCTGGTCAGCATCTAGGAATGCATCTCAAGTGCAAGCACTATACCAGTAAGAAGGAGAGGTTAACTTCTTTTTATATGCAAGCTAGGTTGATTGAAAGCTAACAGAATAACAGGTACATTAACTTATCAAACCCTCTCAGACTTTATAAGAACAATCTAGAATCCTCCAATAAACGACAAAGTAGAATATCGAGAAAAGTGTTAGTCAATCAAGCCACACCTGAAATATATTTCTATCAAGCTCAAGGAAATAAAATACATTCTAGAAAGTGAATTTGCAATGGTCATACCTAAACAGGACAGGGTAAGGATCATCCCTTTCTGGAGGGCCTGTAATGCGTGCCATGGTTGGGAAAGATTTCACAGGTGGCTGAATCATTGTATGAGGAGCAGTTTCCATCAAATGAAAGATCTCTTCAAGAAGACTAACAAGTTTTTCCATCTCTCCTTCGCTAATATTAGAGGATTCCAAAAGATGATCCATGTCCATAGGAGCCTCCACATCATTTTCATATTCTTGGTTGGTTCTTTCAAGACCTGCCAAGTCCTGGTCCTGTTCTGGCTCTGTGTGATTAGGAAGAGGAGGTGTGCTCTCTGCTAACTGATCAACCACCTTTTTAATGTCTGACAGAATCTCATAGAAGTGACATTTCTGGAGAATTGCAGAACCAGCTGTAACTACTCGCACAGTCTGATCCAACAGTATGAGTTCCAGGAGTTTCTGATAACCACTTTTTTCATGCACATCTACACCACCTCTTAGAAACATTTCCATTCCCTCAGTCATACTAATGACACTATCCAAAGCCTTAAAAGCATTAAGTTTAAGGGAGGATGATACATGATCTGCAAACAACAGTTCAAACAATACGTTAATAACTCCTGCCTGCAAGAGTGCCGTTATTCCTTGAGTCCCACATTCTCCTAACGATGACACCAGTTTTGTTCCAGCTTTGAGTTGTCGAACATTCAAAGCAATGGGCTGTTTGAGAGCCACCTGAAGGTTTAAAGCTTGGAGGGTCCAGTCTACTAGCTGGGTAATATAGTCTTGTTTTGTGTCTTTCACCAGTAGGTAGCTCAAGCCTTTTACTATTAAACTCGGAATTTCTTCTAATGCAGTGACCCACTTTGCACCCCTTTCCTCTTGATACAATTCCAAGAGTTCAGTTAATTTAACTGAGGCTTCCACTGCCCCTGAATTTTCTTTTTCTGGGTCTTGGTCCTTTATTTTACCAACTTCATTTTCAAATACAGTCTTGTAAGGGCAGTTGAAGTATAAAAGAGGTCCAAGCTCCTTTTCAAAAGGTTCGTATGTCACAGGAGGCACAGATGCCAGATCCTCAGGAGTATATTCAATATCAAAACTTGGATACTTAAATGTTTCACGTTCCAGATCAGCAATTCCATCTTCATCACTTGAAATCTGCTCATAGCCATCATCTCCTAAGTAGAAAAATATTCAGTTATGAGATCAGTTATGAATAAACACATTCCTAACTGCAGAGAATATTTTCAAAATAATAATTTCTTTAATACAAATATTACTGGCTGGAGAACAATCATACATTTACATACAAAGAGCCTTTTTCTCCAGATATAAGTGAAAGCCCCAACTCATGGTGTTTTTTATGTAATAATGGAGACATTTAAAAGAACATATAAAGCAAAAAGTTTAACTAGGGTACACTTTACTACAAGAATATTGTCCAATTTTCTTCCTATGATTGCATCCATCATAAAACCTCTAACCTGAAATTTTGCACAGGCATGAGTGGGAACTTTAAGCAATACTAGAAGAAGACAACTGACTATTACATAAAACACTTTTTTCTGGTTTTAATTAAGAAATAATTTATTTCATCACTTTCTTACATTTTTAAACAAAACATAGCAAGATTGAATGTTCACTCTTACCCATACAAGTTGTATCTATTTTCCTCTATTCATAAAAAGGAACAGGAAGCTTTACTATAAAGGAGTAAATATTCACCAGCAAAGTATCATTCTCAAGAGATGTCAGAACCATAAACAAGGTAAGCAACGGGGCAACAACCAAGGGAAAAATATCCAGTTCTCTTTGCATCTAGTCATCATACTGGTACTGCCACCAAAATCTCATAAACTTCTTTTTTTTCCCCCTTAACTCTTTACAACTTCACTTACCTTCACCTTCTTCCTCCTCTTCACCCTCTTCTTCATCTTCATCTTCCTCCTCCTCTTCTTCTTCCTCATCAGCAATACTCTCTACTGTATGACCATCATCATCATCATCCTCCTCTTCATCCTCCTCCTCCTCAACATCCACATCATCATCATCATCATCTTCCCCTTCTTCTTGTTGATCTTCCTCCACTTCTCCATCATCAGAATACTGGCTTTCTTGATGAATGGATGTTCGATCAGGAGAAATAGGCTCAAAGTAATCCTCCCTATGGTCCACATCATCTTCTTTTTCCCCAACCACTAAAAATATATGCAATTTCAGAAATAAGAGTACTTTTCTGAAATCCAAAGATCAGTAATATAGAATCATAGAATCACTTAGGTTGGAAAAAACCTTTGTGGCAATCAAGTCCAACCATTAATCCAGCAGTGCAAAGTCCACAACTAAACGATGTCCCTAAGTGCCACATCTATACCTTCAGGGATTGTGACTCAACCACCTGTCAGCAGCTTGTTCCAATGCTTGGCAATCCTTTCAGTGAAGAATTTTTTTTTCGATATCCAAGCTAAACCTCCCCTGGCACAACTGGAGACCATTTCCTCTGGTCCTGTTATTTGGGAGGAGATCCCCACCTGGCTACAACCTCTTTTTAGGTAGTTGTAGAGAGTGATAAGGTAACCCCTGAGCCTCCTTTTTTCCAGGCTAAACAACACCAGCTCCCACAGCCATTTCCCAAAAGAACTGTGCTCCAGAGCCTCCAGATCCCACCTGGCCCTATACATCTGGGTTGACCGCTTCCTCCTAGATTATGGGAGGTTCAATCCGTTCCCTATGTGTGTGTCTTTCAGCTCAGGGGTTGGGTACCCAGAGAGCAACTGGTCTTCCTATTAAAGACTGAGGCAAAAAAGTCATTAGGTACTTCAGCCTTTTCCACATCCTTTGCCACTATGTATTGCCCTGCATCCAATTGTTGTCTAAAATTGAAGTAGTAATTCTCTGGACAATGTTAGTATGGAAAGGTAAAAAAAGCTCTTTAATTAGACTGCTCAGGTGCATAAAGATAGTATATGCACCTCCCCATACATGAGTTTTTTGCAAACTAATAGTATCACCTAATTATAATATCTAACTCCTACCTCATGGGGATACACCCAGCCCGTAAACTGCCCATCCTCCAGGTCCTCCCTCAAACAAGCCTCCCTGAAATTGAGTCAAGGGTCACAAAGACCCCAAATCTTCATCTTCCTCACTATCTTCTCCCCTGCTTGGAATCATTTCAAGAATTCTGGGCCTTCTCTGATAGTTTAGACTGGGGCATATCAAGGAATGTTGGATGTATCTTGTTTTAGTATGCTCTCTTCAGACTAGATGTCTCTTAGCTTGCTAAAAAACCTCTATCTACTGAAACCTTTAATGAGGAAACATGAGCAACATTTTGGAATTTGGTACAAAAGTATTTAGTTAAAAGCTCTATCCTAAAATTACTAAAGAAAAGTGCTAAAAGCTGCTTTAAAATCTATATACTCATGAACTTTAAGGCATCATTATAAAGGATGGAAAGTCTTCTTAGCTCCCCTTCTTCCGCTAATATATTTATAAAAACATTTTTATTGTCTTTTATGGCAGTAAATATCCTTTAGAATTTTGCATTATGTACAGTGGAGATACAAAAAAATCATCTTGAAAATTAACAAAACCAATCACTTAGTTCAGTAAGACTACAAAAAAATAGGTAAAGAGTTCTTGGCACTCTTAAGCAACAGAGAGACTAGAGAACTTGGCAGATGCTGCAGAAGGATGGAGAAGTACAATTAATAGCAAAGTCAACAGAATAATTATATAAAATATGAGCAGCATGATCAAACAGTGTATTGGTCAACAGACCATAGTCTAAATCTACTAACTTTTAAAATAACACAATTTAACATAGTCAACAGATTTTTTTTTTCTAACCCCTTTTCTAAAACTGATTCTGTCCAGCAGGAGTACCAACAGACAGGAAACTTGACACCAGGCAGGAACACAAAATTCTGCCTCCTCTAAGCAGTGATGTGCAGCAAACAAAACACAGTCTGTTCTCATCACACCTGACACTGGCATAGGTTCATCCTCATCATCATCAGGAGGAGGAGGGCCTGGAGGTGTCCTTGGTCCCCTAGGTTGTGGTCTTGGAGGACTGCCATTGAATTGGTCTTCTTTCTCTCCATCAACTGTATTTATTGTGAAAATAAAAAATTTCATTTAATGGAATCACAGGAATAGAAGCAGAAAGTTTTTTGTTTTCAGTGCTACTTTTAACTAGGGAACATCTTCACTGTCCAGCTTTTATTTAATCTTTATTCTGCATCTGCAGTAGGTGAGGCAGTTTTCTGCAGTCACTTTTGATGTAAACAAAAACTGTATCTGTAATAAAGTTTATTAACACTACTCATTTCTTTCAATATAATACTGGTTTGAAAGTTACATGGGTAACAACTGCAGTTCTGGCTTTGACATGGGTCATATTGTAACTCTATCAATAATACCCGAGTTGCTTTTTAAAAAGAAGTTTACATTTTACTCAACTGGCTTTTACAGTTTACCACTGGTTTTACTACACAGAACATTCCAATTTTGCAGTCTAATACTTGTACTTTGGACAAGTTCTAATTTTAAATCTAAAACCAAAACTGAAGCAGAAACTTGATCACAGATTCTATTCATGTCCATCCTAAAACCAATGCCAAGCACTCTTCTGTAATGTACTTTACAAACTCACAAAAGTTAATCACAACTGTGAATTTTTTTTGTTACAAATTAATACTATTCTAATCACTTCAATCATCTACATTTTAATGACCAAGTTCACACAAATTAAACTGCATCTTGATCATTGAAAGCAATTAGCACCAGCTCAAGTAACTCACACTCAAAAAAGCACTGGATGAGCATATACTTAAAACCATTCAATATAAACCTAAAAGAAAACACAAAACTAAGGGACAAAGGCAAAAATGAAAGCCACTGAAATCTAAAGTGTTAAAGAATTGGGGTTCTGTTTTTCAGACAGGATACGATAAAGCTGATTAAAAAACCCAAAATGGTCTATGTCTTCTCAAAAGGCTCACCGTGTTTTGGATTTCTTTTCAAACCAGGCTGTTGCTGGGGAGGTGGGGGTGGAGGCGGGGGTGGAGGGGGCGACTCTCTCTCATGACTTATTACCCTGTCAACTGAGCCATATATTGCCAAAGTCAGACAGTTGTACCACCCTCTAAGAACCAATCCATCTGTGTTGACCTGTTAGGTTTTTAAAAAAAAGAGAAAAAGCACTTAAGAGACAACTTCAAAAAAGCTACTTTAATATCAACTGTATCAATATCTGCATAAAAGCCAGAAGGAAAAACAAACATTAAAATACCTCTTCACACCACATTCTGAAAAGTGAGAAAACTTTAAATATGTCAATCATTACAACAAATACTTTTTCTTTAAAAGCATTAAATTCCTTGCAATATACCTATTGCCTAGATAGATCCCTAATCTACTACAGCCTACTAATGAGAAAAAAACCCGAAACAAAACCAAAAACAACAACAAAAGGAAAAAGAAAAAAAAAAAACAAACAAAAAACCCAAGCAGACTCTAAAATAAGGATTATCTAACTACAGACAGGTTTTAGAATAAGGTTTTAAACAATAAATGCTTTACACAGTGCTAATACACCACATGTAACCATATTTGTACGTAAATGACAGATCCGTAGGAAACGAAGAGGAAGTTCAAATCACATTGCATTACCTTTGCATTGGGTCTGAAAATAATTGAAGTGTTTTCGTCATATTCAAGGCTGTTAAATAAAACATACAAAATAATTTTTTATTAATATAAAGCATGCTTACAGAAATAAAACACAGCAGTACTAAACACATACGCAAACAATAAAACTCTGAGTAAATACATACTGTTAAAAACGAGTGCAAAATCATTTATTTCTACAAAATCATTTTCATTAATAGAGTTTGTTAATATAACAGAAACTTTTCTTATTTTAAGCATGAAACTCTGTCCTCCCACACAACTGGAGGAAAAGAATAAGAAACATAAACTAGCAAAACCCAAACCAAACATGAAAATCCTGGGAGATACAAGATTTTCTGCATTATAAAAATTCTCAGGAAGAAAAAGTAGATAATGCAGTCATGCACTAATCTTGAAAGAACTTACCTCCCCAGCCGGTCAAATACAGGGGCACTTGGCTTGCTGACATTGTTGAAAAACAAGTCCAGTTGAAATGAATGTGGGGATGTCTCTCTAAGAAACAGAACAAAAGTAAAAATAAAATTAGTCGAGCTCCTTATCAGAGTAAGCAGGACTAACATGGGGAAAAAACCTATACTGTTAAAGTAATTCCCCAAAATACTTAAAAGTACAGCAAACACATAAATGTATTTTACATTTTTATATAGGAGTGTTTATTGAGATATAAATGTTTAAGAAAAAAAAACCAGGAAGGTGCCCCTGAAACAGATACCTTTCACTTACCCATAAGCCCTGTTGTCAGGCAAACTTGTGTGAGCTCTCACTCCTGGAGGAATGACGCGGACTTCATTTATGTAAACCACGCATGGAAAACGAACTACATCTATATTGGTACTTTGCTACAAAACAAAGAATAACTAAATGTAAGAAAGGTAAAATGCAAACAGCGTAATGTAGCCATATTCTTTACTAATGGAACTAAGGTTGCAATCTCAGTAATAACAAAATTCAATTCTGTAAAATGATAAACATTGTTAGACAGAAAAATGGGGGGTTTTATATATAATCTTCTGGTACATTTCACATATTTAACAGTATTTTTTTCCTAGAAAGTGTTACTGGTTTATGTACATAATTCACTACCTTTATTTGCAAGAATCTTTTAAACAATAACAGCTTGGTTTTTTCAGGCAGAAGGTATGTGTGGTTTAATTTTAAACATTAGCAAATTTTGTATTTCAAATGTAATAGCAGAAATTATAATGATACTATAACTCTGTTTCACTAGACCCATGCAAGAAGTCCATATGACGTTTATTTATCCAATTTTGCAAAAGCATCTGAAAACCTTTTGAAAATGACATTTCTATTTCCCACAGAGAAATAGCAAGTACAAGGAATTCTTACACAATCTAAAAGGATATTTGACCAAACTAAGAAGCAATCACAAAGTCACGGCAACCTCTCATGTAGCAGCTACCAAACAATTAATGCTGGAAGTCTTCTCTCACTAAATTGACTGCATTAGGTCTTATTCTATTGATCCATCATCTCTACCGCATATGTGCTCACAAAACAGTACACACACGTCAACTATTTGTCATCTGTTTACCAACGAAACTACACAATGAAAATTTAAAAAGTCAAAATACAGTCAAAATTTATGTAACTTGCACCACAATCAGAAAACAAATGAAACCAGCAGAAAGCAAGAAAGTACTAAGATTTTCAGAAAGCTGTTAACCAAGAAATAGACACAAGTAAAGTTTTAAAAAGAGCTTTCAGGATGCCCTTTTGGGCACATATTGCTGCCATATAGGAAAAAAAATCTATGCATATGCTTTTTAGCACACAAATACAACATCTTGGCCTAAGGGCTGACATGTTAAAAGGCTGGATGGTGGAGCCAAAGGAATCCAGCTAGGACAGGGAGCATCCCTTAACAGGAAGGGGGGGAGTGCAGCCTGGCAAGGAGTGAGGGCTGTGGGTGCTCATGGCTTTGTCTCTAAAAAATGTCTGTGTGTCACGTGGGAGACTCAGATTTCTGGAGGAAGGGCTTTCGTTCCTGGGAGCACTGTCCAAGAGAAAGACAAACTCCACCTTAAATGATAAGTGATTATGCCCTGACAGCCATGTATCAATGTCATCGAGATAGCAGGTGAATCCAACCCGCTTTCCCTACAGAACACTAAAAAACCCCTGCATCAGAACTGCTCAACACTAGTCACACTGAATAGCTAAGCCAAATAATTAATTCTATTCAAAAACGCAACAGTTTTCAAGAACTACGAGTTCCAAGGCAAGACTCATGATCTGCTTAGCTGAAGAATTAGCATAACATAAAGAAAGCTTTTAAGCAACATGTAAAATACAATTTGAAATTTTCTTTAATAAAAATTCAGTACGGTTCAGGTTTGGAAAATGCCACTGGCAAGGATGAAAGTGCCAGAAAACCTTGTGTGCAATTAAAAATGTTCAACAAGAGAATATACTGTCCTGAGGGGGAACAGGAGTGGCTACTGTCTCCTACTCAGGGCAACAGCAGTGGCCAGCGTTTCCTGCCTAACATTGTCTTAAATAGTGGAATTAAAAATACTCTTGGGCCAAGCTGATCTTGACACCTCGCAAAGACTCCTGAATAACGTTATTGCTTTTAACTGGAGCCTTAGCTCAAAATATTCCAATATTTTCTCCCTAATGCCTGTCCGTGAACACACTCAAGGTATCCTATGACTTTCTAACATCATGTTACAATAAAGTGCTGTTTTCCCCCTAATGGTCCCTTTCTTCCTCCCTGAACAGCACAACAGGATGAGCCCTAGACAAACCTGCTGCAAGACCAGCAATTCCAAGGATGCTCAGGATCCCAGTCGCCTAGAACATCTATCTGCACCATCTCCCACTGCCAAAAAAGCCTGAAACACTCATTTTGCGAGCGGTGCGCGCGGACTGCATAAACCCAAGGGAATACCTCACAGACACCTCTCCAAACCATACGAGAACAGCAGGAATCTCACCACTAGCCGGGTACAGCCTCTACCCGGCTTCCTCCCTCATCGCCTTCTCGCGGCGCGTTAATCCTCTTTGTTCCCCGCGGCCTCTCAATCTGCGCTGCCCTCCCACCCCCTGCGCCGCAGCCGGCGGTACCTCGGCCCGCAGGACCAGCGGCTCCAACAGCGCTGCGGGCCGGGCCGGGCCCGGCCGCGGCTCCTGCCCGGCCGCTGTCGTGGCCCGGCGGGGAGAAGGGACAGGAGGCGAGGGGACGCGCCGGCGCCGCGGCCCGCTTTGTTTTACCTCCGCGCTCTGGTGCTTGAACGTGTCCAGGAACAGCAGCTCGGTGGCCGCGTCCGCCGCCATCTTGGCCCGGCCGCGGGGGACGCGCTTCCGGCGCGCGCGAGCGCTTCCGGTCCGCGACGGCGGAGNAGGGGCTGGGCTGGGCTGGGCTGAGGGGGCGGGTCCCGCCGCCCTCATCGCCACAAGGGGAGGCAGAGCCGGCGCTGCTGTGGAACACGGTGAGTCACAGCCTGAGTCAGGGTGGGAAATGCCTCTGGGGCCGTCGAGCGCAGCCCGTGAGCTGCGGCAGCTCGGGCCCGTGGTCCCGCCCTGCACAGAGCCCCGTCCCCGCGCCCAGCCTTGGCTGCTCCTCGGTTTCACAAGCTCGGCGCTCGCTAATTTCAGTCCTGCCTGAGAAACTTCCTTTGCAGCCTTTGCCGTGCTTTAAACAAACCCTCTTCGGGTGTAAGGAGTTGCCGCCTCTCTGCAGTTCGTGTAGGACCGCTCCTTTCAGCCTCTCCGCAACTCCTGATGTACCTGCTGAGTATCCCCTGCCCTCCTGCGGCAGCAACCACGTTGTACAGGCACTGGGGACACCACGAAGACGGAGCCAAAGCCAGGAGAATGATGTGGAATTCATCTTACACAAGCGGTGTGTGGTTACACAAGTACGAGCTCTCGTGGCAGCAAATGGGCCGTGTGCCTTTGGAGGAAGGTACAACAGGATGTGTTACATCTCTGGACTGAAGCTTCAGCTGCACACCTTCGCTTTCCTCAACAGTGATAATTATGCCTTGTTATCTGCATCTTGTGTCTGAAACAGATGCTTAATGAAAGGTGCTGTTTTGTGCATGCATCAGGAATTCACAATTCCCTTTTTTTATTTCAATAGGTGAGCTTGCTGCTCGCTCAGCACTCCAAAGTTTCACTTACACCAGGTGCAGCAGTCCTCTGGGTTGGACTCCACCTGACCATGTTGCATCAGTTTAAACAAGGCTGTGGTTCAATATATCCATCTGCAGTGGTGAAACTAGTTCAGGAAGTTCCTGTCCCCACAGCACGTGTTGGGGAGCTGGGCCACAACATGCAATTTCACAACCAGTTCTACTGGCACACCTGAAGAAGGGTTTTGTGGCAGTGCAGGGAGACTCACCAACTAGAATTTCTCCTCAATACACTGAAAACATGGTGCTGCCTCATACTATTTCATTAGATGTAGTTAAAATTCTGCAAATCCCTTTACAGAAACATTTCTGAATTTGAGAATCAAGGGGTCTCCTTGGCCATGCTGGCAGATTTGACTGCAAATTCTTGCCCCAAGCTGGGACCCTCTCTTGCACTGATTAATGACCAGATCTCAACTCCTGAAGTAAATTACAATTTTTTTAATGTAAAAAGAAAAAAACCCCTCTATATGTCACAGTGCCTTGTGACACTTGGCAAGGCTTTTTTTGGTTATGTTTATGGGCTCTTTGGAGACTTCTGTGGGAGAGTAGCTTTGCAGATCTACTTCAAACATGAGCATCACCATGTTTGCCATTGTCCTGGAGGAACACAGTCCCAGTCAGATGACTTCTCTCCTGGGACAGCCTGGAACAGCATTGCAACCAGGTCAGCTAGCACAAGCTGCTTCAGTAACTGGCTGGGGAATTCCAGCTCTATGTTTTTCTCTCCAGCAACTCCCTCACTGCTGGGAACAGCTGCAGCTCTTCATGTAAGAAGAATCAGTTTTGCAGGATTAAATTTACATGGCTGTGAATGCAGTGTCATTGATTTCAGCAAGGTAGAGCAGCAGTGTTTAAATGTCACCCAGTTGCATGATATCAGAAAACAATTTGGATATTTTTGGGGTATTTTCTCCACTGGTGAAAGTGGAGAAAAAAGAATTTTGTTAGGAGCAGCGGTTATCTTAAAGACATTAAAAAAACACTTGGTAGTAAATATTAACGCATTAAAAAAATTATACAGCTGATTCTCCAATTTCAATTGCAAAAAGTTGACATTCTGAAAGAAAACTAGAACACTGTTGTGGAAGAGTGATAGAGATGGGACACTTGGCACAGACCAAAGGTCTGTCTGCAGGAAAGGGTAACAGTTGCAGGTGGTATTGGGCTGAAGACCCTCCTGTAGAAAAAGGTGAGAGATACAGAACTAGCAGAAAAAACCTGGACACAGTGAAATGTGCAAAGTCATAGATTTGTTCAAATAAACTGGGAGGAAGGATCAATGGGTGAGATGAGGAAGCTTCCACAGAAGAATGGTGGAAATAAGTAAGAGGGCCCAGGGGTCTCTTGCAGTGCTCAGGAGGGGATGTTAGGACCAGCACTTTGACACGAACAAAGATGAGAGTAGTTTCAGGAATATCTGGAAGCAGAAAGTGGAACAAAAGGGCATGTGGTGGGAAGCCACCAGAACTAATACAAAAAGGACAGAGAAACAGTTACACTGAGATTAGCGAAAGGGCTGGTCAAACAGACAGCAGATAGGAAACCGAAGGAATACCAAAGGAGAGGAGAGAAGCACAGCAACGAGGTGCTGGGAGGAGCCGTGAGAGGTCATCTTGCCCCAAAGCACTCTAGTACCTTCCTGTAGGTAAAAACACTGACATCATCTGGAAGGTGACTCTTCAGGCAAAGACTATGCTTAACCAGTCCTAGGACAAGGAACAGCCAGGGAGAAGCAACTGGAATGGAAGTACACAAATGCCAGCAGCCTGGGCAACACAACACAGGAACCTGACCAACTGGTGCATGTTGTCAGACCAGGTGCTGCAAGCGTGCAAGAAAGAGGGTGGAATGGAAGCTGTAACTGCAAAACAGGTGTTTTAAGGAATGTGTTATCCAAGAAAGAGAAAAATAAAAGATAATGGCACTACAGTAACAATTAGGGGCAAGCAGCTTCCTAAATAAATAAATAAAACAAGGGTTAGTCAAGAATCCAAAAGACATAATGGGAATTAAAAATATTTTCAGGGTACAGTTTTACCTTTGAAAGGGGTTACTATATATAATGCAGCCTGGTCTAGCAATAAGTTGCCCCTAGATGGAAAGAGACAAAATAGGATGAGGCAATAACGGCAGAAAAAAGGAAACATGTAAGCCAGGACACAATAAATCACAAGTAAAGGAACAGGTGCTCATCCAAAAATTGTTCTCACAAAGACAAAGGCTGTGTCTCAAAAGCCAAGCAGGCACTGCGAAAGAAACTGCTTAGAAGGGATGATTAAGTTTCACTAAAAGACAAGGAGCCAACCAAGGCAGCACTCTTTGTCTGGCACACTCCAATGTGGAATCATTTCAGAAATGTAGTTCTGGACTTCTGTAGTAAACTATAATGATTCTTTCAAAAAGTTGCACTAAACTAAGACCTGAAAGAGAAACTGCACAGAGAAATCCTATCCCATTGCATCCCCCTGCTCCAGCCTAGCAGAGGTCACAAAGCGAATTCCCTGTGTGAGGACTAACTCCACTCCTCAGATGCTGAGTGCAAATCAGCTGCAGCCACTGCTGAGGCCACACACCCCAGTCCTCTGCTTCACGTATGTTTTACTCAATGCATCAGAACATCAGAAGTAAAAAGCACAAAGAAAACCAGGTACTCTAACCCTTCCACAAATGGGGCACAATTAGCTCAGGTGTTTCCTGATGCCAGATTCACATAGCCAATTTCAGCTAAGGTTTTAAAAACTGGAGGGATTAATTTGACATTTTAACCCCTCAAATTGCAGTCTCTGCTAACAGCGCATGCCATTTCTGAAATCTTGTATCAGAGAGAGTGAAAAGTACCCCAGCTATCTTGTGTCATGCTGTCTGTTGAAGCACATAAACTATCAAGCAGGAACTTGGATGCAGTGCCTGCAAAGAGAACCAGGCTGCACCGAACTGCAGCAGGGCAGGACAAGGATGCTGGGCACTATACAGACAAGTCACTGGCTGACAGGATTCCCCAGCAGTGGTGAAACATCTGCTCTGTTCCTGCCAAATAAATGTGTGTGAGTTAATAAAAGGTGGTGCAAGCTATGAACATGCACCAACACAAGGAATGGTGATGAAGAAACACACAATCACACCATTGTCAAAATGTCCAGCACACAGCTGGATAACCACATTATCTGATGGGTGAGCAACTGGCTCACTGATCAGGCACAAAGAGTTATAGAGAATGGGGTAACATCAGGCTGGTGACCTGTCACTAGTGGCATTCTACAGGGCTCCCTCCATCCTCACCCCAGTGTTCTTCATCTTCATTAACGACTTGGACATAGGACTCAAAGGAATATTAAGTAGGTTTGCCCACGACACTAAATTGGGAGGAGCTACTCACTCCCTTGAGGGCAGGAAGACCCTGCAGAGAGACCTCAACAAATCAGAGAGATAGGTAATCATCAGCCACATGAAGTGTAACAAGGGCAAGTGCTGGATTCTGTACCTGGGATGGGATAACCCTGGTTGTGTGTATAGACTGAGGAATGAGAGGTTGGAGAGCAGTGCCACAGAAAAGGGACATGGGGATCCTAGTCGATGGCAAGTTGGCTATGAGTCAGAACATCAGGCAAAGCATCACCAGCTGGTCACAGGAAGTGATTGTCCCACTCTGGTCTGCACTGGTGCAGCCTCACCTTGAATATTGTGTGCAGTTTTGGGCACCACAATATGAAAAAGACATCCAAAGGGGGACCATGAGGAGGGTGAAGGGTCTGAAGGGGAAGCCTTATGAGGAGTGGCTGAGGTCACTTAGTTTGTTCATCCTGGAAAGAGACGAGGGGAAATCTCATTGTAGTCTTCAACATCCTCACGAGGGTAAACGGAGGGGCAGGTACTGATCTCTTCACTCTCATGGCCAGTGACAGGACTCAAGGAAATGGCAGGCAGCTGAGTCAAGGGAGGCTTAGCTTGGATATCAGGAAAAAGTTTTTCACCCAGGAGATGGCTGAGCACTGAAACAGGCTCCTCAGGAAAGCGGTCCCAGTATAGAGCCTGTCTGAGTTCCAGAAGCATTTGGACAATGCTCTTAGGTACACAGTGTGATTCTTGGGGTGTCTAGAGCAGGGTCAGGAGTTGGACTGGATGATCCCGATGAGTCCCTTCCAATTCAGTGTATTCTATGATCACAGTAAAAATTTCGAGAAGCAGCATTGCAATCCAATGTTTATTTCCAAGAAGTTGGAAATAAACAACTGGGGTCTTAAAGAAGAGGGTGTACTACAGAATTTCCCTGTGGAAAGTTAGTGTTACTTGTTTGCCCTGCCTTCAGTGATTTGTCATTTAAAAATCTGGTTTTGAGCATTACACATTTAAAATAATGATTTCACAATGAAACAGCGATCAGCNGCCCGCAATCCCGGCCCCGCAATCCCGGCCCCGCGCTCCCGCTGCCGCCCCCGCCGCGCTGCCACGTCCCCGCCCGGCGGGGCCAATGGGCGGCGGCGCCAGGTGTGTGTTACCTGCACCACGTGGGCCGGGGGTGGGCAGGTGGTGCCGCGGCCCCGCGCAGAAAAGCCCGCAGCCATTGCGCGCTTCCCAAGGGTGCAGCCGGCGTGGGAGCGGTCGCTGCCCGCCTTGGGAAAGGGGGGGGAGCCGTGCGCCTCCCCCGCGCCAGGTCCTGGGGGAGGAGGCTGCAGGTGGGGGCTCTGCCGCTTGGGTCTCGCTTNATGGGGATCCTAGTCGATGGCAAGTTGGCTATGAGTCAGAACATCAGGCAAAGCATCACCAGCTGGTCACAGGAAGTGATTGTCCCACTCTGGTCTGCACTGGTGCAGCCTCACCTTGAATATTGTGTGCAGTTTTGGGCACCACAATATGAAAAAGACATCCAAAGGGGGACCATGAGGAGGGTGAAGGGTCTGAAGGGGAAGCCTTATGAGGAGTGGCTGAGGTCACTTAGTTTGTTCATCCTGGAAAGAGACGAGGGGAAATCTCATTGTAGTCTTCAACATCCTCACGAGGGTAAACGGAGGGGCAGGTACTGATCTCTTCACTCTCATGGCCAGTGACAGGACTCAAGGAAATGGCAGGCAGCTGAGTCAAGGGAGGCTTAGCTTGGATATCAGGAAAAAGTTTTTCACCCAGGAGATGGCTGAGCACTGAAACAGGCTCCTCAGGAAAGCGGTCCCAGTATAGAGCCTGTCTGAGTTCCAGAAGCATTTGGACAATGCTCTTAGGTACACAGTGTGATTCTTGGGGTGTCTAGAGCAGGGTCAGGAGTTGGACTGGATGATCCCGATGAGTCCCTTCCAATTCAGTGTATTCTATGATCACAGTAAAAATTTCGAGAAGCAGCATTGCAATCCAATGTTTATTTCCAAGAAGTTGGAAATAAACAACTGGGGTCTTAAAGAAGAGGGTGTACTACAGAATTTCCCTGTGGAAAGTTAGTGTTACTTGTTTGCCCTGCCTTCAGTGATTTGTCATTTAAAAATCTGGTTTTGAGCATTACACATTTAAAATAATGATTTCACAATGAAACAGCGATCAGCAGAAGTGAGGTTATCACAAGGGCCAAAATCACCAGGTAACGGAGGGAAGGCTGCAACACCTAACCAGCCAGCTCTTAGCACACGACTCTGTCTGCCGTGCCTGAGCCGTACAGAAGCTGCGATGCCGCTGCCTTGAGGACAACAGAGGAAGAGGCTCCACCGCCCTGAGCCCCTCGGTTCCCTCGGCAGGAGCTGCACCCGGGGACAGCCGGCCCGCACGCCACGACGGTGCTCCCTGGCACTGCACCCGACTCCTGCGAGGGGAGACCCGCCGGGGCGGCTGCGGGCGGCGCAGCCACCTCCTCTCCCCTTTTGCCCAGGGCACGGAGCTGCCGCGGACGCAGGACCGACCTGCCCTCCGCGACATGTCCCGGCAGGACCGGGCAGCCCCGCCCCACGGCCCCGTGGGTGCGGAGCCGGACCGTCCCGGGCAGCGCGCCCCGACGGCGGAGGTGGAGGCCGGCAGGGTCCGGGCNCTTCTTTTTCTTTCTTTCTCTTTTTTCTTTCTCTCCTTTTTATCCTTTCCGCTGACCCTGTGGCACCATGACGGCATCTCCCGACTACCTGGTGATCCTCTTTGTGACCACGGCGGGCACCAACGGGGCAAGGCTGGGCTCAGACGAGCGAGAGCTGCTCCAGCTCCTGTGGAAAGTGGTCGACCTGAGGAGTAAGGAGGTATTTTCACCCAAGGGAGGGGTATCTCGACCTGTTGCTCCCCTTGGCCCTTGCCACGCTGGGTGTGGGTAGGGTGGTCTTAGCGCTGGGCCGGCAATGGGTGCTCCAGGCTGGAGCAGGCTCTGGTGGAGGACAGGGGCTGGTGCTGCAAGTGGGGACCCCCAGCCCGAGGAGCTGACTCACCCCTCCTCTGCTTTCTCTGGAGTTGGGGCACCTGCATGACGTGCTGGTCCAGCCTGACCACCCGGAGCTGACTGCTGAGTGCCAGGAGATCACCCAGGTGGATGTGGAGAGCCTGGCCCTGGCTCCACCGCTGGAGCAGGGATTGAGACAGGTGACACCCTATAACTGGCTGGTGGGTGCAGGTCTCCCTTGGGAACTCCCTTGTGGGGTAGAGGCAATGTTATCATCCACTTATCCTTTCTACCCCACCATCAGGACAGTGGAACCTGGCACAGGGGCACTACTGATGTGTATGGGCTGGGCAGCCTCTGTGTGAAGGTCTTTGTGGGCATTTCTCCCTTGCCTTTTTGCTCGTTCAACTGGGGAGAAACTGAGCCCCAAGGGAGGAAGGTCAGCATCAGATATTCCCTTACCCTGCTCTCCTGCTATGCTGGGCCCTGAGTGAGTCTCAGCTGAGGGTGAGGCCCCAATCAGTGTTAGAAGAAACCAAGTTTAGGTGTCCCCTGAAAAGGCTGGGTGGAGGCAGGCTCTGTCAAGGCTTGTGCTCATCAGTCCTGGGAAGGTGATAATACTAAAGCCCCTAGATTAACAAGGGGGCGTGTGTGATTTCCACTGAGGGTAGGGCTGAAAGCCTGTCTCCTTTCCAATGTGCTTGACTGCCCTGTTTGAAAAGCTCTTCTGCCCCAGGACTGCCTCAGCTTTCTGCAACTAGCTTTCTGTCTCATTGCAGTGCTCTTATAAATGTTTCTCAAGAAGGATTTTTTTTTCCTGTGATGTGGACTGTCTGTGTAGCCATATTTCCTTAGAAAGGGGAAAAGAGTGGTTTCCTAGTGAAGATAATTACAAAAGTTAGCATGTGCTTAGCTAGTAAGAAGCAAATCTACAGAAGTGAAGGAGTGGGCTTATACAAAAAGGCATTCTAGCTCCATGTTCCTGCTGCCCAGGAATAACATGTTACCAACTGATGACACTGCTTAGTGCAGCCATTCTGATCTCTTTAATATGTATGTTTTTTCTTGTTCCTGCCTACAGTTTAATCAGTCTGTGAGCAATGAGCTGAACATTGGTGTAGGTACTTCCTTCTGTTTCTGTACTGATGGACAGTTGCACATTAGGCAGGTTCTGCACCCTGAAGCTTCCAAAAAGGTATGTAGTTGTAGCTTAGGTTTGACTCTTAATGTGCTTTCTGTGATTTCTTACAAAACTGATAAACCTCTCTTTAGGATGAGGGTACCTCCACGCAACCATAGCACAAAACTCCTACATTAATATGCTTACCAGGCTAAAGAGCCTGTCCATGTGGAAGGCATGTGCTTGTGTAGCCTTGAGATGCTTTTTTAAGTTAAATCAGGAGGAAAATACCCTGAAGTGTTTGAGAGGGGAGCAATTCATTGACAGTACTCATAGCTTCTACAGGTGTAGGAGCTACAATGGGTTAACAGGTGAGATTTGGAAATGTTGCTGAATAGTTAACCACCTTAATCATAAATTGTCTTTTGAAATTTTACATTCATGTTCAGCTTCAGCAACTTTCAATCTTAGTGTGTTCAGTTGACACTCTGAGGGCGGTATTCCTATTTGTAAGGAGCCGAACAGTCGTTTGAGGCAGACTATGAGTGATGATTAGTCCCATAGTCTAGAGTTCTCTGTAACTTCAGAATTCCAAATTGCTAACAGTGTTACAAGGTCCTGCCTACTTGTCATTAGTGATAGAGTTGCAGCAATATGCTGAGTCTCTCTAGTTCTGAAATAACTGCTTCAGTATTAATGGCACCTCATTTTGTGGTTTGCTGTGAACATGCATTGCTCTGTAAATGAGCTGTTCTGCTCCTCTCATTGCAACTGACTTCTGTGCTCATCAATTTGCTGCTTCATCTTTGAAGGGGCACTGCTGCAAGTCTGTGCTATTACAGAACAGATACTGAATGAATTTGGTTGCAATACTTGTTGGTGCTTTAAGTGTTTATAGCTTTGAAGGCTTAGAAGAGAAACAGTGAGCATGATTCATGGTGAAGGGACAGTCCTTATATATGTAACTTGTCTTCTATGATGCGTAATAGGATAAAATGTGAAAACAGATTTTTAACATACTTTCTTCTTGGTTAATAAGTCTTTTCATCCATTTAAATTGTGCGGTTAAAAGAAGGGACAACTCCTACAATTATTGAAGTTGGTTTGATGTTGGGAATAGGCATCCTTTCTCTATATCATCACAGGGTCACAGACAGGAATGAAATCTTCATCAAAATCTTCTGTTGCTGTTTTGTTAAGAATTATTCAATTGAAATTTGTTCTTTGCTGCCTGTAAATAAAGTAAACCAGATGCTTATGAGACTTTTAAATAGTTCTTTGGTGAATAACCTAATCCAGAGACTGGAGTGTGGGATCACTAAAATCCAGATAGGCAGAAGTCACTAGGCTCTTGGTTAAGATGCACAGTCTGAACCCATCTAGCAACTCACGGTATTCAGGGAATGAACTGGCATCAAGCATTCCCAATGTACACTGTTGAAGTACAGAACTTCATTTTACATCATGGAAGAAAGAGTCATGCTAAAACTAAAACAGAAAATCTTGGCAAGCACACTTGCATTTTCATAAGTTTGTCTTTAAAGAGTGTAGTTTGCCTAATGCACTGTCCATATGTTAAGATAAGCTCTAACATTCTCAAAGCAGAACTTGTTTAAGAGCCTGAACTCCTTTCTTTGGGCTCCCTAACTATGCTTGCACATAGCCTGTTATTCTGTTGTAATGCCAAGATGCTAACTAGTAGTTAAACCTGAGAAAGCCCTTGCATTTAGCCTAGAGAGGCCTGGCAGGCAACAATCAGCCAAGAGGAATATCAAGTATTCTGTATGTGGAGAAGCTCTGGGGTGAAGAGCTAGCTGAAGGAGTAAAGTTTTGTATTGGTTTCAACAGCTTCCCCCAAGACTTCTCCATGTCTTTTCTTTCACACCCCAAAAAAATTTTAAAGCATGTGTTAGATGTAGTGGTGGGCCAAAAATGATTTTATGGACTTCCAGTGGGCTACATAACTTGCTTCTGGCTTTGTACATTGCAATTAAAGCAGTTACCATAAACTACCAACTTCTTTTGTGCTGGGAATAAATATTGGAAGTGTGCCTATTCTCTGAAAACTCAGCCTTGTCTATAAACTGAAATATCACCTGCTAGTCTTGCAAATTGTGCTTGGTTCTGTAAACTGAGCTGAGTGCCCTCTGGCTTTTTACAGTTAAAATTGGAATCAAGAATTGATAAAAGTTACAATAGCAGGCATTCGCCCTTGAACATATATATTGAATTTGAGGCTCTAGTAATAATCACAAATGTTTCTCTGGCAGTGCAGACGTACATTTCTCTTTTTAAACTATATATAAAGATCACTGCTTAAGCAAAAAAGTTTATAAACATACTTAGGGGGCTGAGAAGAGCTATGTGAGTTTCTCTGTTGCAAAGGATGTTTGTGTTTCCTACCTATTATATGAAAATTGTTAGTCTATTTTGTGTTTAGATATCAAACTTTCTAAACTTGACCCGACTGACAGTAGTTACTTTGTTCCTGTTACAGAATATCTTACTGCCTGAATGCTTCTACTCCTTTTTTGACTTGCGGAAAGAGTTCAAGAAGTGTTGCCCTGGCTCACCTGAAGTTGGCAAACTCGATGTTGCGGCCATGAGAGAATGTATCCTTTTAACAGTGATGGTGTCTGCTGCTGTTACAGTCTTGGCTGAATTTTAGGACAAAGGTGTGTGAGTAATGCTTGCAACACATGCTTAGGGGTGGTATAACTTTAATGAGTGACTCGGAGCTGTACTGAGCTTTCTCACAAAGATAAAGATAAAAACATATGAAGATGCATGCTTCCATGGAGAAAATCCTGTATTTCTTCTTGGCTTCTATGTTTTCTTTACCATCTCTATAGTCTTTTTAAACTTCACCATTTAGTGTAACTGCACATTTGCTCAAATTGCTCTTACGAATCGTAATGTTAAAGTTTGAGGTGGTTCATTGCATCAGTTAGTTTTTTTTATCTAATTTTTGGGCAGGACTGAATGTTGAGAGGCTGTCTTAATTTTCAGGGAGGGAATGGTTATTCTTGATGTGAACTTGTAGTGAATCTTTAAGGCAGGGATGCTGTTGGTATGTGTGGTGTTCAGTCTCCTTGGAGGTGCACATGCTGCACCTGACAAGGTGAGGCTTGGCTGGCACTAAGATGCGGTCAGTAATAGGTTTCCATTTTCAGTGATAGGGATGTCTAAAATGACTTTCTGAATAGTCTGAAGTGGCCTGTAACCTAGTTCTGTCTGGCTCTTTACTAGTCTCAGCATGCTTTTGTTTGCATGCTGTGTACAATCAGGAGAGATGAAACTGTGAATGATTTGGCTGTGCCTTCTTCCTTGCTTCCCTGTCAGTCTCCCCTCTTGCTACAAGCTTCAGTCCTCATCTCAAACATAGTCTTGGACACAGAAACACTTGACTTCCCTACTGAGCTGTTGAAGTAGTGATCAACAACAGCTAGCTAACAAGGAGGAATAAAGGAATTTGAGAGGTTCTTTATTATTGATGGTGGTTGTTGCTCTTGTTTTAATAACTTTTCCTCTGACTAGCTTATTGTGTCCATAGAGTGGCCGCCATAAGAGCTGATGTCTGTGGCTTCTGAATTATTTTGGTCTTTCACTGAATGACAAGTATTGCCTGAGCTTTGTACCTGTGTTGGGGACATAAAATACATATGCATTTTGGATTTTTTTTTGTGTTTAACCATAAGGTTGAATACTGGAGGCTGCTTACTCTGTTTTTTCATCTGCAAATTAAGATTAATCTCTGCTAGCAAAGAGGCAGAAACTACTACTCCCCCTAATCTGAAGCAAAGCAGTACACTTGGAGTAGAAGTCTAACTCGTTGCGTAGAAAAGTAAAAGAAATGCTGTGTTGCACAGGAAATGAATGTTGGAAGCTTCTTAAAGTTATAGTCAAAAACTTAACGCATTGTCTAAGGAATGCTTTGACATAAGCTGGAGAAGTTAAAGGCAATGAACTATTGCAGCGGTTTTGGAGAGTTGCCTGTGCTGAGGGTGAATGTCTGGGGTATGTCTTGCCACTCTGGAAAGAGTTGTATGACTGTAGCTGTCTGGAGTATCTCTGGTCAGCTAAGGCATGGCAAAGGGCTCTGTATCCCTTGGCTACTGGATGAGGGAAGTAGACCACCCTGTGTTACCTGACTGTCAGGAAGCCCCTAAAGGGTCAGTACCACCTGATGGTGGTTTTGGCAGGTGCCAACAGTATTTTCTCCAAGTTCCTAGAGGCTTGGTCAGTCCATCCAAATCCACTCAGCATAGTTCTGAATTCTGGGCATGATATGCTTCTTAAGGGGTATAAACCTAACTTCATTCTGGTCTTATATTAATCTTTATGGTTTATCTTGTTTTGTAATTGTTAATATACTTATTTGTAGAGTTGTTATGTTTATGCAACATGGCTAAAATTGACTGTCTCTGGCTCTGTTGTTTGAGAGTGTTGGGGGCAGAGGATGCAGAGACCAAGAAGAGTAAAATTTTTGTTTTCCTTTTATTGACAAATATGATAATTTTTTTTTCTCCTCACCTTGCTGAAATGTACCAAATGAATCCGTGTCAGAAGCTATATAAGTTAATTGCACTCTGAGTCTGGACATATATGTAATGTTCGGGATAAAAAAAGTTGTTGAAGCAGGTGCAAAGTCTAAAGACTAGTTCAAACAGTTGTGTACAGATTTGTTTGGGGTTTTTTTCTTTGTATGTAGATATGCTGAGTTGGGGGACACAGAAATAAATTACAAACCAATGCATTGGGTTGAAATGAAACTGCAGATTAGTGCATAGAATCTGACCAAGCTCTTGTTATTCTTGTTGAAAGCACAGATCTTCAGACCCATTGCTAAAGAGGCTGCATGAGGGGGGATCTTCTATGATTTCTGCTGCATAAACTATACTGTGCTGCTTTGTTAGGATTTGGTGAGGGTAGGAGGATTTTGGTATAGGGATGGTGTACTGACAATTGATGAGGTACCCTCATGAGTTGTGCATTTGCAAACTGATAGGAACAGGAGTAGAATGATTTTTGAGTACATCCCTTCGTGTACTTACATCTCCATTTATCTGTGTGTAGGATGGTTGTGATCAATAAGAGGAAACTTGTATAAGAAAGCTGGGTATGAATATACAGTTACTTAAATTATTAGAAGCCTTCAAAAGCTTTTATTTTGATGTATAACATTTGACTAAAAAACAAACTGCAGGCAAATGCAGGATTTACTCAATTGCTCCCAACAGTCAGAAGAGATAACTTCCTACTGCACAGTCATTCAGGATATATATTTCAGTGTAGCACACTGGATAGTAGTGGATTAGCTATGTATTTCTTGCAGATGAGGCAAGCACAATCTTGAAAAAGAGCATAGAGATAATAAACTGAAAAATTGGCTGGGTTATTCTTCCTTTAGAAAGCACTGTGGGGACTTATTCCTTCAGCAGACTACCTGAAATTTGTGTACAGCAACAAAACCATTCTAACCCAAGAGCTCAGGTGAAAGCTTTACATATCTTTTTTCCTCCTTCTCCAAAGAAATTATAGATTTCATGTACAAATACTCACTGATTTCTTTTAGTTCAAAGTAGAGCAATATTTAAAATGCCATGAAATTTGAGGGGCCAAGGAAGAGCTGAGACTAGCTGTAACTACTATCTCTGCTTAACTTAAGGTCTCAAAACAGTTCTTAGTGTAGTAGACAGTCTTCTGGCAGAATTTAGTTGGAATTGTGTAAATGTAATGACAACAGGACAATTATGAGAAATTTTGAGTAACAGAACTTGAGAGAAGTGATCATGTTCCAGCAGGGAAAGGAACTTGGGTCTGTTGAAGTATTTTATTTTTTTTATGTGTAAGCATACAAAAGGAGTAGGGTTGTTCCTGCACCCTCTGTACCTCCCATACTTGCTGCTCTTCTTGATTTGCAAAGCTTGCTGAGCCAGTTTTCACCCTGTGAGTGCCTTCAGGGTGGAGTGAACAAAGCTTGCATGACTATTCATATTAGGTCTGCAGAAGACTCATCCTTTGCCTCAAGATTGGGTGTGCAGAAGCCATTAAATGGCAAATAGCTCTTGCTTCCTCCAGTGCTTGGTTTGTTCCACTTATGAACTGGATTTGTGAGGATAACTCCTTACTAGGAGTATCTGACAATGTTCTCAGTAGAAACACAGGTGCACTTCAGGATGACCTGCTTAATGTGCTGAAACTTGGTTTGTTGGAGTCCTGTTGTTTGGGGTTTTTTGACCCAGGTGTCTTGGAAACAATGATGTGGAGCACAGTTAAAACCAATAGCCTCTAACTCTGGCAATGAAAAGCCCTTCATTGGGTAATTACCTGAGAATCTTGGATATTGCGATTTGTATTTCTTGTGATAGTATTCAGGAATATGAGTAATATGGATAATATGAGATAATGTTTATGCAAAGTATTATTTAGAAAGATATAATCTTCTGTCTAAAGAGGCTTAAATAAGAAACAGAACAAAGGGGACAGGATCAGTGCGGAGTGCAATTGCAATGCTGTTTCATGTCATCTCAGGTTAAATTGTTCAGTAAGAAAGGAGTTAAGAGACTGAGAAATGGAAGGAAGAAGTCCTGGAGGGCCCTGCAGTGGGTGAAGCTGTGGTGATGAATCTGAGTAAATGATCAAGAAACTTCTTCCATGTTACAGAGGCCACCAGGATGTAGAATATGCCTTCCATTTAACTTCCTGAGTGTTGCAGAAGGTGGTACCATAGCTGCACAGCAAGATTAAGTAGTTCCTTGTTTCCTATTCTGTATTGTCATTTGGGAGCATCATTTGCTTGCTTTATTAAGAATATACATATGTATGCTACTGCATATAGTAGCTTGAGACAGCCAGGTCTGGTTTTTAACGCTTCTTTAAATGTGAACTTGGATTATCCACTGCAATTGTCTCATTTCAATTGCCCAGGAAGAGGCATCCTTTAAACAAAAATGTACACAAATGTATGTGGTTTCCTATCACTTCCCAGAACAAAGAGTGGGTTTTGTCAAGACTATTCAATTCAGCTTTTTCCCCAAGAGTCCAGAATTTCTAGTGCTTCTGTCTATAGGAGTCCACCTCTATGTAGTCAGCCTTGTTCATTAGAATACAGTTTTCACTTAGGAGCACATTAGTCATACTGATTTGTATGTGGAGAAAACTATCAATTCTCTTCTCCAGTCTTGCCTAATCAGACTAACTAATCAGAGGTGAAGGTGTGAGCAATTTTTTTTTTTCTCCTGGTAGTGTTGATGACTTTCTTCCTCTGCTCCCACTGTGTTTATATTAATCTAGAGTTTGACTCTGTGTCTAACATCTGGTACCAACTTACATTGGCACTAGGGTGTTTCTAGGAACTACATCTCCTCTGGGTCAGTGTCTTCAGAAAACATTTTCACTGAAGGAAATCGATGTGGAGTGGGGGAGTTGTTCGTTTTCCTTGTGTGATAGCCTCTCTTCAAATTCTCTGCCCCTTCACACTGCTGCATTCCCCTCTCTGGCAGCTGATCACCTGTGGGGATCTTTGGCTCTGCACAAAGGAAATATTGAAGTGTCTTTTCAGCTCTGACAGCATAGTCTCAACACCCAAGCGCATGTGTGTGCGCATGTGTTTGCACATGTGTATGCATGTCCCCTGCTGGAAGAGCTATTGAAACTGCTGCCAAATTTCTCTTGATTTTTGACAGAGGAAAGACATTTCCAAAATCTTCATAAAAATTTGTCAGGCAAGACCAGGATTCCAGTACCTGCATCTTCAGAAGCTTGTTGTTCCCTGGATGGACAGTAGAGACTCTGCACAAGCCCAGAGCTGTTAGATGCTGCAGGGGCAGGGATATTGGGAAATGGAGGAGAAGCACTCCCCTGCTCTGATATACAAGGTGCCCAGGAACATCTGTGTGGTGCTGCTTAGGCACCCTCTCTGCGAGGGAGTCTGTTTGTGGGTTACTGTTCTTTTCAACCTCCCTTTCCCGGGGACAGGGGGAGGAGGTGAGCTCGAGTTTAAAGCTTAGAAAGATATACTACAATGAAGAATTTTTTTATTGTCATAAACAGTGGTGATCTCTTAAACTGTGTTTTTGAGGTTGTTCAGGATTTTTAGCTTGTTATTTAAGAAAACTATCCAATGGTCTCAGTACCTTACCCCAAAGAAGGTTACTAGGAGGGAGGGTAAAGCCAATGACTAGCAAGCTATTTATAGTCAAGCAGTTGGAGGGGAGGAATCACTGGTTTAAGTTTTTAAAACTGTGATAATTCACTGAAACTTCAAATGTTCTTCTAAGACTAAACATCATCCTCTCACCTTCCATACTCCATACTGCATACTTAAAACCAACAAAGCCTCAAAATCAAGTTAGCCTCAAGTGTATTGTGTTGGCACAGAAGCTTTCCTTTTGTTGCTGTGGAATATGAATGCATTAATTCAGTTGAAATTATTTTTCATCTCACAAGACAACAGCTAAACATTTCTTAAAAAATCTGTTTTGTAGAACTGACTTGCAGTTATTCTATGAATAATAGGGAAGACTATTTCACAAAGAAACTTATGCTGCCTTGCCTGTTGATGATACAACAAAGCTTCTGTAAGGTGTTTGTTTCTAACAGATACTGTTCTGCTCCCTGCAGTTCATGTAGGCATCAGCCAACTCAAACTTTGCTGAGCTCCAGGTGGAGAAGGTGTTTTTTTGGTTTGTTTGTTTGTTTGGAGGTGTTTTTGTTTTTTAAGAGGAAACCTGCTGTCTCAGACTATGAAGCAACCTTTGAGCATCAAAGTGCAGGCTCTTGAGCATTTGAAATGTGTTTAATGTAATTTGGGGGGGATGTGGGCAAGCATTCAGGGTCTTGCATTACCATGCCAGGATGGGTCTTTTTTTAAGAAACTCTTTCGCTCTTATTCTGAAGTTTTGATGCAAAGTGATAAGGCAAGTAAAAAAATTCAAGTCCTATTCCCAGACTTCTTTATATTTCTTGTTCACTTCTTGATTGCTTTTATACCCTACGCTCGTCAAAGAAGGTGATGTGAGTGAAAATGACTTCTAAAAATTTGCTTTATGGAATAGAGATGCAAGTAATCTTACAGTCCTGTAGCTTGGTGTTGGAGAGGGGTAAATATGATGAAAAGCAGGAGAGATACTATAGTAGACACTGTTTAAAGTTGTGTGAAAAAAGGTGGTATATGCAATTTAAATCAGACTCCCTTTATGAATGTGTGTTTTTTATTTGGTCTTTCTATGGCCTGTCTTTCCAGGATAGGGCACTTCCTCCTCTCTATTGCACTCATTTCCAAAATCCTTCAGATTGAAGAAGATAAATGTTGTGGGACTATTTTTCATCTTGGCAAAATGCAAGAGTGATGGATTCTTACTGGGTTCTCAATGCTTCTGTGTAACAGCACAAAACTTGAGTTGTAACTTCTAATAGGCGAGGTTTAGACTAAGTGCCACTTGTGAATTTTGTTGAAGTGATACTTACTCTACTTTGGGATTTACTTGTTCAAAAAGCATGTGGTATATCCTCCTATTTCTGGAACTTTTAGTTGATTGTTTGCTTCTTCTCCAAATCTTTGCTTAGATTAAAGATGATGTTAATTAAAGAGGACAGGACTATAGTCTCTTTCACATGCAGAAGTGTATCTGTCAAACATACATAATTCATGGACATATTAAATATGTCCTTATTATGGGGTCCTATGTCCCCAGACAGTTGCTGAAATGACCTTGCACTCCCGCAGGTGGCAGTAGTTAGAGGCCAAGGCAGAGCAACTAACATATCCCAGCAGGAAAATTGATTAAATGTTCCTGTCACGAGTGACTTACCATCACGTTACAGCATGGAAGTGTGTTACTCTAACAGGAAGCCAATTAGAAATCTGTTTGGTGATGATTGACTTAACTCCAGCATAAAGATTTAAATCTTGACAAGAACAGTCCAGCGTTTCCCTATGGAGCCTCTCAAGTTGAAGATATGGGCAATATTATTTTGACACTAATATCTGAACCATACAGTAAGTGATTATGATGAACAAGTTTTCTCTGTTGCTTCCTTGGTTTTGCTATTTGTCCTGTGTGCTGACGAAATAGAAAATAACTTGTGTTGTATTTCATAGATCACAGATTTTCAGATCCAGAAAGAGTGAACTACAAATTTGAAAGTGGGCCTTGGTAAGTACTTTTTCCCTACTCTTGCTGCATGTTTCAACCCCACCACTTTTTGTTTAAAGTTACTGTTTAGATAAGCTGTGCTTCTCTGTATTTCTAATCTTCAAATAGCTGTTACCATTATTTCTATTTATCTTGCCACTGCTGTGGGAATCAGTTAGATCCTTTAAGTGGGAAAAAAAACACGTTCTGTGATCAGATGCAAGCCAGTTTTCTTATTAGGCTTCAGTGTTGCCTGTTAGCTGCTGATAGTTCTGCGTTCTGCTAATAAGTGCTTATAATGGGTGCTAAGTGTGCCATGCTATTAACAAAGATTGTAAACAGAGTTGCAGAAGTAATCTTCTTGGTTACTAACTCTTGCACTCTTCCTGCAATTTACTCCATAGTTACTGCATACACATCATGACTTTATTTTATAGGGAAGAAACTGTTTTGTAAAGATACTGGGCCAGAGATACTGTGCTACCAGTCAATTGCTTAAGCTATGATGACTGTCTTATTCCTAAATATGTTTTAAACATAAAGCTTTATCTGCTCTTCATGACTGCTGTGTTGTTTGGTTTGTTGTTTTTTTTTTTCAAATGTAGCTGTGCTTTTTCTATGTATAAATACAGACTTTTGTCAGTGTTTTGCTGAGTGCTCTCTGCAATATCACAGGAGACTGGTGTTAAACTGACTTTATGTTCCCATCTTGCCCAAATACTTCCCTCTTCCAGATTAAGGATGTATCATAATGGTAGATGATGCTGACACTTCTGAGCCAAAAGAAGCAAGAAAAAAATGCAACAATATTGGCAGAAAGTATCCAGAAAGATTAGCTCAGGTGTTACGTGCAGCACTGTTCTAAGCTTTTTCCTTTTCACTAACAAAATTCTTGGGTGAGGTGAAAGATTCCCATCTTAATTGAGATAGTGAGAAGTGCAGAATTAGGAGGCAAGGAGGAACACTTTTGGACAGGCAGCTACAGAAAGACCACCTGAGACATTAAAATAAGAGTGAGAAACATGACCCTTCTATAAAAAGGCATACCACGGCCCTTTTGTATGAGGGAGTCCTCTGCTACTGAACAGCACTTCATCTGCTTAATCAATCAGTCTTTTCTGTGCAACAACCTGTTCTTGCAATAGGCAGAAAGGCAGCCTTGGGTAGCTGTGAGCGTTTTGTTGTACTTGATGCTTTTAACAAGTAAGCGAACAAAAGACTGTGGTAATGACCAATTAAACTTGGCTTTCTTTGGCTAAGCTATTCCCATGCTAAGCAGCCGATGTAGCCTTTAGCTATATTAGTCTCTAGTAGCACAGTGATGGCCTGAACAAGCGATGTTATGGCTCAGCTCTGGGCAGGAGTCCTACATGTGCTGGGTACAATTGTGAACAGATTTCATCTTGGCTTGTGACTGGCTCTTATCCACTGTCACAGTACAAATAATAAGCACTAATCTCAGTTACATCTAATTGCTCTACTTCAATTTCCCCCTAGCTAGATTAGAATAGCAAGTGCTTGATTTTTATACCAGCAACCATCTTCAGATAATGGAGAAGCACAAATGATGTCAGGAGTGGGAAATAAATTAGTAATGTGATCAAAGAGATGACAGCTCAAAGGGTAAACGTGGTGAAGCAGGAAAAAGGAACTGGAAAAGGGGCAGCTTAACAGAGCAAACTTTCCCTAAGGGTCTTTCAGTTGTGGTATGGCTTTGGATGGTGGCACTTGGGCCTCACTGACCTGGCAGTGCCATCGAGCAGACATGGAGCAGGGACAGATGGCAAGCAGAAAGGGCTGACAGTGTGTGGCAGATACTACAGTCAGATGTCTCTGCATTACTGTGTCTTTCTGTGTCTGCAGCAGCAAGATGGAACTTGTGGATGACAATGCTGTTATCCGAGCAAGAGGATTGCCATGGCAGTCATCTGACCAGGACATAGCGAGATTCTTCAAAGGCCTAAATATTGCCAAGTCAGTAGTTAAGAATTTACCTGTACATTTGTAGTGCTTCAGCCATGTAAGTCAGAGTTTCATCCCTTTTGATTTAAATCTTGCAGGGGAGGTGCTGCACTCTGTCTGAATGCCCAAGGTAGGAGGAATGGGGAGGCTCTGGTGAGGTTCGTAAGTGAAGAGCATAGAGACCTAGCGCTACAAAGGCACAAGCATCACATGGGGAATCGATACATTGAGGTGCGTGACACGGCCTTTGAAATCCTCTTCTCCAAAGGAATGCAAATTGCATGTCAATCACACGTTCTCTTTTCTTCCTTTAGGTATACAAGGCAACAGGGGAAGACTTCCTTAAAATTGCAGGAGGTAATTTTTATGGGGTGAAAAGGGGTGATTTGTTCCATCAGCATCACTAACTTTTGGCTGTAAATGGCTCCTGTCGAATGTGGCCTTTCACTTTCTATCTTTGACCAAGTGTCGCTGGTGTATTGATTACTATGTATTCTGCTAGCAGCAATCCAAGATGTTCCATGATTCATCTGTCCACCTATCTCTTCCACATTCTTGCCATTTTCAAGCAGCCTGTCAAATCAGGCAGAGTGATCTTGTATATGAACTTGTTAGGTCATCTTCTTGACTGTGGGGATCTAAATGTTATTGATTGCTGAAAAAATGAAACTGGAGTAGTTTTGCAAAATAATATGACTGCTGTTGCTGTGGAGACTTGCATATAAAACCAAACATATCATGCTGTAAACACAAGAGATTTATGGAACTGAATTTCTTCAAATCACATCTTTGCCTCAGGCTTAATGGAGAGGATTTAGGGGAAATGCTTGTTTAAAGGGAATATTGAAATATTTGCTGATAATTGAAAGGCAGCAAAATTTGCTCTGCAAACTCTGCCTTGGTCTCCTTTCCTCTCTGTTAATGTCTGAAAGCGTACAGAATTTGAATTAAGATCCAATAAGCTGTTGTATCTACAAAACAGCCTTAAGGTCCTTGTTTGTTCCTGGCAGATACTTGGTCTGGGGATTGCAAGTGACTAACTGGATATCTGAGTGTGAGGTTTTAGTGTGGGAGAGGCTATTAAGCTGTCAACTAAATAGCTACCTGATAGGCTTGGTAATAGTTGTACCGCTCAAAGTAAAGACACTGCATGCTGACATTGGTGAAGAATGGTGCACGTCTGGTACAACCAAACTTTGCAGAATGAGAGCGCTGTAAGTGGAAGGACTGAATTAAGATATGAAGTTGGTTAGCAACTGCCTTTGGATGGGGTAGTGTTATGAGCTTCACTTGTGTTCTAAAAGTACTGAAAGCAGAATTGGCAGACTTTGACAGTTCTATCAAGGTAGGATGACCTTCTTGAACAGCTGTTTTCAACATGCCCTTCCAACTTTCTTTCCCAGCATGATGATCTGGGTACTTGTTTCTATATATTATGGCCTTAGTGCATGCTGAAGGTATTCCAAAGTTAAAAAGGTGAGGTGCACAGTAGCATAGGTACTGCTTACCCTAGAGATTTGGAGACTGTGCTTTCTTTGGGCTTTGAACACTGCAAGAACTTCCTACTTTCATTTTGAATAGGTTGAATATCCTCTAAATGATGGAGTAACATTATTATGCTTTAATGGGCAGTGTCTTATACAATATATCTAGTTTATCAGAGGACATCTTTCGTGACTTTCAAGGCAAATACTGTTCTACCTGCTCAAAAACTGTCTGTGGGGAGAACTTGGCTCTGCCAGACTTGCTCATGATTTTGTGTGGCTGTCTAGACTTAAGTAATTTTGTACTTTTTCTTGTTAAAGGCACTTCCAACGAGGTTGCACAGTTCTTGTCAAAAGAAAACCAAGTGATTGTCAGGATGCGAGGTCTTCCTTTCAATGTCACAACAGAAGAAGTGCTGACTTTCTTTGGTCAGCACTGCCCTGTAACAGGAGGAAAGGAGGGAGTCCTGTTTGTCACATACCCTGACAGCAGGCCAACAGGGGATGCCTTTGTCTTGTTTGCTTGTGAGGAATATGCACAAAATGCACTGAAAAAGCATAAGGACTTGCTGGGGAAAAGGTATATTGAGCTCTTCAGAAGCACTGCAGCAGAAGTTCAGCAGGTGGGTGTGAACTTTGCAAGCCTTGGGGTCTTGTAATCCAAACTTATACACTGGCAGCAGTGGAAGCAAATACTGCTTGGCCATGACTCAAAAGCTTCTTTTATCTTCTCTCACTCTTGACTCTGGCTGAAATGAGTACTGTCTGAATTTCTATGAGGCTTTGTGCCCTCAAAATGTAAGACTTTACGGTGTATGGATGTTCTCAATCATATATAGAAACCTTTCCACTTTTGCATTCCAATAGCCTTGTATAAAGTTGATGTGGATCTGGTGCTTTACACTACAGATGCTGAATTTGACAAAGTCCAATGATGCTCTACCCAGAAGGAGTGTAGGCAACAAACCTTGATCTAAAAGATTTATTGTTAGTCACTGACACAGAAAAGCAGAGCCTTTTGATGTAGTTGTCCTCTTCAGAGCAGTGTATCTAAAGAGTCTTACAAATTGCCTCTAAGGGTGGACCTCTACCATTTTCTGCCAGCACAGGCTACCTAGGAGAGGGTGGCAAAACCTTTTGAAACTGGGTCTGAAGAGTCTGTTGTTAACAGGGTTTGGTGGACCATTAATCACAGTTAGGCTGTCAGGGAAAGGAAGTAGGGCTGAGAGGATTGTTTAGGTCTCCAAAGACTTGTGGAGCTTCAGCTGAGGTCACTAACTTCTAAATGTGATTCTAAAAGGTGTCAACTATCATGCAAATTATAGCCATGTCATTGTAAGCAAGAAATGGTGCAGCTCTGTTCTCCCCGATACATAGAGATTTCAGTACTGTGTTTAAAGGGTGCCACTAATAAGAAGGCAGACCTGCAATTCTCACTCTTGTCATTGTATTTTTCTCAAGTGCTCTCATATGTTTTGGTTTTTTTTTTTTAGTAGAACCTCCTGGTAGCTGTATAAATGCAAATCTTTATTTTGCTTAGAGTTCAAGAGCAGTGATTGAATATTAAGGGAACTCATCACCAGACGGGTTTTACTGTTAAAATTAATAAGAAACTTCAAAGTGTGACTGTCACAGATAGCGTGATTCAGCAATGCCACCTCTTACTTGCACAGACTGTTGCATCCCAAGTCAGGGCTGTTTGGAAGTGAAATATGCTTCTAGTTCCCAGACTCTCCTGAAGTTTTGCAGAGGAGATATTTTTGGGTAAAAGTGTCACCATGACTCTGTAGATGGTAGAATGCCTTGGGATACTTTCACAATAAAAATACTGCAGAAATATGGGTTTCATGTTCTAAGAGGTCTTCTGAGAGTTACGTTAACAGTTCAAGTACATTCTTGAAAACAGAATTGTTTCTCAAGAAAAAAGACTTTAAAACATCTCAATTCTAATCATTGCTATTGTGGTTTAAGCTCACAATCTAACTCACTTGTTTCTTAAAATACTGCAGTAAAAACAATGAGTGAAAACAGATGGCATTGGCATTTCATTCAGTTCTTCTGAGTTGAAGAATGAGTAAGAAGGCTTCCTGTAACCTCTCTGTTTTTGTTTGCACAGGTGCTGAACAGGTACTCTTCCACACCTCTCATTCCTCTTCCAACACCTCCTATTCTTCCAGTATTACCTCAACAATTTGTGCCTCCCACTAACATCAGAGATTGCATACGTTTGCGTGGTCTTCCCTACGCTGCTACTATAGAGGACATCCTAGAGTTCTTGGGAGAGTTTTCTGCAGATATTCGGACCCATGGAGTTCACATGGTACTAAACCACCAGGTTGGTAGCCGGCCTGTTTGTAGCCACTCTGCCAAATGCCTGTGTATGTGAATGCTGTCCTTCTGAGCATATCAGTATTGGGAAGCAGCTTTAGGATTGACACTGGTGATATTAATGGCCTCCAACTCTCTCCTAAAGGTATACAAGCAGTAGATGGTTTGATATTAGCTGCTGCATTTGCTGTGGAGTGGTCTCTGTTACTGAGACCCATGTGCTGAAAGCTAAGCCACAGTCTTAGAGGGGTTGGTGCTCTCAGAACAGCAGCTGTGATCCTGCACTGTTGGAGGCTTGAACTGAAGAGCCTTGCTCAACAGCATGCATAATTCCTCTTATGCCAGGCAAGGAGTGCCTTCAAAACAGAAGTGTGGGCAATGTTAGCTCTCAAAGGAGTGGTTTGCCCCTGCCTTGCTGAACAATGTGCCTCAGCTATATTTGAGGACAAATGTGACTGTGGCCTTCTAGGGACAGTATTTCCCATGGCATAAGTCAGAAGGTGAAGCTTTGGGTTTCCTAACTGTGTTGTTGCTCTCCTTAAAGAGTCACAGTTAAAGCATTAAGATTAACAGCTTATGTTTTTAACAGGCATATATAAAGGGTCACATCTTTGCCACTGTTTCCTGGAAGCAGTTTCTACCAGAACTTTTTAGACAAAGGATTGTGTGTTCTTGTGATCTTTATCTTTGTATTCTTGTGACTTTTGGAGGAGGATTCAGTAGCTCCTTTGACTCTGTGGAGATGCTCTGAGTTGTTCAACTGATTAAGCTGATTATTGTGGTATAAAAATTGTGGGTTTAAATTGTTTCAGCTTACTGTTGTCCAAAACTACAAAATACTTCCTCATCCCAGAGTAGGGCTTACCTGTTTTGGGGGTATGGGGAGCTAGAAGGGACTATAGTTATTTCAGTACTTCTCTGTCTAAGGAGATTCTTGTGTCTGTGAGGACTTCACCTAGCCAAGGCTGAACAACTATAAGGAATGTGCAGTGCTCAGAGAGGTTAAAAAAAGATGCAGATGTTAAAGCACAAGTAATGATTTACAATAGTATCAGTCCTTGCCAGCAGAATCTGGATGAATAGCTTGGTATGTGCCTATAGTTCTGAGGGCTGTCTGCAACCCTTGTCCTGCCCAAAGCTGTCAGAACTTTTTTCCCCAGATACTGCTTTTGCCCAACTACCAGATGTTAATCTTTCTTCATGCACCTTGCCATTTCTGCTTCCAACCCTGTAATCGTGAATGACTATACAAAGGATGGTGATAAAGTTCTTCTTCCATCCAAAACAAGTACTGGCTCAGAACCTAAGTTACAGCTGGCTTCAGATCTCTGGCTTTGGCTGCTTTAAGTCAGCAGCTGGATGTGGCTAAAATGACTCCTCCTGGTGGTGTATCCCACTCATTTACAGCTAGTATTTAAAGATGCCTTTTTTGTTTGTTTTCCTCTGCAAGCTCATACCAAGCCTTAGGCTAGTTTGTAGCCTTATGAAACATCCCAGCCCATATTGATCTTCACAAAATAATTTTTTAATAATCATTTAACATTTAGCACTTGACTGTATTTATCCTTGGATTTTTAAAATCATAGATAATAAACGGGGCTTAGATCTTCTAGTTCTGCATTCTTACTAAATTGTTAAGAGCAGGTCTCAAAGCACCAGAGTACCCCTGAATTACAGTCTCTCCTATAGGTATTTCTTTTTAAACACAGCAACATGGCTCAAGTTACACCATAGCTTAATCAAAACAGGTGAATAAATACAATTGAGTTATCACAAGTGGGATATCCCCCCTTGAGATGGGGACTTAAACGTGCAGATGGGTGATCAGATTGACTGACTGTACTTTACTTTGGAGATGAATATATTTTACTGAACAGACTGCTTTTGACAGCACAAATTATTGCTGTGCTGCTCCTTTGTGAGAGCTCCAGAAACATTTCTTGCTTGTCTGCCTCGTTTATAGGGACGTCCATCAGGAGATGCTTTTATTCAGATGAAATCTGCAGATCGAGCGTTCCTAGCTGCACAGAAGTGTCACAAGAAGACCATGAAGGACAGATATGTTGAAGTCTTTCAATGTTCTGCTGAGGAGATGAACTTTGTATTAATGGGGGGCACTTTAAATCGAAATGGCTTGTCCCCACCACCATGTAAGTTACCATGTAAGTTTTGCTTGGGTCTTGCCAATACTCTACGCTGTGTGCGGGTAGGTGTTGGAGCTGCTTTGTTGGCTCTGGTTCTTGGAAAGGATGGTTAGACTGAGGTACTAAAATGAGGTCTTTTTGTCTTAAATCATCAGCAGCTTGCAATTGTTATTTTTCCCTTTGGTTGTGAATTATTGTGACTAGAGAACTATTCTTGTTTTTCCATTGGCAAACTTTCCCTCCCCTCCCTGAAATTTAACTTGGTTGGGGTGAGTGATTTTTTTAAAAGTAACTTGTAAGCCCTCCCTAGACTTTAAAGAATTGGTTCACATTTAAACTGATTGGAATTTACATTTTTTTGTCACAGTGAACATGGCAAGTAAAAGCCCTTCCCCTTTTACTTCTGAAACTTAACATATGAAACTACGGGTAATGCTTCCCTTTGGGACTTAATCGTGAGCGTTCTGCCTTTTGAACCAGCTAAACTCTTCCTTTCCTTTTTGTTGTTTGTACAGAATTGAGGTTGCCTGTGTGTGAGTAAAATACATGTGGCTTTGACCTCAGAGAATTACAGAAACTGTCTTTCCTTTTAAATTTTGCTTCTCATTGGTACTGGGATGAACATTGAGAAAAGTGTTTGGGAGAAATGCTTTAATTGCTTGAGGACTAACTTACTAAGCACATGGTGCCACATAAATCTGAGCCTCTGGGAAAAATAAAACTTTGCTTTCAAGATCGTGAATGGCAAGGCAGTCAAGTAGGAGCTTTCTCTCTGTCTCTCTATGCAAATATGTTATTGTTGGTGGACTATTTAAGAAATATCCTCTCAATGTTAGTCAGAGCTGCCAATATGGCAGCACCTGCATGGGAGTGGCTTCTTTAGAGTACAAGTAGACCTTCAACTAATCCTTTAGAGATTATTCTGAGCAGGGATCAGAGGTATGTAGTCCTATGTGTGACAGCTCTTCCAAATAGAGATTGGAATCTTCTGAGTTCCTAGGACAGGTTCCTAGGCAGAGTCCCAAAGTTTGGAAACACTTAGGTGGCAGTGTTCCTGTTTCCAACTACAAATGCCTGTGATGTATTCCACAGATAAAGTCTTTTGGCTCTGTCACTGCCCCATTTCCCAGTATCTGTTGACTGTCACTTTAATAGCAAAAGTAAAGACTTTATCTGAAGTTTTTATATGTTAACTTATGTGACACCAGAGAGGAGAAGAGGGAAGCAAAAGAAGAGAATGACAAAGGAGGAGGGTGAGCTCACATCAGTGAGAATTCATTTAGCATCTTACATCTTGTCTGAAAAAAGTGCACTTTTTTTTTAAAAAACTTAGTATTAACACTTGAAGGTGCAAAACCTTGATTTTTCCTCTATTTGTTGTTGATTAATTGAAGACAGCTGTTTGAGGGATGGGAATATCTGGATGAAAGTGCCCTCTGTTCTGGAGGATGTTAGACAGATCTTTATCATGGAAGTTTCCTTCTTACAGTGGAGAAGTCTCAGCTTCTTGATTGCAGACTTCATTAAAATCTGAGCCTAGACAAGAAAAACTGGCCTCCTCTTCAGAAAGAGACCCTATTTCCCGAGCAAGAGGTGGCTTTTTATGTATTCCTGACTTTGCCTTTTGATGGTGGGGTGAATGCAACGTTTGTAGTCAAGCTCACGTTGGTGGCTCAGATTTACTTTCTGTGATGAGCAAGCGAATGAGAAGCTTGTGAAGACTCTTGACATACTGCAGATTTGTTGTGTATGTATGGTCTTCATCAGCTGTGGAATTCAAGGATTCCTAATCTCTTTTCCATTTGTTCCCTTTAGGCCTTTCACCCCCTTCCTACTCCTTTCCAGCTCCTGCTGCAGTTGTGCCAACAGAAGCTGCTCTGTATCAGCCATCCATGCTCCTGAACCCACGAACACTCCAGCCCTCCACAGCCTACTACCCTGCTGGAGCTCAGCTCTTTATGAACTACACAGCATATTACCCCAGGTAAAGCAGAGGAGAAACCAAGCAGGAACAAAGAAGTCTTTTTTGCAGCAAATGCACAAAGTTCACAAAAGAACATGATCTGTTCTGCAAAAGGCTTGTGTTACCAAGAACAGTTTGTTCAGTACCTTGTTCAGGGAAAAAATTTAAGAATATCTAGGTATTTTCCAAGTTCTAGAGTATTTCAGGTAGCCATGGTTTTTTGGGTGTTGGTTCGTTTCTTTACTGTGTGGTTTTGGTTTGGTTTTCTGTTTTATTTTTGATTTTTTTTTTTTAAACATAGGTCACATACAAGTGGGATATTTTTGATTCTTTTCTTTCTGCCTAACATGCCTCTTAAGCACGTTAGTTTGCATTGTTATGCCCTTGGTGGAAATTGATATGTGCAGTATTCCTTTCCATGTCTGTATGGAAGCCCTTGGCCCCTCTTTAGAATGGGTGGGTTGGGGTCTGCCCTAACAACTTTTGAAATTCTGCTTGTTTTTTGGTTTTGTTTTGGTTTGGGTTTTTTTTTTTACAAAGTCACTTTTGACCTCTTTGGTGAAAACTGTTTACTTCTATAAATAAGTATTGCATTGAAGCATATATGTATTGAACACATATGTAAAAGTATAGAGAGGCATATGTTTTTCCTGACCTCAAACACCTCTCACTAAAGGGCTTTTGGCTCTTCTGAATATATTAACTGTCTTCTACAGAACAAAAACTCTGGGTACCCATTGCCCTTTGCAGTCATGAGGCCTTGGAACGAGCCATGTTCGCTATAAGCCATAAACCATTCCTCATCTGTCAGGGAATCTGTTAAAACAACTCAAGTGTTTCTGTCTCCGAAAAAGGGCCTAAATAGCTACTTAGGAAGTTGTTAAGCAATATGGACTCTCTCGTACTTTTAAGATAAGGTTTTTGTATTACTTTACACTAAACCAGTAAGTCTGTGAGCTGCCTGTTGTGATACTGTTATTAAAATGTTTCTTCACTTATGAATTTCTATAATGCCTTCAATAACTGTCCTATGGTTATAATATGTTACCAAACTCAGCCTCGTTAATGTAAGATTAAGAAAAATAAAATTCCAAACTTGCACTGGCAATATAAACCAAGTTTCTCAATAACAGATCTATATGTCATGAAAATATAGTAGTAATAGCTTATTATAACTTTGACATGTTTTATTTCTTAAAATAATAATAGGCTGGCCACTGCAGGCTAAGTGTCAGGCCCTGCAAAGATCTCTCACTGAAGGGGATCCCACACGATTTCTATTGCTGGCTACTTGGGCATATATGTTGGTTACAGACTGATCAATCCCAAGTCCCTAACTATCCTTTTTTGTTCTTGTTTAATTGACAGTTGTTCACTGTTCCTATGAAACCATTCTTACATAGCTTCTGTGCCAATTACAAGTACCTTCTTTTTAAAGAAAATACAGAAAAATTTCTGGAGTTAACTTGGCTTCTTTCTGTGTTGTGAGATTTGATGTTTGAATATTGCTTTTCTATCCAGAGTAGAAGTTTGATCTGCAGACAGATTGTCTATACTCCAGTAGGTGCAGTGATCCTTTGCAGCTGACATTTTGGGCTTCTTTTTCTGTTTTCTAAAAAATCAAGTTTTGTTGCTTTTCAGGCAACTTCCTGTGCTTTGTAAAGGATATGATAAGTAATTTGGGTCCCTTTGAAGTAGCAATCAGAACTGCTCTTAAATACAGTTCTTCTGGTTCTGAAAATTAATTCCAGAAATATTAAGTCTGTGCAGCAGGGAAGAACTGGGGTATCCTCTGTACTAAGTGGTGCATTTAAATGCATGTACATGGAAAAGCCATACAGAGCTGGTGGCTAATGATCAGACAATGGTTCATAAATTTAACTAGTGAATACTTATGGAAATAAGGAAAATTTCTTTGACCTGCTGCCAAAAGGTTCTACCACTTGTGTTTTGCAAGGTCAAGTTCCTTTATAATAATCCAATTCAGTTTTCTACACACAGTCAACCGAGATGGTGGGGGGAGGGAGGCAGGCATTGTTTTGGTCTTCAGTATCTATCAGAAATCCTGAAATTCTCAGACTCATTTTAATGCTCTTATACCTTTTGGTAATGAAACCCAATGGTGTAAAGAAATGGATGCCTTCTAAGCTATTAAAATAGCTTTAGCGAATTCCTAATGAGAAGGAGGGAGAGCAAGTTATTCGAGATCTGTCAGTCTTTGATATCTCTGTTCAGCTTGTAATTATATCTGGCAACATGCTCTGACAGCAAATCAGTGGTCTTGTTCTGTCTAGTCCCAGGCTTTTAAGAAAGAACAATAGGATTCATGGGAGGGAGGGATTTCTTTATCTAATCCTGAATAAATGGGTGTGCTAGGTGTTGTATGTACAATGAAAGTAATGAATAACTGCACTACTTGGGAATTGCTAACACGTTCTATAGAAACTTTGTACCATATACAAAATTGAAAGCTACTGCTATAGGGTATACAGTTTTAAAACAAAGATGTATCTTACTGTATTTATTGAGTTCTAATGCCATTTCTATCACTTCTAAGCAGTACCTTTAAAACTTCAGAAGTATCCATCAAAATCCATACGTGTAATAGTACATTTATAATTTCTGCCTTTTTTTAAGTATTTTAAATAGTGCAGTGGAAAGAGATGCTTCTTACTCAGTGGGTAGTGTGCTTGTAGGACTTGTAGCCAAAACATGATGTGGAAGCTGAAGACTGATGTGGGTTCAAACAACCTGGATAAAGTCCATGGCAGGAAATTCATTGTGAGTTAGTGAATACACAGAAACCACACCTGGCTCAGGAAGTCCTTGAACTGAAAATAACTGGAAAAGTGTTCCTATGTTCTGTGTCCTATGGTAAATTCTTGTGCTGTTGAACCAAGGTGTGTAGGAGAACTTGTTTGTTCGCACCTTTGCAGTACTTGTCTTGTGATACAGGCACTGCTTGAGAGTGTGGGTCTGTTCTGACGTGTTTGTAGCTGTATTCAGTTGTGCTGGTCTAATAGTGGCTAAGTTTGGGTTATCTCCCTGTTGTGCCAGCATGTATACAGTTGTTTCTGTTTGAGTGGTTTGAATTAAAAGGTCTTTTTATGCAAGGAAGGTGTGATTCTGACACTTGCTGCACAAGGAAATACAGGGTAATCTGTTAGTGTTTGCATCTGGCTGCTGCTGTCTCTTCCTGCAATGGATTAGGTATGGTTTTTCTCGTTATACACTAATCAACTTGTAAAAGTATATATATGTGCAATATGCATATAACACTAATATTTATGTATGCATATGTCCAGAAGTATGTGTGTATAAAAGTAAAATGACCAAGATTAGAAAAAACTCACTTGTTTTTGTGATGGGTCAGCTCCTCTATAATGACCGTAATGGAAAACAAGTGAGGCTTTTTTCGAACCTTGGTCATTGCTCAGATCCATATTGAAGCACAAATAAGTTACAGGGAGTTTAAAACTGGCAAAGCTAGGAACAAGTAGGCTGGATCAGAGCGATACCAGTCAGAGCTGCTGCCAGCAGCTTTGTTTGCATATCTTTGTCTGGCTAACCAGCATCACTTGACAGAACTGGGTTAGGAAACAACCATATGTGTATTTAGCCTGGAAGCTTTGTCACAGATGGAGAGCAGCAGCAGTCAGAAAGCAAACCTCTCCATCAGCTTAGTTATACTCACAACATCGTAGCAACACTCAGGACCACAGTTCTTAGACTGTTGCACTCTTTAGTATTATTACTATTATTATTACCATTGTACTAAGTACATCAGCTTGGATTGCAGGGGATCACAATTGCAGTGAATGGGCTCACTGTGCATAAATGCCTACTGGTGGCTTTCAGTTGCTATCCAGCAAATGGAGTTCGTGTTTACATCAAGTGGCAGAATCGGGGACTTTTCATTACCTATCCTTCCTTATACTGAGCTGGTGTCCATCATGAATTTGTCAAAATAACATCAACTTTTTAGTTAATGGCACAGATGTGTCACTGAAATGATTGTTAGGGTGGGACACTTAATGATTCACTTTTCTAAATTAATGTAACTTGCCAAGGATTAGAACAGCAGGGATGCCTCTAACTACTACTGTATTTCACTGGGGGAGGGGTGCATTAACAGGGAAGATTAATTGTTGCATGCCTCCATAGGCTGTCATTATCCCTTCATTTGTAGGCTTTAATTAGTAAAACAGCCGTGGTGTCTGAAAAGCAGCAGAAAGGTAATGCTCTGTTCAATGGGTATCTGGATATCAAGAGAGTAAAATTATTTAAATTAAAAACAAAAAACTCCACCTTTCTTCAAAGTTGGTAAGCCTGTAAAAATGTTGCTGGCAGCAGTGTCCAAGATTTGCTCAACCCAGCATACAAAATGCCTCCATGGGTTCTGCCTTTTGTTTACATGATATACTGAATGACTTGATTTTAAGCTAGCAGCTCTCATTGTCGCCTTCTGACTCTGCTAACTGGTAAAACATTTGGGTTAGTATGAGGGATTAATTGGTATTACAGCAGTGTGCAAGCTTGCTGCAGAGATCAATTTGAGCATAGTCGTTCCTTTTGCTTATTTACAACACAGTTCCATGGTGGGAGAGATCTGCCTGTTGTGCTTCAAGGTGTGTCATCTATTCGGGTGGCTCTCCTGAACACTTGCAGTGATCTCAGGTTATTCAGGGCACAAAGATACGTTGCTGGATGCTTCTCCTTACTGGGAAGCAGCCTCCTACAAGGTGTGTTGAAAGTCCCAGCACTACTCAGGGCAGACCTTTTCAGTCCTCTGTGGCAGTAAGTGTTTCTGGCTCCATTCCCACCGCTTTTTGTTGTTGCGCTACCATCAGCTTACACAGTTGGGAAGGTGATTGCAGTAGGCAGGTGAAGTGGGCAGCAGGTTAAATGTGGGGAAGGCATCTGTACTGAAGGAGCTTTTGGTGTTTCCAGGGGTAGAGTTGGGTTGAACTAGGAATAAAGCTCCTTAGACTTGAAAGCTTTTCATTTCTTTGAGTAAAAAAAAGTCTTCCTCGTTAAGAACAGTCTGTTATTTGTCCATGATTAAACACCAGCCATGGGGATCTAAATGTTTCTATTTGACTAACAGATGACCTGATGGTTTAATGTTCTTACTCCTGTTATTTGTCAAGTTACATGGCCTTTCTTTAAATGTGGATAAACATTCCAGTCTTGAAAAAGGGAAATTATTCTGGTTATGTAAATACTTTTGCTAGTAGCAGGTCTTTTTAGTTTTTGTGAATAAAGTACCATGTTAAAACTTTCAACTTTGATAATTATACCACAAAATTTACTATCTTTGCTTCTTTCAAACTTTTGTATGAACCACTTCTAAAAAAGCTGTATAGTGAAGCTGCATTTCCTCCTGCTTTTTGCCTGCTTTCCAGTAATGAACATTACAGGCATTATGCTGCAAACTTGTATATACGTGCATATTATACCCATGTCCTGTGCCAGCCCAAGGAGCATTTGAAAATCCCTTAGAGGATCTGAAAAAATCTGCTGTTCACTGGATCCAGGGTTCATCTGTCGAATTGTCTTGAGCCTTTTTTGAAGGCTGCATGGTGATCTGGACCCTGTGCTTTTTCTGGTCCTCCTGCTGGCTTCAGTCAGAGGACCTGACTTTGGGGTGCTGCAGAGCTGCTCAGGGTTTGCTGAGCTTCCTCGACCTCACAAAGTTGGGGCTAACTTGATCTTGAAATGCTAATGGATGAGTCTGACAAATTTTCTTTCCCTACTAGTCTTCCTCTGTGTCTTACAGTGCGGAACATATAGTAAGATTAACCTGCAATACAGGACCTGTCTTACAGTCCTAAAATTAATAGACACTATCAATCAGTGGCTTGATGAAAGGTTATCTTCAGTAGTTGTTGTAACAAAGCAGAAAATAGCTAATGCTTAACAAACAAAAAACTTTTTCGGGACTACAGATAACAAAGTCATAGGAAAAAGAGAGATAGAAAATCTGCAGGGAGAGAACTGAAACCTCTGGATGGTGTCTATATGTTTATCTGTTCCTACGTGCAAATAATGCTGGGTATGTTTGTGGTTCTTTTGACTGGCTTGCAGGATACTTGGCAGAGATGTGAAAACCTGCTTGGTTATGTATGCTGACTGCTCCCAACTCACACCCACTTGTAACATAAACCACAGCTTCCTTCTGGATACTTGTATCTGCTAAGCAAATGAATAATGGAAAAATGTTAGGAAATCAGGAGAGATGGTGATCCTCAATGTTTCCCCATATTTTGATGATGAATGTCTGGGATCCCTCTAAGTATATAAATGTTGCCTGAATGCCAACATCAACCTGCAGAAAATGTGAAAACTTGTTCTTGCATCAAAACTGATTTCTGAAACTTAATGAAGTTTTATTTCGGGATTCTTTGGAGAATACAATAATCTCAGAAATTGTGATTGGGGAAAAAAAAATCCAATCTGCCTGTTGATTAGCTCCAAGAAGGATCAATTCATAAGGAAAAGATGTTTGCATTGGGAAATGTCTCATATTTTGATTTCAAGAACTAGATGGATACGAGAAGTTAAATTCTTGCACTGCATTATGTAGTAGCATGCAATTAAGAACAGCTGTAGAAATTGTCTGACCTGATGTAAAACATGCAAGTATTTGTTCCTGAGATTCGTTTAATTAGAGAAGATAGGCTGGAGTATTTGTCTTGTCTCCCTGGGCACTTTTTGTTACTCATGTCCTCTATCTACTGCTTTTCCATCTGGAGACGTAGCCCCTCTAAGTCACTTGCTGCTGTTCCTCTAGGAGGTTGTCACCACTCAGACTGGGGAACACAGAATTGTCTGGGAGCAGTCCCTATATTATCTTCTGTCAGGGAATTGGAGCAGGTAGCACCCTTAGTCTAATCTGTGGCTGAAACTTTGCCTTTATCTCCAAGGTGGAGTTATGAATTAGCAAGTGCTTGGAGCATTGCAGTGCAGAGCCAGCAGGCTCAATAGCTAGAGTTCTAAAGAGGTGTGTGAGTTCCTTGAAACAGATACAGATCCTGTAGAAGGAATAATAAAAACAAAAGGCGAGGGGATGAGAACTGAAAGGGAAGCACTCTTGCCCCAGCAAATGCTATCCCACCAAAGCTGAGTGGAAAGCACATGAGGTGCAGCAGTGGAGCTAAGTGGCCAAGACGGTGGAGAAGCTGTTCTGTGAAACACCCGGATAAGGCTGTCACAGGCACCACTGCAAGTTCTTGTGGCCACTCAGCAAAGGCCAGGAAGGCAGAGGAACTTCAGTGTAACAGTGATGCCTTCCAAAGACAAGGGCTGTGGCCTTATTTGAAAAGGAAAGCAAGGTTGCTCAAGGAGTCTCTCTTGTTGCTTTCTGGTGTTTTGTTTGGTTCTTGTTGTTGTTGTGCTTTGTTTTGGTTTTGGGTTTTGTTTCTTTTAATGGTGATACAAGTTAACTTTTGCCTTACTAAATTAGTTTACCTCAGAAAGCTGCATCATTGTCTACTTTGGGGAATGGGCTTTTTATTCCCCCCTAATAAGAACTCTGCATAAAAAGCTGTCCGAAAGGTCTCTTTCCTTGCTTTTCATAAGAGTCTTAGAAGTAATGGGGTTATCCTCATAAGGATTCTAGAAAAACTTAAGCTATTCTGTAAGTTCTCTTATGGTGTTCTGCTTTCTTGTCTCAGATGCACAAGTTACCCTTTCTGTTGGCCTCCCCTGGCTGGCCAAAAGGATCAACGTTAATGACACTTTTTATAAAGCTGTGTGGGTGCAAATAGGCTGGAGGGGTGTATCTTATTCACTACATCCAAGAGCAAAATAGTTTTTTAGAAAATGTTACACATATATACATGCATGTAGCAGTAGATGGATACTCACATATTACATGACGTTTTAGCAAAAAGGATATTTTCTGGAGCTGCCAAATCAAAACAAAACTTAAGTAGCTACAGTTTCATGGCAATTTGAATAAGGCTATGAAAGACATGACAAAGAATATCAAGGCTTCTAACATCTACAGATCATGAGTATTTTGGGCATAAGAAAGCATTTTTTTATTACACCTGAATAAATTATATTATTGTGCCATTAATATTGCTTTAAAACAAGATAAGCATGTCTCATCATGGCAATAACCTTTAACATCCAGCGGTTACCACTGTCTATAAAACATGCCATGTCTAAAAAGTCCATGAAACATAAGTAAATGGAAGCAAATACTGGAGAGTTTCTGCCTCAGGTGTATTTGGCAGATAGGTAAGGGAGACCACTGATCTGAACCTGGCATCCAAATTGTGGATGGGCCTATCTGCTGTGGGTTCGTATCCTTACTCCGTAGCTACATTTTTAAAAATGAGGTTGGAGACAGTATGTGATGACAGTAAGTTCCAAAGCTGAATGGTGGTGCACTGCCTGGGGCAGACTTATTTTCAGCCTCCTTAATGTCATAAGGTGACCCCTGGATGTTGTGTTTGAGAAGCTGAGTAGAACATAGGTATATTGACTGTGGTAGTATTTTTTAGAAACTAGTATAACTATTAATATCATGGAAAAGGCATGCAGGAAACCATTAATGAGATGCATTGTGATAAGTTTGCATGAAAATGTTATTCTACAGCATAAAACCTTCCTACTGCTCTTTTTCTGTCAATAGGCTCAAAATTGATAAAAATTATTACAAGTGTTGTCCTTGGCATCAGACTATCTGTGTCTAGTGAAGGATTTTTCACAAAGGTACCCAGGAAGAAAAAACTGTGGGGATAAACATGCATTATTAGCAGTTCCTATGGAAAATGGAAAAAGCAACTCTCCTAGGTGTGGATAGTTCTTCACTGTAGAAGCAGCAGTGTTAAACCCCAGTTAACTTCATTTGCTTTATGAAACACCTTGAAGAGGTTTGTTTGAAGGGAAGCCACAAACATGTGTATGTTGTGTCCAGGAGTGGCTTGTCTGCTGGATTTGCTTGTCATTTGCTGTGACTAAACTATCCCCTTCCATACTGTGCTCCATGAAGATGACCCAGGGCTTTGCAAATAGCGGAAACTCCATTAAGGGTAAGACTGAAAACTGGTGAGAACACGTGCTTGGAGGCAAATACACCTTCTGGATTTAGAAGCTGCAGAGGCACTCAAGAAGAAAAACTTTAAGAGGTGGAATGCTAGCACTGTAGGTCTTAGAAGGGAGGACTCTTCCACAAGGCATCTTGGGACAGTAGCCTTTGGGCTAAACTTAGTCTTTATGAATACCATTTTAGCTAAGGATTTAGACACAGATAGAAGCAAGCAAAGGAACAACTGATAACGCCCTGCAGAAACTTTACTATGGTATTTTCATAGCCCTGAGTTTGAAGACTGGAAGCAGAGGCAGTCTGGGAACTACCTTTCTAGTGTGGCTTGGAGAGGTTATCCTAGGTCTAAGGAATAGCATGAAAATGGTGATGGAAATGGATAGTTGCTTGAAGCCATGTTCAGGAGACAGAGCAAAATTACCAAGGTGGCTTTGAGCAAGAAGCATGGGCTTTTGGGGGAGTGAGTTTGTTTCATTTTTTTAACTTTCATCTTAAAACTGTGTAATAAGTAGGAGTAGCCAGTAGCATCCTTCAGTATTAGGACAACTTCAGGGGTAAGTGGTGTATGCAAATCTACCAAGTAGTGAGCTTGCTAACTTTCCCTTCAGAGACTTTGAGAGTATGTGTGGCCATGCAGGAGGCATGTGTGTCTCTGATCTTCAGGGACGCTCTTGAGACCAGTCAGTTGTGACTGCCAGAGTCTGGAGACAGTAGTCTTCAACAAAATACTCTGTGTACCCATGTGTTGCACTGTTAGAGGAGACTGGTTACCCCAGTGTAGTTTGTTGTTGAATTGCTCTTGATGCCATGGTGATGGGAGCATTATGAATGTCTAATTATGTGGCCTGAGCTTTGGTATCTGCCATGGCTTTAAGAAAGGTTAAGGTTACATAGCCAGCTGCTGGCTCTCCTCTGCACTAGTTTGGCTCCTGATTGCTTCTATCTTAACTTGTGTTTGTAGTATGCAACAGAGGATGGACTTGTACACACAAATGATCCGACCAGGACAGTGTCCAAAGAATGGATTTGCATTTAAAGGCCCCAGCAGTTAAACTTCCTTAGAGATAAGGTAAGGATAATGAACCCCAGGAGATGGATTTTGGGTGTATCGTAGTGTTTGCTTCAGATAACCACCATACTCAATGTAATTATTCATTTGCTGCCCTGGGAACATGGCTAGTCTTTCAAATGTCCAGAATGCCATACGGCAATGTATAAAGCCTTGGCTATTAAAGCCATCATTTAAAAGACTTTTTGACTACTTGAGTCATCTTAAGGGCTGCTGCTTTCCATGCTTTCCAGGGCTTCAAATGCATGCTACTTCAAACTTTAATATCAGTACTGAGAGAAAGCTCCCCAGAGTGTTTTCTCTGTGGAGCAAAGTGCAGAGATGATGTTACTTCTCCTAGCAAAGCACTGGGATGTAGTGTTGGTTAGGCAGAATGAGCTACTTTCTTAGGTAACTACAGAGTCTGATTTCTAAGTCTCACGCTGATGTAAAATTGCAGCAATGATATAGGCTGTGTTTGTATAATATCAGCTACTCTCTGCTTTCGTGAGCTTTCTGATCAGGCCACTTGAGCCTTTCAAGCCTAGTTTACTTAATCTTCTGTATAAGAACAGTCAAAGGATGAAGTCACCCAGAAAGCATTTTTGCAGAAAAATGCAAGTTGAACTGCAAAGCCATGTATTGATGGCTGCACCAGGTGCTTTATCACGTGCTGTGGTATCAGAGGAAGATATAGAAATATGTTTATGAAAAATGCTCCTGTAATCTCTAGTCTTTTAAAAATACATAGTCAAAGAGGTGATAAGATTTCTTATGTCCTTTTCTTTCCTCTATTCCTTTCTTCTGCTTTGCCTCTCAAAACAAACAAACAAAGAAGAGTCCTCTTTTTTTTGCTCTACTTCTGACACAAAGGTAACTTAGCCCATGGTGTAACCTACTTCTGGGCAAAATCATTACCTCCAGCATCACTTCTCTGTTATCTGCTCTAAGTGTACTGCTTTGGCATGTATAAAAGCAAAAATTACTATCTCAGGTAGTTGGCTGACAAACAGGCTTTTGTCTGGATTGATAAAGTTAAACCCCATCCCTATAACTCAGTCTGAGGCCAAAATTAGATGCTTAGTAACATCCTGGCCTAAACTATGCTACATTGCTTCCCATCCCACAGCTGCTTGTCTGGGGTGTTGCCATGCAATGACTAGATGGGGAAGCTGATCCAACTGGAAGAACCCATGGGGGTTGTCTCTTGATCTGTTTTCAGCCAGTTAACATTTTAGCTGTGTGAGTGCCTGTGTTGGCCCAGAGATGGGAAGGTAAAAGTGGCCAAAGCAGGCACTGAGGGATAGTAATGGCATTGCCATGTTGAAGTTGATTACAAGACTTCACCTTGAAAGGTAAAAGGTCATGCCATATTGCATCAATTCTGGCATACTCTTAGTGAAGCACTGTTAGCTTTAATAGACAATGTCATCAAAATCCTGTGTGTATAAGGTGAAAACTAAAGCTTTTGGTTCTTCAGTAAATATTTGATATTTTGGATATCAAGAGATATTTGCTTTTATGGTGGTGTTCAGTGACCTGCGCAACTCTTTCATGCAGATTCTTCCACCCTTTCTGATGTTTTGAACAAGCACAGCGAGCGTAGATGGAGATTTTGGTTATGTTCCCAGTCTTACCACTTCTCAAGTCAATTGTGCTCAAGAGAAAAATCACCAGAACTCTGGAAGTCAGCAGATGGACCTCTAACTGTTTTCAAGTTTAATGCACCATTTTCAGACATGCACACACAGACCACTAAGCCTTTCACTGAGAGCACAGGTGCTGAAGTCATGCAAGTCCTTGAGGGTTTCTCCTTGAGTATTAAGTACTAAGCTGCTTTGAACACAGAAATAGTTTAGCCTGAACATAAGTCTGGTCTTTCCATCTTTTTTTATCTAATTTTGCACACAGTTCTTTTTTAATTAAAAAAGTATTTTACAACCTCTAATTGTGCATTTGACATTTTAATAAAAAAATCTTCTTGTCTTGTATATATTTGTCTAATCTGGGCAAAAGGAGCCTTTGTAAACTTTATATGCAGGCGTAATAATAACAGTGCAGAAATAATTAGAAATGTAAAATGGATTATCTGAGGGAAAAAATGCTGTAACTTTGTAAAAATATATGTGTGGGATGTTAAATGCTTTGTCTCTGATTCTTATCTTGTATGCTTTTTCATATGCACTCAGATATTTAAATTCTAAAAGACTTACAGGAGTAGGCATTTTCAAACTTTGATCACGCTGCTTAGTTAGAAAATGAGAAATGTAGTTAACCTCTCTCCTGTGCTACTGCTTTTATTTTTCCACTTCCTGCTCTACCCACCCTACTTGGTGTTTGACAGCCTTCAGTGCAAGAGAGGGGGTTGTGATCTGTAGTAAGACCCAGCACCTTGTCTGCTTTAAAGGAGGGTCAGTCAGGCATGGTAGTTTGAGCTTGGTCTCTCTGAACTAGAGCAAACAACCCAGCACCACAACTGTCGCTCTTAACAGAGAACTCAGGTGATGAATGTGCTCTTACTTAAATAACTGATGTCTTTGAGCAGCCTCTGGTCTCCTTGCCTGCCCTGGGACTGGGCTTCAGGCTGAGGGTTAGATCGCTGTCTTTCCATGGCTATTACACTCATCACTTTTGCTGAAGAAAGGGAGAAGGAAACTCTGAAATCAAGAGATTTGTGAAGCTAAAAGTGGATAGGTTCTTGGGCTTGTTCAAAATAAATATTGCAAAACTGAGAGCTGCAAGCACTTTGGGTATGTGGTGCTTGGGGTTCTGCTGTAGTAGTATTTAGTTCCCATGAGCCCAAATCCACAACTGTGCCTTGGTATCTTTGAAAGGAAGCAAAGGGGAAGAAAAAATGAAACCAGGATGGTGGGGTGATGAAGTAGGAGTATTGGTCTAAACAAGACAAGTGATAGTCTCCCCCTTTCATTCTTCCTGTATTTTTTTCGCTTCTTTGTCCTGTGTGCCACCTTCCCCCTGTCCCTACAGCCACTGTGATCTAAATTTATGTCTCCTCCTGGCAAGCTTCATACTGTTACAGTCTGAAGTATTTGGCAGAGTTTTTTGAATTTTTTATCACTGTTCTGTAAATATGAGTACATTGAATGTGATTGATGCAAAGTATTTTTAAATGGTGTTTCCAACTTTTCTTTCTGAGAAGGTGGTTTTGCCTTTCATTTTGTAGCATGATTATAAATTAATAGTTATGCATAGAAAATTAGCCTATATAAGCCACAGGGGAAGTGATGGTAGAATGAGTCTTCACATATTAACTGTGCAGCAATATCACAACTGTGCAAATACAGATAGGGAGTGGATGAGAAGCAGTAGGCCAGAGAAGGTTTGGAAAAATAAATCACAAACTGAATGCAACAATAATTTAATGCTTTTGAAAAGCAAAGGCATACTTGTTGGGTTATGTATGTAGGCCTTTAGTTTGAAATGCCCTTCAAGTGTTTTCCAAGTGTTCCATACCATGCTGGTAAAACTCTAGCAAAAAAATTGTGGCTGACAATTGGCAGAAAAATAGCAGAACACGTGGATCAACTGCAGAGCGAACAGAGGGAATGTGAAAACAGCTTCCAGAGGCCTGCTGAAGGCATTGGGATTGCTTAATTTGGTGAAAAGGGGCCTGAGAAGTATGAGAACAGTACATTAAAAAATATGACTCTGAATAGAGAAGGAATAAATTTTCCCTGTTGTGAATGGGACCAGGAGAGAGGGATGGAGTTACAGAGAGGGATTAAGAGATCAGAACAGACCTGCTCCTAGCAGCAGTAGTTAAATACTAATCTGAACTGCCTGGGGAGGCTGCTCAGTCTCCACCTTGGTAATCTTTTGGGACTGGTTGGCCAAGGACTCATCAGAGATGTCACTGGTACAGACATGGACATGATGTCCTCTTCGCGTCCCTGCCAGCTTTGTGTTCTGTGATGAGACTGCTTTGTTCTAGGGACCCTGGCCTCAAATGTTACAAACTTAGCTGTACATCCTAATATACCTGATCTGAGTTGGGGATTGTGTTACTTTTCACAAGCTCTTTCATGTTTGGGAATCTTTGGAATCTATTTATTTCCAGAACTGAATCCTTTATACTCTTTTTCAATAACTCTGTTTTAATTGATTACAGCATTAGAGTTCATTTAACCTAAAGCTGAATAAAATACTATTCCCTCATTTTAATGCCTTCAGGTTTTTGAGAACAAACTAGAAATTAGGTGATTTCTACAAGAGGGCAAAATCTGTGCATATTCAGTTTTCTTAATGCAAAATTAGTTGGAAAATCTCACAGCTTTGCTCTTTCTGAATATCTCCATATCTTCAGTTAGGCAGGTTCTCAGCTGGAGGCAATTTTATTTATTTAAGCAGGAAAGCCCGAGACTGCATCAGTAAAGATGAAAGTCCAATTCCACAATGTAACTTTCTCTGAGATTACGAGTCTGGATTGAACTTCAGATGTGAATCTATTGCCCCTGTGTTTAGATGTGTAAAGAATATGTAATATGAAGGTAGCAATTGGAATTAATCTGAAAAAAATATGTAAAAATATATATTGTACTTTCATAAAGGCTGTATTTAAAATTATGGTGTTACATGGAGAAAGGTTTTCTTTCTTTTCTTTTTCCATGCTTCCACTTCTCCCTGTCCTGTTCTGCTTTTCCCAGGATCACTTCTTTGACCCCTCTGGCTCTGGGAGGGCACAGAGCTGGGTTGTGCCCCTCACAGGGGCAGAAGGGCTGGCTGGAGGGAGGGAAGGGGATGAAAGGTGCAGTGAGGAGACCCAAAGCACCAAGCATTCTGTGTGAGTGCCACAGTGCTGCCCCAGAAGGGAGGACAAGGGCAGGCATGGCCCCTTCCCCTCTCCGGGCCCATGCACAGGTAAGGAGCCCCTGTGTTTGCTGGCTTGCCGCTGCCTTGGAGCAGCTGGTTATTTCAGTGTATGCTCAGTTGGGCATGTTCAGCTCAGGGATCTGTACAAACTCCTTTTTTGTTGTTGTTTTGTGGTTAATCATTTGAACAGAGATGTAAACAACTGCTCTTCCCTGCATCCTTGCCCGGAAAGGGAGCTGAGTGCTCCTTTCACACTTCATAGGTCAAAGATGGGCTACTTGGCAAACGAGCCTGGGCAGTCAGAGCAAGTGTAAGCAAAATAAGTTTGCCCTCACCTACCTTCACCAACTCTGCCCTGCTTGGTTTGTGAAGCTGAGGGAAAGTCATGCTGTACTAAAGGAAACAAAGGGAAAAAAAATGTTTTTATGGTGTAAATGGAGCATGGTGATAAAAACTATTTTCCTGTGGTTCTTGCATGTTGTGTGGCACTACTTGATGGAGTAGCTGCATCTCCCCAGGGGCTGTTTAATCTTGTCCTGCTGTGGGAACTCCTGCAATGAGACACTTGAGTACCAGTCACAGCAAACCCTGCTGAAAGGACTTGTGGCCAAAGCACTGGCTACAGAACCAAGCTGAAAAACAGCTGAAAAAGCACTGTGGGCATACTGAGAAAAGTTATTAAATACCAACCCCGCTTCTTCATTTACTGATGTGAGAAATGTGGCAGCACACATCAGCCTGGCTGGGCTTGAGGGAGAGGACTGATTGAATGGCCATAACTGAGCAAGGAGCCCACGTGAACTCCAGTAAATCATACCCTGACTGGCTCTGACTGCCTGTGAGATTCTGAAACACAGAAATATCATACAGGAACTCTGGGGCTTTTTTCCACTTTATCAGTTCAGTTAATGAAAGATATCACCTTTGCCACAAGATATGCTCCTGTTCATGCCTTGGGGCTGTGATGGCATAGTATGAGAGCAGCCCTATTTGAAAATCCCTTCTTCCTCACCAGCTATGCTTGCACCCAGCCCTGTGCCACCACACACCACCCTGGGACCTGGACAGGCCCCTGAGGATCCAAGTGCACCCATGGGCATAGAGAAACAGTGGAGATCTTTACTGTAAAAGTTGGCTATTACTGAACACAGTTTGGAGTTGGATCAACAGTGGTGGCTGCACACCCAGGGGAGCCCCAGTGCAGAGCCAGGGATGAGGAGGGAGTTGAAGCAGCACCACCAGCAACACTGGGCTGTCACTAGTGCATCACAGGATCCCAATGAAACAGCCTGAAAAGACAGAGGCAAAATTTAGAAAAGGCCCCCTGTAGGCACGGTGCTTTGCTCTCACGCGATGATGGCACCAGCATATTGAATTGCCCCACACTCAACCAAGGCTTCCTGGGATGGGCAGATGGGGGGCAGAAGCTCGTTCCACCCAGTCTCATTGCATCATAGAGGAGAAATCAAATGCAGGAGTTGTTTGGACCTCAAAGGCTACAAGCCTTGCCTACCATGGATTGCCAAGCAATCAATGACTAATCTTGCTATAATATGTGAGCCTGACTGGTGATTAAAGAACAGTCCTGGGCTCACCACACTCGTGGAGCCAGGAACAGCAATACTGAGGTCTTGTTGTGAATTACTGCTAGAGTTTGAGGGGCTTGGGCAGCTGCTGAGGCTGTGCCAGCTGCACTGCAACGAGAACCCTGATAAGGAGGGAGGGAAGGGTGTCCTCTCTCACATGGCTGCAGTCACATTTAAGTGCACTTAACCCACCATAATAGCACAGGAATGAAATGAGACTGTACAGAAATGAGTGCAGAGAAAATTAAAGATGGCCTACATTAATCACCAAGCCTGGTTTGCTTTTTAGAGAGCTGTTACACATTGGTGCCTGCAGAATCTATCCATCACTGTATGAAGAAGCATCAGCAACAGGATGAGATTCTGTGAGTGTTTGCTCTGAGATTTCTAATACCAAACCCTATGTCTTGTGTCCATTCATACAAGTGGACAGTTGCATGGGCTACTGCAATCCAGAGGCTGCTGGCTCTGTCCATGCTGCCTGTGTGTCCCTCCACCTGCTCCTCTGGCTGCCATTAAAGAAAGGATCACCCACGGCTCTGCATAGCAGTCTCAGCCCCTACACCAGCACTAGTGAGAGGTTACAGAGGAAGGTGTCTGTGCTGTGAGCTCCCCAGAAGTCCCACCTTTCAGCAGCAGCAGCAGCATCTGGTATGTGCTCACCACACGAAAAGGCACAGCAGTGCTTCACCTGCATTTCTTAGGAGACTGGTGTGTAACTTGGGGTGTAAGATATAGGTCAAATGAAGAACAAAGCAACCCATTTGTTAAAATGTTTCAGCCCATGCAGTCTGCTTGCAAGTGGAGTGGGAAGGGATATTACATGGAGTAAACATCATAAACCATCATAAAGTGGGCACAAAGTGACAGAGTGACATTTCTAGAGCACCCCACTGCTCATGAGCCATCCCTGGCGAAAAGACCCTTGTCACTAATACAAACCATAGATGAACTGTTTTTGCTAACCAGTATCTCAGATGGAAAATACCGTTACGACCAGATGGGAAAAACTAGTAAGGTAGAACTAATAGATGGGCTTTAACACTTGATTCTTTTTCAGACAGTATCTGCAAAAATAGTATGATGGAATGGCACTATTTCTCTCTTACTTCAGGTTAAAAAGCAATCCATGTTCAAGGAGACTGCACGCAAAGTTTCAAACCCTACCTGATCCCCAAGCCTCAGGCAGGGTGGGTCTCCTTTCCGCGCATGGTCACCAATTGCAGCTGCTCTGCAGGTTCAGTAACACCCTCGCTGGTGCCTGGTGGGGGCTTCTGACTGTGCAGTTACCTTGGGGGATGGCTGTGCAGGTACCCTGGGTTACAACCACTCTGGGAGCTCATGGGCTGCGCGGGCCCTTAGCTGGCAATGCTGCCGGGGCATCACACAGCACCGCTGTGGATGTTGTTCTCCCCACTCCTTCCCAAGCAGGATCAAAAAGGTGTAACAAGCTAAAACTAAATAAATAATGACAATGCAAACCTGGGTACTGTGGTTACCTGTACACCACAGGGCAGTAACAGTGTATTTGAGGTCTTTACTCCGATCTTCACTCTTTGTGAGGAAAACTGAGGAAAATAGTGTTTGGGAAGAGCTGGGGGATTCTGGCACAGCCACCCCATCTCCACGGGCAGCAGTCTGTGGGGCAGAGCCGAGCTGCCCACTCAGCACTGCGTGGCAACTGTGAAAAACTGCTTGGAACCAAGCTCTTGGCCACAACAGGTTTGAAAATAAATTCTGCTTCTAGTATATTGTGCAGGTGATTTTCTCCCCCTCCCAACTTATTACAAAACCTGTGAGCTGTGACTAACTTTTTGGATCCTACAGGCAAGTAATTCTGCTGTTGAAATCTGTGTCGGTGGCACAGTGAGACCTGGCATCGCCTCCACCAGCTGAGGCCACAGCCACGGAGTGTGCTTTCCTGCCCAGGAGGATAGAGGCTGGGAGGTGGAAATACAAAAAGGCAGCATTTTCCAAATCTGTCTCTGGATGTGCTCTGGGATAAATGTATAGCAGCTGAACCAACTGGAGGGAAGGAAATTTCTGCTTTAATTAAATGAGCAGACTTAGCAACCAGATGCTTGAATGAAGAACAAAGAAGAGCTGCCTCTTGTCCAGAAGAGAACTTCAGTGCTGAGCGCTGGTTTGTGGATGGGCCACTTTTTCCTGCTCCTGCCCGTGGGAAAACCACCGTATTGTCTCTTGGCATGTAGGTGACTTGAAGTGACACAAGTGGTGATCATACACTTGCACGGGAGGGGAAACTGAGCTTCCCTTGATGGTAGACACTGCTTTTCCCCGCAGCGCACACCAAGATCACCTGACAAATCCCATACGGGTGATGCACAACATGCTTTGGGTACTGACAGATTTACAGAAAGCTGCTTAAGGTGGAAGGCAGCTGCACAGCAGCTGTACAAGGCGCCTGCACATCCTTATTTTGTTGTGCTCAACTCAATTGAACTAGTAAGATGAAAGGCAATGTAAAAGCACCTTGCAGATTACCTTGTCCAAGAGCTTCTTAAAAGCTCACGCTATGAAAGTGCATTTGATCTAAAAACACAACATCAGCCGTGACAGTGTATAATAGCTATAATGCTTAACCCAGAAGGAATCAGCTCTGTTAAGTGTATCACTTTACAACTCCTGGCACCTGGGAATGGTGTCTGTGTTTCTGGGTCAACCTTTCAGATCCCAGTTTGTCAGACTGAAAGGGACTGAAGGTCTTCTACCTAAAACGTAGCAGCTCTCTCTGTCTTGTGCACTCCGGTAAGTCTAATGGCCAGCAACGATGCAACAAGTCATGTGGGCAGCTGGGGAGGAACCTGATGTCTGTGACTTAGTCCATCCTGAAACCAGTCTCAGGCACCCCATTCCAATGCAATTGGTGTGCTATTGGAAGTGTTTCTGCTGCTGAGTTATGTCTGTTGTTTCAAGCCTGACAGTGCTCATAGTCCCCCTGCCCCACTCTGCAGAGCTTACTTACCCTGGTCCCACTCCCTGGAGACTCCATGGCTGCAGAGTCTGAGTAACCCCTGGGCTCAGGGGACCTGAGTTTCACCTTGCATTTTGCCAGCCAAGTGGTCTGATTTCTCTTGGTTTTAGCACAAGATGGCTGGTGAGCATTATCTGAAAGTGAGGGAAAGTACAAACAGCTTTTATCTCCGTGAAGCCAGGCAGTGTGTCCCCACCGACTCGGGGTCAATGGCATCCATCTGTGAGGCTAAAAACTACCAGTCTCTTATCTACAAAACCTCTTGCAACAGAGAGACCTGAGATATCGTTTTCTGGCTCTCAAGACAAAGACCAAGGCTTAGGTGGAGGCTTTAAGGTTTCATTTTGCCAATCGGGAGTTTGCAGGGCTCTGTGTGTACCGTCCCTGGCCAAACAGCCACGTTACAGGACTGCTGCTATCACAAAAGTGAAACCTATTTAAACTGCCATCCTGCTATCAAGTATTGCAGCCCCAGCATGTCCAAGGAGAAGCAGGTAGTCAGTTCAAGGGCTGGAGATGTTTACTTGATAAATATTGATGGTGTGGAGCAAGGAGTATTGCAACACTGCAAAAGGTCCTTAAAAATGTTCAGAGGATGAAAATTGCTGGCACTGTTGTGATTTTGAAGCTCAAATAATAAATGATTCAACAACTGTACAGTTACCATGGGGATGAATTCTCATTGAGCCTAAAATTACCAAGCTGCTGACAAGGACCTATTTTTAGTATCAGCAGATGTGTATCTTTAAAAACATCAGCACAGACTTACTACTGTGTGTTTGTGTATGCATGCCTGCCTGCCTGCCTGCCTGTAATTGAGTTTTCTGATGCTAATAATAAAAGCAAAAATAAGTAAATGCCTGACCGTTGCAACAGACAATGCAGTGATTTAGGCTGGGGGGGGTGGGGGTGATAAGTGGAAGTTGCAATTAATACCTGATAAATAAAGCATGCAAAGTGGCCAGATTGCCAGTACATAACTGAACTAGTGAGCAGAGCCCTATCATTACCATCAGCTAATGTGCTGCAGTAATGGAGTGTCTATTTTTGGTGTCTGTGAGTATCTAGTGGGAAGCACTCGTCTGCACTGTCAGCCCCACGACACGGGAAAACAGAGGATCAAAGCTGACAGGAGCTGCTGGCACACATCCTGAGTCTCCGCAGTCCAAGACTGAGTTTGTAAGCGCTCTCTCTCTACTTCACACTTGAGGGAGGTGCAAGGATAACCCCCCAAGAAAGCAGACAGATTAGGCGAGGTGTTAATACATCCCCAGCAATGACATAACGCGGCCGGTTTGGTGCCAAGTCGTGGAGTGCCTGCTAACCACGACCAGCTCATCCCACCCGTGCTGACTCACCACAGCTCTGCCGCCAATTCAAGAATGGTTGAGGCCCCTGCACCGCTGACTTTGACTGGGTTTTTCTCATTAACTCGAATAGGATGGGCTGCAGACCTGCCGGTTTTTTAGCCCCGTTTTGCTGAGGGAGAGGCCAGAGGGTGGCTATAATGACATCTCATTTGGTGATAAAAGGACCGGTTTGTTTTTTGCCAAACACGTAGCTGGATAGACATATCTCTGCTCGCCTCTTGGCATGCCAGTGCAGTACATACACATGCAAACGGAGTTTGTGAGCAAACCAGCCAAGCAAAAATCAAAGGCAGTGCATTGCAGCTGTGTAGGATAACAGGGCATTACAGGAGACAGTTCAGCACTTTTGTTTAAGAACCAAACAAGCTCTTCCAGTTTCTGAAGAGCAGGGATGGAGACAAGGGAGAGGACTGTGGTGGTTCATAGCAGGCAACAGTGCTCCCCACCTGCACTGCCATGTGAGGTGCTGGTCACACCTCCCACAGAGAGCTATGGGGCGGGGGGGAGGAGAATAATGGCATTTCAGATAAGAGAGAGGAGAAGAACTAAGGATCAAGAAAAGTCTTTGCGCTGAGACATGTTTGAAAAAAACCCTCTGTGAATGGTCTTCTACCCTGGAGTAAATTATGTAAAGGGGACTGATTAAACCATCCATCATGTCCCATTTTCGATATTTAATTAGGAAAGAATGGTTAGTTCCTCAGAATTGGCTCTTTGAGAAGTGTTGGCCATATACACTCTGCACTGAGAGTGTACGTGCACCTGTCACAAATGTCCAACTCTGCTAAGAAATACCATAGTTCTCTGCCCTCTTTGAGAATTCCACACACACTCCCTTTTTGGTTTTATTCCTTAAAATTTGATCTTATATGATTTGGAGCTTGTGGGAATTTCGTTTGATGCTGAAGAAGCTGTCCATGTGGAAGCCAGTCAACCAACACTCCAGGTGCGCTTTAGACATGCTCTCATTCAGAATGACTGAGCAACGTGGCCACACTACTGAACATTAAAATGAGAGCTTCAGGACACCTGGACAGCTGAACTGCCCTCTTAAGATCATACATCTGGGCTCTCATCTGAATTTCCTAACGCCCTTGCCAAAAGAAGAATAGGAGGGTTTACGCTGGAGAGCAGAGGTGTGCAGGGCACATGGACATGTCTGAGAGGTGGTCTCAGGCTCATGGCTTATCTTAAGCAAAGGATGTGACTTTAATTCTTTAGCAAACAGAAACTTGACCTCACATTCAATGTTCCATTTGAACAATCAAAATTGGAGGGGTTTTGTTGTCCAGGCACAGCGATCTGAAACACCCACACAGGCACTGGCCTAGAACAGTTTCTGAGAAGTCACTGGTTCACAGGAAACTGTTTCCTGATACAGAGGGTGTTGTCAGCTCTTGTCAAGTCCCAGGGAGCTGAGTTTACTGAGACAAGAGCTGCCACTATGAACACAATCCTAAGAGCGCAGGGAATGGTTCCTTGAAATCCAGGAAAGGGCTTTTTTATTGGCTTCCAAGGAATAACCCTTACCCTTGAGCACACATGAACATTGAACTGGTTTGTTCCCTCTTGAGTCCAAAGGTATGATCCAAATGACCCAGATATGAGCCATGGGGGAAAGTAATAATGCTTGAACCACAAGGATGACATCTTTCATCCTTTCTGTCCTTTTTGTCTGCCTTTTCCAGTGCCGGAGAAGAATGTGCCTATGTCTGCTTGAGCAGTGTCAGCTGAGCAGTGGATGTCCTCCTTGTTGTAGATGAGTAATTGGTGCCTGGGGAAAGGATGTTATTCCTTTTGATACCTCCCAGATTTCAGTGAGAAACACCAGAATTTAGACATAGAAGAAACCGAGGAGAATGGTCTTTTCAACCATAGGACCCTAAATGACAGTAGTACTCAAGGGGAATCAGAGCGAATGAAGCTATGGCAGGAAGGAGCCTTGAAATTACATGCTTGCTTAAGACTACATTCACATAGCCTGGATTCTTTATTCCTACTTGAGATTTAGGGAAACACTGGGTAAATTCCATGCATTGCATTAGCAAGGAATATTTTGCTGCAGCTGGATGTGCCAGCTTTGTGGGATCATAGGATAATTCAAGTCAGAAGGATATTTCAAGAGATCTCTAGTCCAACCACCTGTCCAAAGCAGGGACATCTCTGATGTGAATTGTAGTAGTATTTTATCAAGTCTGATAAAACCCACCAAGGAGGGAGACTGAAACCTCCAGGCAACCTCTTCCAATGTCTGACTGTCCACATGAGGAAGAGGTTTGTACTTACATGCAGGACGTAAAGATGTGGTGAATTATATAATCAGCTTTGCTGTGCCTCAGAGACATCACCAAAAACAGTGTGAGTGTTAACAGCTGAGTAACAGCCATTATTCAAGGGGAGCTGCTGATGCCAGGAGCACCCAGGGCCATGAATTTCAGCTGTGAGATATAAACGAATGCGTAAGTGCTGAAGTCTTTGGTACTGACAAGTTTTGTCATCATTGCTGAAGGTACAGTCAGAAGAGCAGCAAGACAATAGATGACATGTACTTAATTTGGCTCACTGTGTTAGGTGTTAAAGAGCATTAGCAACTAACTGACATAAATAAATAAAAAGTTAACTTGAAGAGGAAGGTGAAACCTACAATTCCACTGCTTTCAAAATCACAGGCTTTGCAATAATCAAGGAGTCAATAACCATGAAGGTTCTGTTTTATAGCAACAGCTATGGAAATCAGACTTGGGCAGCGCTGTACTTTCCCCAGTTCCCCACAGAGGCTGAGATTTCTATGGGCAGCATTAGACAGAAGATTCAAATCTCAGGTGCTGGGGTGTTGAGAAGTACTGATGCAGAAATAAATACAGTCAAGCCCCCAAATTACGTCTGTCCTGCCATCTGTCCTGCAAACCCACAATCCTGAAGTTAACCAGTGACAGGAAAAGGACAAAACCCTAGCACAACCAAGGTCAAGAGTACATGAGAATAGAAGGAAGAGTTGGCCACAGTCAGTATCCACATTTCAACACCCTTTTATACATAGTCAGGGATAGCTACTCAAGCCTGTCCTGTTTTCTTGGCCATACTACTGCTTTTTTTCTCATCAGGAACCTTGATTTTACCGACAGTTCTCTAGTTGGGTTTCTCATAATCTCTCCTCTCAGGATGGGGCTCCATAATGTGCTCTCAAAGCTTCAGTAGCCTCTCTCTCTAGGAGTTAGCTAGGGGAATTGAGGCTTATGCACCCTTTTGGCTTTCAGTGTAAGTCCTTTGGTCTAGAGTGTCTGAAACCACTGTTTCCACAGAGTTGTTCACAACCTTGTGCTGGTTCAAATCTCAACTCTGTGTGGAGTTTTTTCTCTTGCTCATCTTCTGTTTCTCTTCCTGGTCAGCTCCAATGTTTCCCAAGGAATCTCTTCTCACAGAGCCTGACTTCCAGTCCCACACCCCTCTCTGGAGGCAGCTTCCACAGGCAGCATCCATTCCTGCTGTTTCACCATCAGCTCTCAGCGTTACACACAGAAGTAAAGGCAGTCACCTCTGACGGGCTGGCCATGCTCTCTGCTTCTCACAGAGGGAACCTTGATCCCCTGACTATGCTGACCACCCTCCCCTGCCCTCCACAGAAGGCAGCTTTCCTGGCTCAGAAAGCACTGGAACATCCATACCATTGTGCACAGCTATCAAGAAAATCAACTGCACCCATGACTAAAGCTCTAAAACCCGACAGTATGGAAGGGTTTGTAACCAGGAGGGAGCCAAACTGCCAGACATCAGGATAAGAACTGCTGGGGCTCTCCCACCATGCAGCAGCTGATATGAAGCAGTTGACTGGCATCCAAGATATTGAGCTACCTAGAGCTCAGGTCTCACCCACTACAACAGTCCCTAGAGTTTTAAAGATTTAATTATGTGGGAAGTGATTCTCCCCCAAAGCATTCTATGGAAGATCACCTTTGGTGTCAATCTATAATCTCCTCTGCTGAGTCACAGGAGTTCAAATAAATTGGACTGGACTACTTGGGAAGTTGAAATTACCCATGGAAAATCATTGTTCTTTCTATTTAGTTTTACCATTCAAGTTAACTTCTCCTCTCCACGTTAAAACTTTCTAAAGTTTATGGACTTAAAAGCAGTGCCTCCTGGATAACACAATTTCAACTTCTACATGTCTGTGTTTGTTGTACTTAAAGGTGAAGATCAGTTTGTAATATAATTTTGCCAAGCAAATACAACCTGAAACCTTTAAATGTTTTCTTTCTTTTTTGCCTCCCCACCCTGAAGGAAGACTTTGGTGACTCTAGAAGATATGAGAAAGATCTCCACTCTCGCAAACAAGAAAAAAAGATTGTGATCATATTTAAAAACACTGAAGCCAAAATAATGGAGACTTTTAATAACAGACAAGTTAAAGCCATTGCAATGATGAGGCAGATCTCTATCATGCTGGCTGCAAACTTTAAGTCACTCCTGCATGAAGACGTTCTTCAAGGAGTTATTCAGCATCAATATATACCAGACAATAAGGATTTTTGTTTTGTTTAGGAGGAAGCAAGTGAACCAAAATTCATTTGAAATTCTATTACTTACAACAATTTCGTAGTTCTGATAGGGCCTGATCTGCTTTTATGAAGATAAGACCTGTTCAGGAGCAGCTATCAAGACAGTGCACACACACAGGACATATGCAGTATTGCTCCAAAGATACACGTGCCTTAACTTCTACAATGAGACAAAAAGCACAATGATATTCTTCCACAGTATTTACTATACACTAATTTTTTTCCCATGAAAATTCAACTTCAATTAATAGCACGTGTCCTTTGTGTAGGGCTATCTTTTATTCTTAGTGTCCATAAAATATCTGCACCTCTGACCCCGTGCACAAGAACTATTTCAGCGACTCACATCTGGTTGACGTTTGTGTGTGCACATGCACAACACCCAGGGTAAGCACGTTTGCTCTTTAGCCCAGAAGCATCTCTGTTTCACTGCAGATCAGAGAACAGGATCAGCACAAACCAAATGTGCTGTGAAAGGGTCTCCAGGAAAACAAGGGCAAAAGTGAAAACTGGGGCTGTGGATCACTTCCAAATCCCTACTGAGGCAGGCAATTTGACTTCCAGAGATTCTTGACACCTGTGGCCTCTCTTAAAAGGAAAAAAAAAAGGAGGGGAGAAGAGCAGATATATACAGATGCAGAGGTGGGAATTTATGTTTTATTTCCATTCTTCTACCAGTCTGTCACGTTCCAGGCTGATTTGCTCCTTTTTTACGGGAATAAGATTTCTGTGCCCTGTGACCCAGGATCCAGCCACAGTTCAAGACAGAGCTGAAAGCAGATGACAAAGTTTGCATTAAGGTGTTAGAAGAAAGCAGCTGTCAAAGCAGCCTGGTGAAATCTAATAAGAAGAGCAGAGCAGCAAGATAGAAAATATAAATGCCTGCTTTTTTACCTTCCAAAACAATGCATAGATGAGCTATCACATCGCAGGGGTCAGGGGGCATACCTGTGCACTGACTGACAGCCAGCTATTGCCAGAATAGCAACTGCCAATGCTGCCTGCTAACAACAGGAGAGGATTAGATATCCCCCTCATTTTCCGTCTTTCAGGAGGAGCTGGGGATGTACGTACACACAGGCAGTCACCTGCTTCAGCACTGCATGGCTTTCTGTGGAAAACAAAAGTCCTGTGAAAATGAAAAGGCATTGCATTGTGGATTTAAGAACACTAATAACCCAAATTTTCCCTTTAACTTAGAGCCCATGCTTCTGTAGATTTAAGCCTTGAAACTAGGACAGTTTCTGTGATGCAGGTAGAATAAGCCCCAACCTCTTGTGGTAAAATGTTTAGAGCAGTAAATATTTATTATTAAGTCAGCCAGGATCCATTTCCTGTAACTAAAACATTTTCATCCCGGTGCTGTTTTATCCCATACTACCAAATGAAAAATGTATTTCTCTAAGTCAGTGCTGCTCCTGAAAATTATTCCATTGAGCTGGAAGGCTACAACCTCTCTGGACTGTAAAATCACTGAGAGACCACCTTCTGAAGGGGAGTTGATGACACAAGCCCCATAGGATGCTAAGCAGCAGCAAAGTTTCTCAGATGAGGACTGGCAGTACCTACATGAGAGGAAAATGAAAGCAGGTCTATTTATTCTCTAACTTATCACTTGGCTTTCAAGTGCCAAAACTCCACCCCTAGGTTTACAATTGTTGCTGCTATAAAACATGTATTTGGGGTTGGAATTGAATGTATTAAACTTCTTCATATAGGTCAGGAGCTCACAGCCTTTCTTTAGCACCTATTCGCGAATGAAGTCCTGCCATGCCGGTGATTACCAGGGGGACACAGCGACAAGATGTTTTTTACAATCTCTTTTGATTGCTGATGTTCCTAGTGCCTGCAGTGATGAAGAGCACCCTTAGCTGGCTGTATTACTCTACCAGACACCACCATATTATATAATGGGAAACAAAAAATAATACAATTTAGATACAGGATATTGCAAAAGGAACAGCTAATGCTGCACGCCTCTGAATTTATGGTGCCTGATTTCCTGTAGCTTCCTCTGTTGTGGAGTTTACAGTGTTTACTAATGCAGCTTGGGCACACTGCAGCCTTCCTCTCTCTGCGGGCACCAATTCCTCCTTTCCCAGCAGCTGCCTTTTGCCAAGGAAATTGCATAATGGCAGTTCTGCAGTTTTGACAAAGGTGGCTGAGGTTAGTCACATAGCTTTTGGAAGAGAAAAAGTGAACCAAATTCATTGACTCAGAAATGAGTTTGCCAATATCATTTATGTAGTCATTGTAGCACTTTAGGTGGTGTTTTCCAGTTACCAACCAACCAACCAACTAAACAAACAAAAACAAAAAACCTAGGAAAACCCTATAGAAAATAGAAGTTGAAGGGAGTATTTCTGTTAACTTCATCTGTTCATTTCATTGCAGCAAGGATTTTGCCTGATTTCTGTGCTATGTTGTACAAACTGAAGATGGACACACTTAACTTGGCCTCCAACTCACGCACTACAAGGTTTATAAGAAGTTAGCCAGATCGTGGCTACCAAGGAGGGCCTGAGCTACAATATTTGAAGTCAAGCCAACAAGTACATCAAAAGTACTTACCAAAAAGCAACTGAAGAGAATAAAGCTACTTAATATTTGGGAAGAGCAATATGACGGACAAAAGATATGTAAGAAGTGAAAGACTACAAGCACAAGCTGAAAATAATGGCCTGGGTAAGGCAGGGAATGCAGGGTGAGGAGAGGAAAATCATTGGGCCAGAGACTAGGAGGGAACAAGGAATGTTTTTTATATAGAGGTAAAGATGGGGATGATGGAGATGGAATAGTGACCAACACTGGGACTGGCCTTGGCTGACCAGAACTTAAGTTGTGCATTAGCAAGAACACATCCTTCTTCTCCCTTATGCCTTCCATGAGATGTGCCTGCTATTTGCTTGAAAGACTTGTTCAAAACTTGATTTTAAGGACTTAGGGCAGAGTCTCTACTTTCCTACCATGCTTATTATGCCAAGTACCGTGCTAACATATGTTTTAGGTGCTGGTACAATACACACTATTGAGCTAAAAGGGAGACAGGACACACAAGGGAAATAGCACACAAAAATCATTCTACCTCCCAGACTTCGGCTAAATTGAGTTACTTTTAAGAGCTCTGGGAACACGGGACTGAAAACAGCAAGATGTAAGTGTGGTGTGAAGACGAGTTTTGGGCGAAGAGTCAGCAAAACACTTGTCCAGTCATACAGAGAAAACTCAGGAGGAATTAAGCAGCAACGTAGACTACAAATGAAAAAGCTGTGCCAGCCTGGGTCCATGCTAATTCTACATCACAGAGAGGTACATTGAAAGATCAGGCTGTGAGCCTCCAGTGCATTTGTTACAAAATTATTTAAAATCAAGTTTACTCTCAAAATACAGCCCCCATAGATATAATGAAAATAAGTATCTTCCCCAAAGTGTTGAAATGTCACTTGTTACAAAAATCCAAATGGTTTACTTTTGGTTCTACAGCTCACGAGATCCACTGCGATCTTGTGTTTTGAACCATTTTTTTTCTTCACAAGATGGAAAAAAAAAAACCCTAAAAAAAAAAGGCGAAAATCTAGCTAAATGCCTATCATGAAAATATCATTTTATTCCAAATTTAAAGCTTAGGTAAACTACATTGTCACTTACAAATGAAAGCAGCCTAAGCATACTGTGAAGGCCAAATATACTTGCGTTTTCTTTTAGCTTCTCTGGAAACCAACAGCTGGTATCTGAGGACCAGCACAGACTAAATGTACTGAAGAAACCCCACCTCTGAATTACAGATATTTAAAGCTTAAAAAATTATTTCCCTGTTCAACACCTTTTGTCCTATTTGGGAAACACAGTAGATGTGGACTTTTACATCACAGTTCCTCTCTGTTTGTATGCACTCACAGCACAGCACAGGGCAAAAGTAAAGAGAATTTGTAACGAATCAATGTAAACCTTCTGGCAATGTTTCAGTTGGTCCACTGAAACGTATTGTAAAATGTGGCTTCCAAAACTAAAATAAGCCACGTTCGATCCACTCCCATATCAAGAAGTGACATGTGCTCTATTTTGAAGAAGATAAAGACTTATATGGAAGATGTGACGAGAAAGGCTGCTGGCAGGAGCTTAGGACGTTCACATTATAAATGATGAAGACACATCAGCGAGTTATGCAAGTTATCTGAAACAAGTGCCAAAATTCCTTTTACCAAATCATCACACACTCTACGTAACACTTAGCTTACTATAACCCTTTCCATATATACACCTCCCAGCCTTGCACAAAGGAGAAAGTAAAAGCTATTTTAGAAGTAATTTAGGAAGCTTAAAAAGCAGCCAGTCACAGTGAAATTTATTAGCATCTTTTCTATGCCTCACTTCAACTGCCACTTTATTGAAAAGTGTTATTCTAGTAAAATCCTTAAAAGGAATGTCTCGAGGCTTTCAATGACTACAAAGGACACTTGTAAAGTTAGCTGTTCTCATTAGTATACAGAGGCTAGGATTTGGGGAGGGGGGGAAGGAAGGGGGATGCAAAATCGATGCATAATTATCAGTAGCAAAAAAGTTCAAGTCAAACTTGCCAGCTTTCAGAATTCCAGCTGACCAGCACACATATACTTTTAACTGTAGTGTAACAACTCGGGCTTCATCGGCTGTGCTTGGTTTTCAGCTCATTTCCTCCAGCTCTTTTAGTAATTAAGCTACTCATCCCTGAGTTCAAATTCAGCACCAACACAGCAAATACCCACCTCTCTGAGCATCTACAGGACAAACACAAGAATAACTAGTTTTTTAGTTGTGGCTAGTGGTTATATTTGAAGATAAGATTTCTTTGTATCTTCCGCTGAACTTTTTTTCCTGGATTAAAAAAGAAACAAGTAAATTTCAAATAAAAATTCATCTGAAGGACAATCTACCCACTACATTATTTTACTGGAGGATAAGAATTAATGGTAAAGCAGAGTCCTTTACAAGTTGTGCAAAATGCCAAAAAGGCAGTGCAAGTCATGACGATAAGGACTTCAGATGCTAGCAATTAAGGAGATTCTAAAATGCATTGAACTTCCTTTGCGTTTTACGTGCTTTGATATGGAAAAACTGCATTCTACTTATAAATTAATCAAGATAAAGCTAATAATAACATCGCATACTGGTCCTAGTGCATGAAGAATTCAGTGAGACATCATAAAAACCTCTAGCACCAGTTTCTATTAGTAGCTGTCACAGAGAAAGAAATCTGAAATATTCTGTAGATTTAACGTATTCATGAAAAAACTAATCGCAGAAGTAAACGTTGCTCTTCAAATTGCACTCTTGGACAAAGGCAAACATCTTCCATTTTCTTTCATGTGGGATTGCTACCTTCTTCAAAGGAGAAGCTTTTACCTCAAATTGAGTGGGGGTTGGGAGATTGTTATGCTCCAGTCTGTCTGATGTGTTCAGTTCTGATCTTGAAGCTCAATGACTCCTAAAAACCCAAGGTAGGATATTTTACCAAGGAAGCTATTCAAAATAGGTATTGGAACTTAACAATGGACCAGTATCAAATTATCAAAATCTGGTTTACACATTTTTTCTTTTAATTGCTGTCTAGACCTCTCTCTCGTATTTTGCCCCTCCTCTACTCGCAGAAAGAGAAAAAAAAAAAGACAACCCAAACAAGTAACCAACACAAGCTATGTTCCTGCCCCAACACAAGATACCTAATTCTGGTTTCAGAATGATTTCACCTATAAATTCCAACAGCCACATTTCTCAGCTGCTCAAAGGGGCGTCTCACAGCTCACGAATGAACACTGCTGGCAAACAAAGGGGCTCAGTTGCATCTCCGTGCATTAATAACCGGTGTCCCACTGCATCAGACTATGCGGATTGTTGTGGGGATTTTTTTTTGCCTGCAAAATGGAGATCTTACAACTGAACGAGGATCAAGGGGGAACGTGCCTACCGGAGCATCATCCACACAGTTTTGTTCCCAGGAACCAGAATTCACCTTAACAATGAGACACAGACCCAAAAATAAAAACAAGACCACGTTTATTCAATACAGACAGGTTAATTAAGACAGTAAGTCCTGTAAATCAGGAACACGTTTCAAACGCTCCGGTACGAAGTGCACATATTTAAAATCAACAGCTGCATCTTGTACTTGAGCCATTGAGTCTGTCGGGGAAGGGTGGATTTAGGGCTTTTCTTTTTGGTAGAAAAAAAACTTCTTTCGGCTACCTTATGTGAACAATGCGTCTCAGGCTCCATTCACGCATTTGTTAAGTCCAGCTGCCTTTCAGCTTTGATATTCACATTTTTTTAAAAACTGCTTCATACAGTCACAACGAGAAATAATAACAATAAACGTTAAAACAACGACAAACCCCCAACAAAACGAAGAAAACCAAACCAGCGCGAGAGGGCAGAGGAAACACCTCCCGCCGGGGTCAGCGAGGATTATTGCAAATGGCTCCTGGGAGCGGGGCAGCTCCGCGGCGCGGGGGGGCCGCGGCCCCGGCCGGGCTGCCCCGGGGGCAGCAGCAGCAGCAGCAGGAGGAGGAGGAGGAGGAGCTCCCGGGGAAGGCAGCGCACGGAGGGGGCACGGCAGCAGCTGGGGGCCGCCGGGCGAGCGGCGGGGTCCGC
>VWZF01006730.1:58077-151399 GCA_013396755.1 Sclerurus mexicanus | reverse complement strand
CACCCGCGCGTGAGGGAGGGTCGGGCCCGGCCCGCGGGACCCCGCAGCGCTCCGGGCCCCGAAGCGGCCCCTTGGCCCGGCTCGGGGTGCCCGCAGTGCCCCCGCACCCGGCGGCGCGTTGGGTTCGCACTTAATGCCCTGGCACGGAAGCGCCTCTGGAGCCTTACTTCCCATCACTACAATTAGCAGCCCTGAGGCAACTCTGTGCGGGCGTTCTGTCGGGTTTATACCGGCCCGCATCACCCGCGTCCCCTTCCTTTCCTTGATCCCGTCACCGTATCCTTTAAGCAGGTGCCGAAGTCTCCATGGTGAGCCTTAAGTAACATTTTCCGGGTGTCGGAGCTCCGGGGGCACAGTGCAGGACACGCTCGTTCCCCGCCGGGAGCGCCCGGAGCGGTGTGAGTACGGGGTACGGGGCCCTGCGGTCAGCACCGTGCCCTCGATTAATCAGTCAGCAGCTGGCAAAGGAGGGGGCATGTCCTTTGGTCCGTTTGCCCGCGTTCTCCTGAGCTGCTTGCTGTGCACAGCAAGAGACCCTGTGCCTATGTACACGTGTCAATGAACGTGCCTGTCACCTGAGCAGGTGGCTCCAGCCTACGTGTGCGAGGCCATCATTACATCCCCAGTCTGGATTTACTTGAGCTGGGCATAAACCATGCTACTTCACTGCGTATTATTTATTCGTATGTATATTTAAGGTACTTCCTTATTAGTAGCACCTTCTTGGCAGCTGACAATTAAAACTCAGATGGCATTGTTCTGCAGACGGTGAAAAAGTGAAATTTTGTTGCTCCACAGCAAAATATTTTTAAGAAAACACTTTTATTCCTTAATTATGCGGTGTCTATTCAAGTGAAATAAAAGCAGGCCTACAGAGATGCAGTGGATGAATCTACTTCAACTCCAAGGGAGATCTATATTCAGATCACTTCTGAGTAGGTAATCTGTCATTCTATACAAGCAAAACTGCAATAAACCAGTACAGCTTATTCCAGGCTTTTCTTCTCCCACAAAAGCAAAATAAGCTGTACCAGCAAAAGCTCAGTGCTGCTTGTGATTACATCTACACCTGGGGCTTTCATGAGCGCAGCAATGATAATTGCAAATCGCGCTCCGTTGCATCCCTAACCGACAGCAGCGCTGGGAAAAGGTGGCAGGATGGAACAGATCAGTGCCACAGATAGGGAGCTCAGAGCGCAGTCATTAGAATCCTGATGTCCCCAGATCTTTTTAAATGCAAAACTTTAGTGATGGCTGATTGACAATCGACTGAGTATCTGCTGCGGATTTTAGGACTAAACACCCTGAAAATGTTTACACTGAATGCTACTGATCAGGATTAATAGATTTACCACCTCAGCAAAGTAGATGTGTGTATCGTCAGGAGAAGGGCTCTTTCAGATTATATTCTCTTCAGCCACTACTGTAGTAATCTATCTGCTCCCTTAACAATAAGACTGAAAGACAAGAGAAAAGCTGAAATGCTGGAAAGACAGTATATCCTGTGTCAGATTCTGAAGTTCTCCCTCAAAGAATTGTTTATGTGGGAAAACTGCATCAAAAAGCATTCAGTATGAATTTACATCATAATCACATCTGTGGAGTGGATCTCTGAGTGTCAGCACTGGGAGACCTTGCTGTGATTAAACCCCAATCCATGCCAGGAGCAGGTCTAAACTGTCTGTAGCCACCGTTGGATGTTCCCAGCAGAAATTACTCCAGCAGTTTGTGGACTGGTAACTGTTTGCTAGTGCCTCTCAGTAGAAATGAGAACTTCATCAGTGCGTTTTGCAATAAAGTGGCTTTCATTGATGCCTTGATGCAGAGTTGGTGAGCATAAGTGACAGGGTTGGCTGCTGGGTCTGCCCTGAAGAAGCTGAGGCTTCTTCAGTTGTACCGTCAGGTCATTTGGCCAAGTCCTGAATTAGCTGTAGCAAAGTATTCTCATTTAGATCGTGACAATCACAGCCTGGTTATCATACTTGGTCTTCTACTCCCGGTGACAAGTTCTGCAGCACTGCTGTTACTTTAGCAGTTTACCACAATAACTGCAATTAAAAAATCCCCAACGAAACCAACCAAACAAACAAAAAACAAAACAAAAACCCAACCCAAACCAACTAAACAAAAAAACCAAACACACCTCCCCCAAAAAAAGAAACAACAAAAAACCCAAAGCTCAAAACATTAAGGATAGGGGCAGGTTCTTTTCGAAATAAAAGTATGAAAAATGTTACAAAAGTGTTAACAAGTTTTTTCTGACCCCCAACAACATTTTCCGTGTATTGTCTGTTTCAGTTTTGGGATTGCCAAAATTCTCCTGGCAATTTGTTGTCTAAGTCATTCTATTAGCAAGATATTACAGTTGCAAACAATAGCTGGTTCCTTTATATGATTATTGCTCATTTATACTCTGAATTTATCCATTCAAATGTTGAGAAAACAGTCTTTAAGGTTTTTTTAGTAATACTTGTCTTTCAGATATCCCTAACAGAGGATAAAACCTGAGTTTCATAAACAAGTACTAATGGTATTAATTCTGTGGCCATTTATAAAATTTTGACATAACTTTATGGTGTTTCCTGAGGATATACTTTTATTTCAGAATATAAAGGTCAATTGATATATCTTTGCCTTCTGTACTGATCCTGATAACGTGGGCCACTTGATGTGACTTCTGAGGTTTAAACCTATTGAGGACAAAGAAAGAAAACACTTAAATCCTTTGAAGTCTGCAATCCAGTGTAAACTCGGTCTTTCCATGACATGTATGTGTTCAGAATCATTCACATGTTCTAATCTGTTATGGAAACCCTGTATCCCAATCAATGTACAAATTTTAAATAATAATTAATTTGTGCAGGTGTTTACATTTCAAACCTGTATGCTGGAGCTGCCTGATCTGTGATCTCAGACTTTGGCGCTGTGTATAGAAATAAATCAGGTTGATAAATTCGTGGCAGAGACTAGGTAGTGTTGCATCACAATGGTAAAGTATTTATAGTGTTGTTTACAAAACAGTAAGACAGCTTTGAACTGGGTGAACCCAGTGACTAGGAGGTCCTTTCCAGTCCTTTCTCCAGGCATTTCTCATGTCTTTTATTTTCTTCAGAAACTTCTGTAATATTTGTTAAATATGCAGAGCTTCTTTTCATAACAATAGTGTCAATGAAGAATGCTTGTGCAAAGTAAATTAATTTCCTATGCACAGTTCAAATGCAGAATGGGGAAAGGCCAGCACACCATACAAATAAGACAAGTTTAGATTCCCCAATAATTGTTTTGCAATCTGTATTTATAATAGACTTCCAAGAACAGAAGACATTCCTTTGGAAACAGCTGAGGTTGCTAAGTGACACAAATGTATTTACTGTGTCATAACTTGCAAAAGCCAAACACATTAAAACAAGAGAATTAATAAGCAGCAGTGTCATGAATCATACCTTGACTCCCAGGGTAAATATAAACCTGTTGGCTAACAACCTTACATAGTTTTGGATGCCCAGTCTGAGACCTTAATGGAAACAGGAAACATTAGTTGTTTTTAAAAAAATAGACTTTCATTCTTATGAAATTCAAATGTGCATACTTTGTCCCAATGGATATTTAGGATTTATATCTTTCATGCATTGTTTAACCCCAGTAAATTACCTAAGCATTTGCATATATGGATACTGCTTCCTATCAAGGCTACATCATCAGTTGTGAGGCTGAGCTACTTCTTTTTGCTGAAGTCGTCGCTGTTTCTTGCATCTTTTAGACACAAAAAAGCCCCCTCCAGTCTTTTGGGGAAATCTAAAGACTGGCACCTCCTTCTCCCCTCTCACCTTCTTCTAGTGTCTGACACACCAAACTGCTGTGTTCCAGCTCGTCCGTGCAATCAGAACATGTGGCCCCTTTGGAGGGACCACAGGAGCATTCCTCTGGCCTAATAAGCTGATCCGTCTCTTTCCCTAATCTGCCAAACCACTTCTCCCTCCTCTGATACACAAAAGATGCAGTCAATGCCCTGTGCCTGCCCCAAATGTGCAGAGGTGGACAGTGTGCAGGGATTGCTTCTGAGGAGTGCATTGAGCTACCTGTTCATTGGGAGTTGCCAGGCTGCCTTGCACAACAGCCTCTGCTAGTTTAGGAATGAGACAGCAGGCGTGGGAAAGAAGCCTACAGACATCTCAGGGATGCACTAAACAGTGGGGCAACCAGGTCTTTGTTTATTCAAATAATTGACTCACTTCCAGCTTTCCTAATAACTGGAATACATTTTAGTGGTAACCTTATATTATAAGCAATGGGCCACTGTAATCCATTGTGTGGGTTCTTATAGATTTTCCATATATGCAATTCCTGTGAAGAATTTCTATTTGTCTGACCTTTTCAAATATGAAAATATAGGAAGCAGATATTAAAACAAAATATTGAACCATCCCTAAAATGCCATTAAATAGACTTTGGCAACATCTCTTGAAAAATCAAATTCAAGAGAAAATCCCTTTTAGCTCTTGTCAAAATTCCCTGTGCATTTCTGTATGTTCTGACAAAATCCCTGTGCTTGTTGTTATACCTTCAATTGGTAATTGTTTGTTAACCAGACATGTCTCTTGACAGTTGTGTTAAAACAAGCCTATCTACAGTGAATACTGAAAAGCTACGATCAATAAACTAGTATATAATGATTACAAGTAATGTGTCTCGCTCAACACATTGGGCAAAAAAGGAAAAAAAGAAAAGAAAAAAAGCCTCCTGTCTAATTGTGTTTGAAGTAGACTTGTCTAAAATTAGGGGAGCACTTGTCCCATAAGGACTGGAGCCAATTCCACTGAATCAATGGAACCTGGGCAGGACTGCCAGCTTTCTTCATTGAAATTCCTCCTTCAACCATACTTTTGACATTAAGCCATTAGAAAAAGATAACTTACTTAAAAAGAAAAACAAAAACCAGGCACCACTTGAGATCTGACAACCACTTCTTGCTTCAAATCTGAACTGTAGTGTTTGAGCAATTTAGGCCCTGGATTTGCTCCTCACAGGAGCATGATCAGCCTTCAGGTGAGAAACAGCTCAGGACAGCTGCTGTGGTTATAGATATGGTCACATTTCTTTATACTCTCTGACCACAGCTCTTTTTTTTTTTTTCAATATTACTCCTCTCATCTTGAATTCCTCAGTTTTCCTGCTTAATCTAGCCCTGCACACCTTTCCTTTTTCTCTTTAAAGAAACTGTGGTCATGACAGCCTGATGACGCTGCACATGCCACTTCCCTTTTCACCTAAAATAGTCCTTTTGACCTGTTTACAGTCCTATTTCTTTTTTTCCCATTAACTTCTAAATATCCAAACACATTTCATAGAATCATGTAATAGTTTAGGTTGGAAGGGACCTTAAAGAGCATCCAGCTCCCACTCACCGGCATGGGCAGGGACAAGCTTCCACTAGACCACATTGCTCAAAGCCCCATCCAACCTGACCTTGAAAACTTCCAGGGATGGGGCATCCTCAACTTCTCTGGGCAGCCTGTGCCTCTGCCTCACCACCTTCACAGTAAAGAATTTCTTCCTAGAATTCAATCTAAATCTACCTTCTTTCAGTTTAAAGCCATTCCCCCTTGTCCTGTCACTACATATCCTTGTCAAAAGTCCCCGTCCAGCCTTTGTAGGCCCCCTTTGGATACCAGAAGGCAACTCTCTCAGCCTGTGTTCATAGGAGAGCTGCTCCAGCCTTCCAGTCATCTTTGTAACCCTCCTTTGGACTCACTCCACAGGTCTGCGTCTCTCTTGTGCTTGGGGCCCCAGAGGTGGATGCAGTACTCCAGGTGCGGTCTCACAAGAGCAAAGTAGATGGGCAGAATCACCTCGCTCGACCTGCTGGTCAGAGTGTGAAGAAGTGGCTTCTTTTGAACATTTTGGGGTTTTCTTGTTACCCTATCTGCTTATTTTATCTTCCAGACATCTATGAGGTCAGCCTGATTTTCCCTTATTAAATCAAGCCAATATATTTAGACAGTGAATTTCCAAACAGCAAAGTCAACAAGATCCATAAATTATTACACAGTAATAATTCCTATCACATTAGCAACTCTTTTCTCCTGTATATTTTGTTTAGAGCGAAATTCATCTTCAGTGGATAATGAAAAGCAGCCCCTTATGTTGCAAACCTTTCAGCACATAATGTTCAACATAATAGATTTCATGATACCCTTCAGTGTTATTATACATAATTTAGAGTAAGTATCACAGATCGTGTCACTTGCCTCCTTCTGATGTAGGAGTCTCAAGACTTTTGTGTAAATAAAGTCTCTGGCTTACAGTAAGAGACATGGAGAGTGTTCCTGCCTCATTCCATTTTCCTCTCTCCAGGGTCCTGCTGAACCACCACAGTTCACAGCCAACAGCAACCATATAAACTGGCTGTGATTTTAAATTATAGAATCATAGAATACAGGATGAAAACAACTGACCTCAAGGATCATCTCATCCAACCTTTCTTGGCAAAAGCATGGTCTAGACAAGATGGCCCAGCACCCTGGCAGCTGAATCCCAGAAGTGTTCAATGTTGGGGAAACCACCAGTTCCCTGGGGTGATTATTCCAATGGTGATTGTTATAATTGTGGAAACTTCTTTTTGTGAGCAGTCAAAACTTCCCCAGGAGTAACTTGTATTGCCCCCTGTCTTTACCATGTGACTCCCTGTAAAAAGGGAGTCTCCATCTTCTCTGTAGGCACCCTTTAAGTAGTGGAACATGGTGATAAGGTCTCCCCTAAACCTTTCTTTCTCAATGCTGAACAAACCCGGTTTTCTCAGCCTTTCCTCCAGTGACAGGTTTTCCAGTCCTTTATCATCTTTGTGCTTCTTCTTTGGACCCTCTTCAGCCTGTCCACATCTTGTCTGCATAGTGGGGATGAAAACTGAGCACAGTATTCCAGGTGTGGCCTGACAGTGCTGAGCAGAGTGGCGTAATGACTTCCTGATCTCTGCTTTATGTCCTTATGTTTGGATCAGCCTGGATTTTTGTTCCCAAGGCTTGAGGCCCAGCAGTGCTGGGACAGACAGAGGTGAAGGAAGCATTGAGATCCTCTGCTTTTTCAGTATTGTCATTCACCTATCCTGTTTATCAGTGGGACAGTATTTTCCTTCTAGTTTTGCTTACTGTTTTTGTACCTGAGGAACCATTTCTTGTAATTATGAGCAGACTAAGAAGCATGCAGTTAAGCCAAATTTTAAGTTTCCTTTTTAGCAAGACTTGGATTTGTGGCAGTTCTGTAGCTGCAGAGGAGCAGGCTAAGTGAGGAAAGCAGGCAGTGGAGAAGTGGTGGGGAGAAGCAAACCAAAATTCCCACCAATTATGAAGACTCTTTTTCAACACTTTAAAGTCAAATGGCAATAATTTTTCCGCTCATTTTGTGTTTCATCTTCCCCACACTGGCTGCTACAACACAACTATCATTGTCACTGGACATTTTCATTCCTGCATTACATCCTTTTTGCTGAAAGATATGACTGTATTTCAGAAGAGGGAGTCATGGGGACTCAAGAGGACTTTTTGTAAAGAAAACTACAACTAGTTCTCCCTAATACTCCCTTAGCACTGACTGCATTTTGTTAGCATTTAGAAGTGGTCTATGTGTGCTTGTGGTAGCTGCCTCAAGTCTCTTGTTAGTTTATGATGGATCATTTATGGCCTCTGCCCTCAGGAGCATGTCTTTATACCTTCTCTTGTGTCTCCTGCAGTAGTGACAGCTTAATTATGACAAATGTTTAGTAACAATATTGCCTTCAGTTTTCTGACCTGGCATGCCCACTGCCATGCCTGTCTTGGAGCACTCTTGTTCTAGGAGAGATGTGTTATGCCACACTAGGAGCCACTGAGCTGTTCATTGAAAATGTATCTTTATCTTCTCTTCTGAAAACACTGGATCAGCAGAAATGAGCAATGCTGGGGCACAACAGGGCAGGGCTGCAGAAGGATGATGGAACAGGAACACTGGAAGTGGGTTTTACCCATAGAAGACTTCACACTGTAAAACCATGGACCAAGATTTCTGTCAGCCTTAATGGTTCTCAGCAGCACCACGAGCCGGCTGTGCTATTCATTCTGTTGCAAGCATGAGCAGGAGCCTTCCGGCAATAAAGAAGGAGGAATGAAAGGGCATTGAAAGACTAACATCCTTCAAATGGTGCAAAAATGTGATCATAGTACAGAGTATCTGACAAGATAGACACTTCAAGATCAGCCCCTATCTTCCTGTTTGAACTCACTGCCTCAAATCAAAAGCAAGTGCAGGTTTGGGCTTCATACTATTTGTTAGAAAGGATTCCAGTTATAGCTGGAATGAGTTACAACTCAGGTGAACTTTGCAGTGAAATTGAGCCCAAGGAGCTTATAAACAGAATCCTTGATTGCAAAATTGATTTTAAACTGTATAAAGTAGTTCTACTGGTGCAATTCTATTTTAGCAATGAAGACAGAACCCCAAAGGCCAACATTTCTAAGGTAAGTTGGCCAAGGAAGGAACATGTCTTTTCAGTTAATGAACCATTTTATAAAGAACTTAATATTATTAACTTTCATGATAACTTTCTTATAAAATACATGGTGACATTAGATCACCATCTTCAGCTTGGAAGTCATCACTTAGGTTACATGCCACTGGCATTATGAGTGCATATATTTCAGAAGTTCCCTCCTTTATTGTTTTCACAAATTTATCTACATGATCCATTTTCAAATGGTCGTGACTTTAAGTTTGTGTTTCTCACTGAATGTCAAGGTGCAAGAGGAAAACTCTCCACCACATTTACCAAAATTCGTTGTTGTTGCAGCCTGCTGGGGTTTACTATCTTCATTTAACGTTCAATTGAATAAGATAGTAAATTGGGCAAAACAGTGCTAAAACCAGAAGTTGCAACATGTTTTATGAAGACACAAACTTATAAATGAGAAACAAAGCCAGGAACCAGAGAAACTAGATCCTATCTGTCTATACATTTGAGACTACCTTTCTTCTACTTCAAAATCATACCTGACCTGAAAGACACTCACACAGCAGGAAAATACAAACAAACAAACAAAAAACCCCAAACCACCAAAAGGAAAAACTCCCATTGCAGTTCCAGCTTTGTGCGTACTTTCTTCCTCATGGCTTTCCTACTCTTCATATTTATGCAGATTCTTATCAGCACTGGGCATTGCAGTCTGCTACAGCAAACTGTAGTACATCAGAGTAGGGATTGCTTTGCAGAAAATAAAATGTTAATGATGATGATTAAAGTTTTCATGGGATTCCCATATGCACTCATTATCACTGCTGCCATCATTCACTCTCAGTGCTGTTCTCATTGAAGCCTCTGCAATTGAAGTAGGTAGGATTTTAACATTAAGAAATTTCTTGGAGGCAATGTGAATCTAAATTCCTGTTCCTTAATAAAATAATTCTAAAATAATGCAGTCCCAAAATCCCAAAAGAAAAGCTCCTCTAAGATACCAAAAGAGGAAGTTGGTTGCATTGCTCAATAAGAAACCCCTTGAAAATGGCAAGCAGAAGGGAGTGACCACACCAATGTTTCCTGTGCTGAGGTATCCCAGCTTTCGTGGGGGTGTTGTAAGGTGACTTGTGTAACTTGCGGGTAGCCTGGATGGCACCTCATCCTGGAGATGCCATTTGATAACAACCAAACCTGACTAAGCCAACCTAATGCCAAGTTGCCTTTGAAGACTCCCCTTCCTGTGTTTCTAACACATCCTTGTACTGTTTGTGGTGCTCCTTGGAGCCACAGGCAGTCAGATCAGAGGATTCAGACAGCAGAAAAGTAGTCCTGCAAAAAAAGAATGAATTTTATATCAGTTTAACTTTCTGCACTGGATTATTTATGATTTGATGTATGTCTTCTAGGAAAGAGCTTGCAGAAAGCATGGCTGGGAGGCAGGAGAGGGAGTGGGACTTCTTCTTTCAGCTGTAAGTTTGGCTTACCTGAACCATAAACCTCCAGGTGAAGTTTCCCCGGTACAGTGACTTTGACAGTCCAGCTCTTTTAAACAGTGCCTGTCCTGCTCCAGGCCCAGCTGATTGCTCCTGCCTTTGTGCTGAAGTTCACAGCCTTCTCAGGTGAGTCTGTGAAATCATCCTCCATAGGGCTAGACTATAAATTGGGCCGTGGCTCAGGGTACATAACTTGTGATGCAACAGCAGGGGTGATGAGGCTGCGGTGTAACACCAGGAGTGAGTAGATGGAAGCCATAGGACAGGAACTTTAATGAGCGTGGTTGCTGGAGCCAGTCTCTCATAAAACTACAGTCGGAAGGATCTCAGTGGGTCATGTTCCTTGAACTCATGAAGATCTGCAATTCCTCTGCGCTTTTTAATTAAAGAACATTCTCTGTGTGGCAGCTGCAGAGTGGATTCAGTTTTCTCCACAGAAAATTATCTTCTGGGGGAACAAATTGACACATAGCAATTATGACACTGTGGTCTTGTATGTGACACCATGGTTGGACATAATTCGGTCTTGTAGAGTAGACAGGCATCACAGAGAGGACATTAGTACAGCTGCAGTATAGTTACTGGGCCTTACTGGTGCCACAGATCTCCTGTGCAGAATGGAGCCGTGAAAATCTGCTCAATTAGTTCATGTTGCAGACCTTCAAAATCCATTGCTTTTACAATGATTTAGGAATAAACAGAAATCCAATTTCTTCCATGCCGGCAATAAACCATAGATTATGTTGGGGAAAAAACACCTTAAGAGTGCTTATATATAGATTTGGACCAAAGTGCCTGAAGGTGTGGTCTTCACAGTCAGTCTCAGTGTTCCATGGGGAGTTTGCAAGTGGTCAAGTCTCCAAAAGAAGTGTGATTCTTATGCAACCATATGACTTGCAGAACTGGTGTCAGATGCAAGGACCAGTCACCATAAAGAGCTTATCTCTGCTGAGGCTGGTGTAAGGCTTTTGGACATCTGTGTCTGAGAAAACATTGTAAAATATTTTACTTATAATGTATTTTCTGCTTGGAGATTGTGGCAAAGTTCAGACTAATTGTCCACTATTTTGAGTGAATGCTTTCTCTCATCCTTAGCTGTTTGAATTGCCCAACTCACAATGAATGCCTTCTCTCTCTACAGTCGAGACAAAACACGTAATAGATTTTAGCAGATCCCCTTCTGCCCCTCCCAGTATGTAAAGGAGGCTAATACTGCTGGTAAAAAAAAAAATAAAATTATGAGGAACTTCATGCACATAGTTTCTCATTCTGATAATAAGGCAAAGCCAAGTATGATGGAAAGCATTTTCTCTCTGAACTGATTTGTTGTATGTATATTGCTGTTTGCAGCAACAAAGAAGCCATTGTGATGTAAAAATGTCAGTCCTCAAGTTGAATTTGTAGTTGCAGTTATCTGATTATATAAAAAGAAGTGCTGAAGAACGGTAAAACTCTCAAACATTTATTCAGGAAAAAGGCTGAGTCCCATACACTCTTCCTTTACCATGCACATGTGCATGTTTCTTGTATATCATTTAGTGTGTGCTGCTTTTTATAGCACAGTTTGTGTAATTTGTAACTTTGATTTACTGTATGAATTCCTGAGTATGGAACAATTCCGAAATAAGTGCCATTTTGTGGGTAGCAAAGTATTTGAGTGCAGCTCACCACCTCGAATGTGTCAGCTGAATCTATTGCACCACTATTAATGGCATATTCAGAGGAACCCTTACACTAATATTGAAATTCTTCTAAGACTGTATTTAGCTTTGGCAAATGTTTCCCACGTGTCTTTGAGTGGCAGTCCATCTTTTGATGTTTATATGTGCCATCTGGATATGTCAGCTTTGTTCTACAGAAGAAGTATGAAATGGTGTAAGTAAATCTCAGGAAGTGGAAAGAACATTTTAAAAGGTTTACAAACAAATGTACCCATAAATAGTATAGAAAAATGAAAGTTTTGGCCATGTATAATGATGTGGACATACTTTTTTGGCAAGTCATTCTACTGTCTGAATTTTTTTAGGTCCTATTGCTACGGATATCCCAAAAGGAATTGTAAGCAAATTCTATAAATGAGAGAATATATAATGTAGTTTTTAGCTTGTTCATTTTATGCATGTGATCATATGTTTACTATGACCAGGCTCACATTTCTTCCAGTACTCCTTGTAAAGAGGCAGATTTCCTGATTTTCATGGATTTTCCCAGACAACTTTTGTGAAAAATATTTGAACAAAGGATGCACTACATGTAAAATGTAAAAACTCCTTGGTTCCTTGGACAGGCAGATGCAAGAGTTATGCATTATGCTTGTGGCCATTGCCATTACTATTCATACTTACAATTTGAATGTAGAATCTGTTTTTCTTGTACTCAGCTACAACTCAGATAAGCATCAGAAGAGATTAAATATAACCGTGTAAAGGACGTAACCTCCTGTTACACTGCAGTAGGTTTGTTTTGCCACCAGCTACTGCAGGATAACATGAAATGCAGATCTTGGCAGGTAAAACGCTTCCGGTTGAACTTCATAGTTTCTGTAATGTGGAATATTTGAAACTATAGCCATGTTAAATATAATTAGATGCAACCAATGGTTGTAAACCACAGAACAATTAAAATTCAACCCCTAGAAATATAGTTCTTTCCAGTTTTTTATGTAGCTGAGATAGGCAGAGCTATATACAGTACTCAGAAACGATACGCATTCATCTGTGTTTATATCACCGGGAAAGGCACTGCCATCTGCCCTTAGCAATTCTCTCTCTACTCTTTGCTCTTTGTAAGATGAACCCAGCTTCAATGTCATGTTATGATTTATTGCTAATGATCTGCTCCTAGTTGTTTTCTGGTCACCAGTAGTTTGTTTGGATTCCCTCTTTTCTCCTCTGTTGTCTAGTGTCTCTGTGGGACTTGGGCTTGTCAGAGTTATTTTATACATCATTAGCTCAGCAGTGCAGGGGATGATTACTTTCTCATAGAAAAGTAATTCTTTCTCAGAAGATGCGCGTAAATCTTGGCGGTTGAGACAGTGTTTTTTGCAAATTTCCTTGAAAGCTGAATACTCAGGATTTTATTCTTTGTTGCCTCACACGTCTAACTGTCATTTAAACTCCTGCCAAAGAACACCACTGAATCAGTAGCTCTGCACACTATGTCTTCCAACCTTTGAGACTGCTGCTTTGTAATCATAATGTCCTTGTACACAAGTCTTATTTACTTTCTTTAATGCCATCTCAAGTTCATATCCTTTAATGATCAAAAGTCCGTGGCATGGTTTAGCCCTGAAAAGGACTGATACTACAGCACTCACAGCATTATGGAGTGTAACTAGGGCAGAGGCCAGCTGGGCAGCAGCCAGCGCCTGGCTCCAGCATTTGAGAGCTGGAAAGCTCTGAGGTGAAATGTAATTGGACACATTTGAAAACTAGAGGCTGTAAATAGAATAAATAAAAACATTCAGAAAAATGAGGGCTGCAAGGACTGGGCTCTTTCCAAACACTCTTCCTGTTTTGTTTTGGTTTTTTTTCACTAAGTCTTCATTTTATTTATAAGGTAACACAAGTCCTACATCTTGGCACTGCCTTTTCCACAGCACAACATATGCTCAGTTCTCTGTCCTATTCCTTCTTGTGATGTAGTTTGCTGAAAGGCTCTAGTACATAGTTTTACGGTTCATGCGTTTGGTTGGTGGAATCAGGACACAGTAATTCTCTGAGTGTATTTGGGCTGCCTCAGTGGCCACCTGCTGCCATTTGTGCACCAGGGGATTCACTTTCAGAACTTTAAGAGCTGCTCTGCTATTGAAACCTGTGAGAGCTCAGATCATTCAGCACTGCCCTATGTTTCTCCAGCATCAGAATCTCATTGTAGAATAATTTCTCCAAAGTCCCCTTCTGTTCCTGCTTTGCTGGCAACCTGATACTACAGCAGTGCCTGCTGTTGGTGGGGAACCCAGGCTCACAAGGAGCCAGGTGTCTTGTGATAGCAGCAAAGTTGTCGACCATCAGTCCCAACCCAAACCCTTCGATGCCTAGGTGGGCCCACGTTATGTGCTACCTGTAGTGTAGAACTATGCTAGCGACCCTTCCAAGTGTACATGAGCTCTGGAGCAGTAGACAAGTCATGATGGAGAATCAAAATCCTTACCAGTGGAAGACCAAGCTGGTAAGACCTAGAGCAACACTTCCACATGCACTTCAGGGAAATTTACACATTTAAGTCTCTGTAAAGGACTTCTGTGGTTGAGATTTTGAAGGGAACAGAGAGTCCCTTGTTGAAATTGTGCAGGGATTTGAGTGCACCTCATAGCCAGTGGGTTCCTACTGTTATCCTTTTGTGATGGAGTCAGGTCTCAGATCACGATTCCACTAAGGGAATCATCAAGGCACTATTAACTATAGGTATTTGTTTCTTTGACATTTGTTTCTGCCCCTGCCAATGCTGCTGCAGACTGCCCCTGTGGTATGTAAGCTTAAAAAGTAACCCTGGGGGAAATAATGTGCTGACTTTTCAAAGCTGGACCATCACTCCCACAAAGAGCTGGGTTAACTTCCCCAATGGAGTGTTGCATTTGGGAACTGGAGACTTGTTGTCAGGACAGATGGAGGAGGATAGAGAGGGGCTCTGTGGTTTTGCGGACCATCTTCTTGGTGATTACATTCCAGACACAGGAATATATTCTAACTAGAGCAGATTTACCGGGGCACTTTGGGGAGAATGACTGTTTCGCAGACTGTGTGTAAGGGTGAATTACCATATAACATACACAGGAACTATGGAATGCAATATCTGAATGTAGGAGCACCTCTTTTTAGCCTTACAAACAACACTCTAAAATATTACTGCATGAGAGACTGCAATAAAGAAGCAAGAGCAAAAGGAAAAACCAGAATCATTCACAACTGTCAGTTAGAAAGTGATGTAGTATGTCAAAAAAGTAGACTTCATAAAAGCCAGCTATGCACTGCAGTCATTTATACTTAGCACTGGCTTGCAACTATTGCTATATGTAGAAGGATAGCAAATAATTAACATAAAACTGGTTAGTTATTACTTGGGCCTGGAGCCAAACCATGTTATAGCTGATTTACTGTAAGGGCTTATCTGCACTCACGCTGTTCCCACCCTTGCTCCAGTACCGGCGTGGCTTCTCTTGCAGTAACAACTGCAGAAGCACTTGTTCGACCAGGCAGGGGCACTTTTACTGCCATGTGGCCTAATCTGGTTGTGCAGTCATGTGTGCAGAGCTCAGCATACGGTGTATGTTTTACAGCTTTTCCTTAGGAATGGCTTTAATATGCACACCAACAGCCAGCACATAAAAATCATTTCCATCAAGTGATCTTGGGATATAGGAAAGAAAGATTTCAAGGCTTGTTTTTATGCTACTGTGATGGGCTTTAAAAAGGAAACGTTTTTCCTAACATGTTATAAATCTCATCATGCCATTACAATCACAGACTAGGAAACTATCACAGCTGTGCATGAGAAAGGCAACACTGCAGTAATATAAATTCTCTCACTCTCTTTTGTTTTCCCTGATGGATAGTTGCAAGATGGAAAACCTGCTAATGCCCAGACATTTTCTTGTCCTTTTTTAAAAATCAAAATTTCTTCATGTTTACCTTAGAAATTGAACATTTTTTATTGCTATGTTCTGTGCTGTGAAGCACATCAAAATACAGGCTGTCCCTGCTTGAGGTCTCCTTGCTCACTGAGCTACTCCAAGGCTATGTATTCACATAGAGACCCTGATGCCGGTTTGGGTGACTAACCCAACATATATACGTATCTCAGAGGACTCAGGCATTTTAGAACATAAGCATAAGTTTCTAAAAGCAAGCAAGGAGTTAAACAATAAACTGTATCAAGTAGCCTGTTTATTACTATAAGACTATTTCCACTGTTGTTCTCCATAAAATTGTGCTTTAATTTTAAACATTGTTTTCCATTAGTTTACCTAATACAGATGTAAATATTTTTTCAGGCTAAAACTTGGCATTTAAAGGGAGAAACTAGGGGAAAAAACCCACCCCTGGCTACTCTGCTTTTGAATTATATGAAAGTCATACTGCTGGGAGTGTTGCATGGGATGGGTATGTTCATCTCAATAAAAGCTTTGGATCAACAAGTGGAGGATGTACAAAGCCATTTCTGCAGAAGTTCCTCACAAGGCAGATGTCCTGGAAAAGGCCAGGGAGTAAGCCTGTGTGTTGAATCTTGAACTGGAATAGAAGTGCTCAATAAACAAAATACCAGTATAGTAATGCTGAAGGAATATAATTAGTCACCACATTCTTGACTTGTGCTCTCTGGTATTTCCATTGTAAACATGGATTGTTTCCATCAAACATAGGCAGAGCTGTGCCTGCAACCATGTGTTCTTGTATAAGTAATAAGGATCAAGGATCTGATCACTGTCGTTGAGAAGATCCAAGACAACAAAGCTATCTTACAGCCCAGTAGAAAACTAGCCTCTTTCTTTCCCAGGCAGCCTAGTTTTCTGCCAGGTTAGTGAGCTCAGTGACCCCAGTGGAGCCCTCAAATGCTACAGCCAGCACAAGTGAAATGGCTCAAGCAAAGATCCTCTTGTCAGCGCCTGTTGATGCAGCTCCGGCCCTTTGCGTGGCTAACCAACCTGGGAGCATCTTCCAACATTTTATTGATAGCAGCGCTGAGCAGCTGCTTCTCATTCCTTCTCCTGGACCCTGTGCCACCTGTCTAGGGCTGGGGCAGCTGTTTGTGCAGCCAGGTGGTGAGCTGTGCTGGGGAACATCACTGTGCTGGGTTATTTCCTAAGGTGGTTTACTGTGTGGTTACACAAACAGTCGGACTGGTGCAACTCAGGAGGCTATAAGGAGGCATGAGTGATCAGCTGATGGGGACAGCGTAAACAACAACTGTGTTAGCCAGTCCAAAGCAGTACTGACACCAGAAGCCAAACTGTGGGCTCAAGTTATTACAGTTCTTTCCATTGGCTTCAGTGAACCACAATTAGTCCCCCTATTGCAAAGCCAAACCTCAGTGAGAGTGAAATCAGTGAGCACTTTTTTCCCCCCATGGTTTCAATGGAATTGCATTTAGAGTAAAAAACTCACCTGAGTTTTGATGTTTTCTATGAAGGTTCTTTCTGAGGGCATTTGGAAGGGGTACTTAAAAGTCCTTTGGATAGCAATCCATAGAATTTTTTTACCATTTCCTGTCTTATTCACCAGCTTTATGTTATTATTGATATTCTACAAGAGCCTTGTTCTCTGTTGTGACTAAGGATGATGTACAATCATATGAAAGCAAGTTCCTTCAATGTGAATCACAGAGGAAGAAAAAATCCATTGCCTGTGCACCTACCTCAGCTGAGAACACAGGCTGGGAAAAAAAGCACTGGATGCCTGGGATATGTCCACTGAAAGAGAGCATTCAGTCCTCTTCTTCCCTGTGCTTGGCCAAGTACTCCATCCTTGTGTTGCTTTAGCAGTTGGGCAGAGAAAGTCCCGTGCTGTGTCCTCTAAAAGCTATCATGGACTTGACCATATGGGTAGTCGTACATCCATTAAAACCCCTCTTGCATTAAACCAAAATGGAGAACAACTCTCCAAATCCACTGAAGTCCAACACCTGGGGCCCTTTAGGTTTGTAGCTCATGTTTACAGCAGGATTACTAAAACCTTATTTATTTTTTTACTTGTTTGGGATGTAGGTGCCCAGTATTCAGTGCAAGTATTACAGTTTTGGCCAGGAACTCCCTAGGCATGGTGATACCAAATGATGATTCCTGCATGAACCTGTGAGGGTTTGGCTCTTTGAAAGGAGATTCCAGCACTCCTAGAAAAAAAAAAACAAACTGAGGAAACAACTTGATGTCTCTGGCAGGAAGATTAGTTTCTCAATCTCTGTATCTGAAAAATGCCTACAATTACACCTAACCTAACAAAAGCTGTGAGACTTGATTAGTGTGTGCAAGCCACCAGTGTGTACATGGTGAAGTCTATTGCTCTGGCAAAGGAAAGAATGAGGTGGCCCAATAACTCTGCAGTGAGTCAGTGATGTTACCTAATCCATAGTACAGCTGTGCCACACAGGATACTTGCTATAAGCACACTGCCTTATCACCTATTTGTCAGGGAGGGTGAACTGGTTCAGCTAAAATAAGAACAGGAATAAACCTGTGACCAACAGCACCTCAGTCTTGTATCCTCTTATGCTCCAGCGCTCCCTGTCCTGGGTGAAATGAACTCCCAGAGTAATTTTTTTTTCCCCCTTGAAGTATTAATTACTTAATTGAACAAAATGAGGGAGGATGAAAATAACACAGAGAAATGGGACTTTGTGCAGTGTTTCAACCAAAGTTTCCAAGCTGATGTACAGCAATAAATATCAGGGACCAGCTGCTTCCTTCCTTACATGAGTCCATGTGGACATGGCAATTTCCCTCCCAATTCCCCCTTGGGGAACACTGGCTCAGAGCATTATTTAAAAAAGAAATAAAGGATGTCAGCAAACAGAGATGGACTTCATATTATTCCCTTCTCATTTCCCCCTTTATAGTCTACCAGATGCCATGGCTGCATTCAAGGGGACTCATAAGATCATTTGGCTCACGGAGGCTTTACTTCCTCTGAAGTTATGTCCTGCTTCCCATTGCCATGCAGAAAGAAGGAGACCAAACATCAAGGCATAGCACAAAGGCTCAGCAGATGTTGGTTCTCATGTTTGCAGGGACATGTGATGTGTCCTGTGGCACATCACTGTTGCCCATGTGTAGTGTGAGGGTCAGGGCACCTTGTCACCTTTGGAGGATACTCCAAGTTCCTTAGAGCTACGGAAGCGGGCAATCACAGAGATGCTTATGAAGTGCTTATGAACTCAAGACATCCTGAGATTGCAGGCAATGAGCGCTTTATGTATTATTTTGATGATTATACTGCATTTATTTTTCAGGGGTGATCAGACGTTCTAGAAATTGTACAAACTGATAGGGTAATATAATCTCTGTAACAGGGGAGCACTTCTAAAAGATAAAGGAGGTGGATTCTGGGGGAAAGTAATACTCTGTCTTACAAATATATACCAAGGTAATGATGAGAGCTCTTCTACATGCTTATAGATCTCACCCAGAAAAATACACTTGTGGCAGAATTGTTAATCTTGGCTTTCCTGCTTGGTTGTATTTTGCTTAGAAACCCAGTTTTGTAGTCAGAAAAGGCTCTTCAGAGTAGAAATGAGAGGGAAGAGCTAATTAGTAAGAAAACTAAGGAGATGAGGATAAAGAGGGAACAGAAAGAAAGAAAATGAGTACAATAGGAATGGGAAAACATATCAGTTGAGAACACTAGCATGGGGAGATGCCAGAGTACAGAGTTAGGAGAAGTGCAGTGTAAAGCAGGGACAACTGCCATTCATAGTTTAGAAAAAGAGTGAAAAATAACCAAAGTTTTAAACAGACGTAAATGTTGGGCTCGGGATCTCCAGAGGCATCAGAAAGAAACTGGTATGACTGGGACTAAGGCAGGGACACTATCCAAGCAGGGTCAGGAGAGGATGTTGCTGCCCCCTCCCACACTGCTTCCCCATCAGCACCCTTTTGTTAAGTCTATTCTGAGAGTAGTTGCTCCTAAGGCCACCAATCTCAATAGAAGTAGTCCTGCACCCCAGTGCTAAGAAATGCACAAAAAATACAGAGTCAAATCCATTTGCAGTTGTCCTTCATTTCAGTGAAGTCTCAAACTAAATTTGGGGTTATGTTTGAGTCTGAAGAGGAACTGATGCCAGGAACAGGCGTTTCTTACGTTCAGCCTACTTCACTTACTAAAAAGTCCTCCAACGTCATACCTCCCTGAGCACTGCAAGAAAGCCAAACCTATCCTTCCAACAAAGACCACTCCCGAATTTTAGTTTCTTCCTTACTTCTACTGGAGAAGACACATCATCCCTTCTCTGATTTTTTCTCATTTCTTTCCATTTCCTATGCACATGCACTCTTTGGTCTGTAATCTGTCCTGAGAAAGGTCTTTGGTACTCAGTGTGGTGTCTCCCACTTGGGCCTCTGCATCCCCTCTACCCTTTCAGAAGTGTCATCTACCTGCTGTCACACTACTGCTGTGCTGCCAATCGCTCAGCAGGAGTAGAAAACCAACCCAGATGTAAAGTAATACTTTAAAGTTGGGAGAAGAAGGGGAGAGAGGAAGTGAGAGGCATGGTTATTTTTAACCTGGATTGATTCCCTTGCCCACTTCATGCTGCAGCCTCGCAGGCACTTGCACCAGTGGAGCAGGCAATGGCAATGAGCTGCTGGCTGAGGGGTCTGTGCTGCTGAACTTTCCTTGCCAACAAGACAAGGGTGGCATATGCATGTGCTCTGCTCTGCTCAGCCCACGCTGTGCTGGTTGGTGGCTTCTGTTGCCACTTCTCCAAAATGAGCCTTTCCTTCCCACTTCCATGCAGGGAGTTTGCAGCAGCAAGCAGCTGGTGTTGAAAGTTTTTATTACCACAGCAAACCAGGGGTGTATAAGCTCTAGGTGACAGTTTTAGCTGAGCTTTGAGGATCTGTTTGACTGTGCTGACTGCTCTTACAATATTATCTTGAGTTTTGTGATATCAGGTGATGGTGGTAGGGGCCAGCTGTCGGAATCAGATGATCGTATGTTAATCCCAGCTTTCTTTTTCCTTTTTTAAAGCAAGCTTGTGGCAGGAAAATGAGGGAAGCCTGACAAGCATGGCACAAAGGCTGAAACATTTGAAGGCCCATAAAACACACTTCAAATGTACGCATTTTGTAAAATCTCATTAGTTTTTGAGGCTTGATTCATGACAGCTGAATCCTTGGGACTGGCAATATTCATATAATGTAAAAGAGCTATAAACATTAAAGAAGTGAAAATGCACAAAGCTTCTATATCACTCACCAGCTGCAGCCAAGCTATGGCTCATTGGAATTTATTGCAGCATCTTCAAGCAGAGCAAGTGGTGAAGTGGTGCTATTACTTCTGATTACAAATGGACTGGGTAAGAGCATCGGTGATATAAACACCCCATTACAGAATGGGCTGCACAGTACAACACCTACTATATTAATAACATTCAATTCTTCAGATTTAAAAATAGTGCTCTTAGGAAGAAAAGCAATTGCACTCTAGTCTGACACCTGAAAGGAAATGTGGGAAGGAAATAACTGTAACTGGCACAGCTAATAATGGATTATGATGTTACCCTCCTGGGAACTAGGGGGAATTGTCCTACACTTTAGATTGGAATTAGCCTGCTTCTCGAACATAAATCTGTATTAATCCTTCTAAAAGTTTTTAGAAAAAGCCCAGCTGAGCTTTTGGTTCCTATGAAGTTCCTCTGTACAATTTTGATGGAAGAAAAGGGTTAGAAAGTTGCCTCTACAGTTTATCTGAAAGTACCCCTCTTAAAAGGGAACAAGAGACATCCCTGCCACCCCCACACAGTCTCTCCACACTTGCTGAGGACAAGAAGAGGCTGGAGCGACCTGCCCTTTGGTAGGCTTTACCTTACGTAATGGTCCCTCAAGGCCTTTGGCAATTCAAAGATTAGAGGGCTCAGCTGAACACAGAAGGTGCACCAATTTAACTGATATCATGGCTTTGATTTACATTCCCAGAGCCAGTTCAGGGTGTGGTTTCACAGCTTCCTAGCTCTGTGTTCCCATCTCCCTGCCAGAGGTTTGTCCCTCCCAGCAGAGCTGGTGGCCTTTGCTCTGGGTGCTCATCTCAGCTGGTTTTGTGCAAAAACTAAGCAGCTTCCCACACACTCACCTCCATCAACGACTTCTGGGAGGACACTGGACTTTCACCCTGGAAGAACTGGGGCACAGGGAGGTTTGCTTCTGCCAGCTCATTGCAGGATGATGGCGACCAGCACAAGCACTGACTAAACACCTGAAGGGGGGACTCCTGGACTGTAGCAGTGAGGGTTGTCAGCTGCTTCCACAGCCCCAGGGAGTTCAAACCCTTCCTCTCCCATACCCCAGCATTATGCCCAAGTCACGTGGCTATGGGATAGCTGGAGAGGAAGGGAACAGTCTCTGTCTCATCCCATGATTTTTTATCCATTGATAAGAAAGAAATCAAGATTCAGGGGAAGCAAAGTGGGTACTTAGATATCACATCCCACTGGTGGATCTCAAAGGAGTTTTGGAGGTCGATAGTTTTACACTCACTGTATAGACACTACACCAAGAGCATTGAGTAGGTGGTTGATTTGACGAAGGTCATCTGGTAAGCAAAGGACAGAACTGGGAAAAAATGTTACCTTAGACCTTTTCCAGTAGCCCACTTACTTCACAACAGTGAACCCCTCTGGCAGAGACAGACCATAGTTAAATGCTTGCATCTTCCTCCTATCCCCTACTCAGGCATCAGATTTGAACCAAACTTGCCTTTTCCCTGCCTAGGACACTTCCACAACTCAGATCATGCACAAGGGGTCTTATATGACCCCGCTTGCACCCACATACCCTGGAGAAGTGTGATGGGATACATTCATGCTTTGAAACACACCAATTTATCCATCCCAGGCTAACCCGGCATCTTTGGTTAAACTGATGAGACACTACATGTGGGCTAAAACAAAAGACCCTGTGACCTCTGGGAAATAAAATAGTTGAAGAGGGACCTAAAAGTTTGTTTAAACCTTTGTCCACTAATTTTTTCTGACTGAATAATGCATGAGCACCACCAAGGATTCAACCTACTTTGTAGCAAGTGTAGACTGAATTAATCTGTCTCAGCTCTGGTTGTACAGTGAGAGGCAGTTTTAATGGTGGGAAGTTGGTTGTCCTCATATTCCCTGAGACAGAAGTTCTGGGCACAGCTAGATGAGAAAATAGCTGTGGGCTTTTCTAAAGAGACAGTGAAATAAAATCACTGGAGGAAGTACTCCAAGACCCTTCAATACAGCAAACTATGTGGGCAAGCAGTACAAGCAAAGATTACATCATCCCTAGAAACAACCAAATAACCCTGTGAAGGTAATTACCAAGAATGACATGAACAACTGGATCACGTATGTGTAAACACCGCTAAACCAGAATACTGAGCATGTTATCCTGAAGAACAGAATGGAAGCATTTCAAGGCATATGTTAATTCATCAGCTCTCACCATTATTCCTGATCAGAAGTACTTGTGTTTCAATACTGTCTTGGGAAGCTGTGAACATCAAAGCCCAGAGATGCACACACACGCATTCAGGTTCACCAGTTCTGCCAGGGAGGTATGAATCTCCAACAAACAAATGATAACAAATAGCAGGAAGCCCATGAAACTACACCTGAAGCCAGCTGTGGGAATGTGAATCAAAGCCACAGTTTAAGTTACTTTGATTCAGTCCCTGTATAGAGACTAGAAACTGAAAAATCAAAGTGGAGCTTGGTACCTTTTTCAAGGAGCCAATTCACCACAGCAAAAATGAAAAGAATTAGTAGCTCCCTCAGAAGTGTGGATTCAATTCTCAGCTGAAATGTGAGAAGCTCTTTTCTCTTTTCAGAGATGGCTGCTCGAAGTTTACTTTGAAATGTATGGTGTTGCAATTGCTTCATATAAACTAGGATGCAGGAGCAGTCTTCAAATGAACACATGGTTTTTACTTCCTGAGCCCCTGTTTCTGCTTGAAGAAAAAGGGGGAGGATGCTTCAGACATACAGTGAGCTGGACAAGACGGTACCTGGTGGAGTTGATGGGCTGTGTGATGGCTCCCATGGCACCCAGTGGGGCAGGTGACAGGGCACAGCCAGAAGTCACAGATTTCCACACAGATGTTCACACTGTCAAATCCCTGTGATTCACCTTTTGGGTGTTATTGTTGTTCAAGTTCCCAACAAATCACTGTAAACAAACCAGCTCTCCCCAAAATAACTGGGCTGGTAACTGGGCATAGGTGGCCATCAGCATGGGGATATTTGGCATACTGGTATCAGATAGCTGCAAGTTTTGCAACCAAGCACAACTCTCCCATTTTGACTGCCATTTTTCCAAATTCATCTTCCTCGCCAGCAGCAGTGCCAGAAGAACAAGGATGCAGAGGAAGAGCAGAAGGAGCTTGGCATGGTGCTCTTCTGGAACAACTGCATTTCATACATCTTCTGTCCTTATCATGAGCTTCGGAGAGTGGAGAGGAGTATGCTGAGGACCACCACTGGCCCACAGGACCTGCTTCAAGGTGAGAAAAGACACTCTTCCACAGTTCACCTGAGAGCCACTGCATCAGACTGCCTACTCAGAAGCAGACAGCCATCACCATCCAGAAAGGTGTCATCAGAGCAGCATATGGAAATCCTCAGGTCTTGCAGTGCTATTAGAGTCACCTGTGTGGGTCCCCAATTTCACTGGCTCACCTGGCAGCACAGCCCTTGATGTTGTTATGCCTGAGCTAAGGCTTGCACTTAACAAATACAACCGTGGTAATTGGGGGCAGCCCTGGCCTCCATGGGGCAGACCGTGCAAGTTCAGGATCACTCTATCTCACGTAAGCCATCCTATCTCAGGCTATGCCACTGGTGGTACCTCAAGCCCTGTAGCCTTCCAGTAAAACTTCATCTAGGAGCTGTCTGCTCTACTTCAGGCCTTGTGAAAAGCTGACAGAGGTCTTGGCTATATAGTGCATGCAATTTACCAGATTGTCACCTGCCTTCACTGCTGAAAAAAGGGGAGCTCCCATCCCACTTAAGAGTGTCATTAGCAGTGCCAGGGTTTCTTCTTTAGTTTCTAGAAGGTTCTGTCTGCACCCTCTGCGTGTGGATCAGTAAGATACTGGTGGGACATCTGGACCATGGAAAAGTCCATTTAATGGCTGCAGGAGCAGTGACAGGTCAGGAGTGCAGTGCAGCTCCCCACCACCACAAGCTGTATGGAAACACCAGTCAGGCTTCATGAGCTAAGGGCGATCTGTCCCTTCTCTGCACCAGGGAGAGTGAGGGACTCACTTCAGCTGGAGGCCAGGGGTTTAGATGCTACAAGGCTGTCTTAGCAGCCTGTGTCAGGTGTCCATTAGAGTGGCAGTTTCTAGAGTAGGTGTCAGACAGCCCTCCTACACTGATGCTGAGAGCAACACCTTGGTACAGGCCTGACATAATACTAGGAATATTTGTCATGATTTGTGGTACATAGTATCACTGATACAATGACGTGACCTGATGAGCTGTGTGAGACATCTCCTTTGCTATAATGTACAAGTTCTGCATGCTTGGCAAGCTTTGATTAATTTTAAATAAAATGGTGGATGTCAATTAACTGTGGGAGGTATGTCAGCATTTGTCAATGCACTCTGTACCTCTTTATTAATTTTTCATACTGCCATGGATGCAAGTCTGCTTTGAGGAAACATCAGCAGTAGTAAAGTGCATTTTCCTGCAGGGTCCTGTGTTGTGAGGCAGGGAGTGGAGAAGAGAGGGAGGCTCTTTTATTGTTCAGTGAGATTTTTTTTTGGAGTGCCTGAGTACACTCATGAAGGTATAAAACCATGGAACTTGTGCATAACTAGTTTGAGTGCCTGAGTGCTGGCCTGTGGGGCTTCCCTCCTTGCCTGCAGCATCATTCCAAAAGCTTGGGCTTTCTCTAGATCACGATCAATTTTATATATTGGACTACAAGTTGAATTAAAAAAAAAGTAAAATTCGGCTTTAAAATTACAAATATTAGACAACCTTTTTTTTTTTTTTCCTCCCTGGAAAGTGCAGTGCTTTAATGCTGTGCAAACAGAACAAAGGTGAGGGGCTTAATTAAAGGACAAGTGAGATTTTCATATACAGAGCTGGGCGCTCCCGGTACACTGTGGAGACTCTTCTAGTGTGTGTGACCAGCTTTCCTATCTAGGAATCTTGGGAACTGGTGTGACATGGCCCTGTAATCTGCTCACAACATCAAAGGTGAATCCACCTTCATGAACCATTTTTGCACCAGTTCTTTGGTCAGGAAGAGAACTGCCTTGCATTCCCCAGCTTCTGCTCCTCCAAGAGCATCACACCTCTGTCCTGCACATTTCCACATTTCTCAGGGCTCAAATGAGGTCACATAATGTTTTCTTCTTTGTTTTTCATTGTCTTCATTCTCAGGGCCTCTCAGGATGTATTAGGCACAGATCTTAAGATTGGTAATCTCAAGGGGCATGAGCCTGGCAAGGAACAAAGTCAAGACCCTGAAGTTTGCAAGAGCCAGCTTCCAGCTGTTTAAGGTATTGGTGAACAAGATCCATTGGGAAACTGTCCTTAAGGACAGAGGGGATGACCAGAGCTGGCAGCTCTTTAAGGCCCCTTTTCTTAGAGTGCAAGAGCTCTCTATCGCAGCGTACAGGAAATCAAGCAAGGCAGGCCAGAGACCAGCACGGCTGAGCAAGAATTTGCTTCTCAAACTGAAGAATAGGAAAGAAATGCACAATCAGTTGAAGCAGGGACAGGTGACCTGAGGAGAGTAAAGGGATACAGTTCGTATGTGTAGGGATGGGGTCAGGAAGCCAAGGCAAAGCTGAAACAGGACTTGGCAAGAAAAATGAAGAATAACAAAAAGGGATTCTATAAGTACATAGGTCAGAAAAAAAGGCCAAGGAGAGTGTACTCCCCCCTGATAGGCAAGAAGGGTGGTGACTGATACGGAAAAAGATGAGGTACTCAATGAATTCTTTGCCTCTGTCTTCACTGTCAGTCAGGCTTCCAACTTCTCTCAAGTCTCTGATCCTCTGGGTGGGTATGGGGGGAGTGAAGTTCCTTCCACTATAAGTGAAGAGCACGTTCAGGAGCACTTGATGAAGCTGAATAGTCAGAAGTCCATGAGACTTGATGACATTCATCCCAGGGTCCTGAGGGAACTGGCCAATGTTGTTGCCAAGCCACTCACCATATTTGAAAAGTCATGGTGGTCAGGTGAAGTCCTTGGTGACTGGAAAAAAGAGAAATATCACTCCCATTTTTAAAATGAGGCAAATAAAAGATTCAGAGAACTGCAGACCAGTCTGGTAGCCTCTGATGGAGTGATGGCAACAGTTGACAAGTGAAGACCAACAGATGTCAGCTATCTAGACTTCCATAAGACCTTTAATATGGTCCCACATGACATCCTTCTCTCCAAATTGGAGAGACATGGATTTGACGGATGGACAATTCAGTGGATAAGGAACTGGCTGAATGAATGCAGCCAGAGACCTGGGATCAATGGCTTTATGTCTAGGTGGAGGCCACTGACCAGGGCTCTATCTTGGAACCACTGCTCTTCAGTATCTTCACCAGTGACACAGACAGTGAGGTTGTGTGCACCCTCATTATGCTTGCAGATGACAGGAAGCTGAGTGGTACAGCTGACATGACAGGACAGGAGGACATCCAGGAAGACCTGAACAAACTTGAGAAATGGCACACAAGAACTTCATGACGTTCAACAAGTTCAAGTGCAAAGTGCTGCACCTGGATTGGGGCAATCCCAGATATGAGTACAGACTGGGAGAAGAAGTCATTGAGAGCAGTCCTGTGGAGAAGGACTTTGGGATTGTCAGGAATGAAAAGCTCGACATGAGCCAACAGCCTCAGAAAGGCCCAGGAAGCCAACCGCATCCTGAGCTACATCAAAAGAGTTGTGGGCAGCAGGTCAAGAGAGGTGGTTCTCCCTCTCTGCTCAATCCCACGAGGGCACCACCTGGAGCACTGCATCCAGCCTGGGTGGCCTCACAACAAGAAAGACATGGATCTGTTAGAGCAGGTCTAGAAGAGGGTCATGAAAATGATGGGAGGGATGGAGCACCTCTCCTACCAAGACAGGCTGATGTTCTCCTCAGCTGGTAGGAGATAGTCATGAATTTGGGATCCCAGAGGAGGCACTGCACTTTGGACACCTGAAATGCTACCTACCTCCCTTGCAGCCCTGCTCTGAGTTCAAACAGCCTTTAATGCTGCTTTGTGATTAATTTGAAGACTGGTGGAACTGACCATATTAGTGCCTTACTAATAGGACTCTGCAGTGTATGTCCTGCTTGGATTTCCTACAGTTCTTCTGATAGAGAAATGCCACTTAGAAATTATTAGCAATAGGAAATGCTTGTCAGAGTTCTATGTGGTTTTGCACTGTCAAAACTCTGCTGTCTGTCAGGAAAAAGGGTTCTATGAGAATTGTGAACAGTGATGAGGTGTTGGGAGAGGGAGGCAGGGAAGATGATGAGGGACTGGCTCTGAGGCAGGCAGGCGCTCTTTTGCATCCCGTGTTTGTAGGGAGAGGTACTGTAATGTGGAATTTTTCCCTAGCAGCATAAACCCCAGGCTGCCATGCAATGTATCCTCTCCAGGCACAGCTGTACTTGCACACCTGATGTGCTGGCACACCTTTCACACCCAGGGCTGGCAGGACCCAGCACAGAGAGCTGAGCTGGCTGAAAGTTAACATCACAGCAAAAAAATTATGAGTCTTCAGACAAACCAGCTCCCTTACCCAGTCACTGTGTGATTACACTGATGGCAGTGCTAGAGCCAGGGGTGGGAGACAGGAAGGGTGGCTGGAGCCCCAAATGATGTCAAATGGAGATGCAGCAGGGTTGTCTCCCAGCTTAGAAGGCCCCTTGAAAGACATCTAGCTCCTGGCCAGCTTCTTTCCTTGTCCATCCAATGTCCAGTGTGCTGCTGAAGAGGTGCTCTGTTCTCAAAGGCCAAGGCATGTTAACTAATCAAATGGCTGAGGGCTTCTTCCTTGGCCCTAATGGACAGTGGTACAGCTAAACTCTCCTCATCCATCCTGCCTCTTGGGTAACAGTCCCTGTATTGTTCATGTCCCCCAAACTGGAGCAAAACCATACCAGGCAGTGCTCTAGTAGCACTTAAATTGCATGACAGTGTGATGGGATGGCTTGGGAGAGCAGATGCCAGAGCACAGCTTGGCTTACATGCAAGGATCCAGCTACAACACAATAGGGAGAGAGGAGGCCCACCAGTTGCCACAGGGCAACTTCTTCTGAAGGGTTATCCAGAATTCTCTGACATGCAGTTTGCTCTGTAAGCATAGATATCCTTCTGGCCCCAAAGTAAATGTGCGTCTGTAAAAATACTGTGCATTTCATCAGTGACATTGCTGTAAGGAACCATGCTTTTCAGTGTTGTGAGGTGTTTGGCTAGCCCAAAGAGAGCTGAGAGATGCTGCACAGCCTGTTCTCTGAGGGACTTTGTGACAAGGTCTTCCAATGTCCTGGCCTCTCTGTGCTGGTATTTAAAGGTCAATTGTAGGCTGAAAAGTTACCTTGATGGCATGGTGAAAATTTGTGTTTCAAACCAACACATGTATTTGCCCAACTAACAACTGAAAATGCACATTTCCAGATGTGTCAGTTGAGGGTAAGTTCAGCTGTGAAAGCTAGAGCAGCTTTTTCTATGTCCCACACTCAGCAGTGAGGGCTGTGTAAGAAAGGGTTCCAGTTCTGTAAATGGGACTGGAGTTGGAGTAGAAATGTGCTATCTTGGGTGAGGAAGTTCTCCAGCGTTAGTTGGCATCACATGTAGCAAATCCTTATTTTAGCGAGTGAATTCCCCAAATGTGCCTGGGAACAAGTCAATTGACTACAAAAGATCTATTTATCCACAATCACTATTTAGAGTAAAGCTGTGCTTTGAAGTTTTGAAGACACTTTCGCAATAGAGGGGTTTGCCCTGATGTCCTTGGCCAAAAATAGTCACTTGGCTTATTTTTGTCTTGCTAACGCATGCCAGCTGGCTGCCACCCTCCATTCCTGATGCGACTGCATTTCAGTTCTGCTGTTTATGTAAAGTTTGTACAGTGTGATTTAGTGTCCTTTGGGATGAAATGTACTATGTAAATATAAACTTTTATTTCCAAAGTCTTTCTGTAGCCATTAAGGGCTTAATTTATCCCACCATGCAGGCGTTCACACCAAGAGCTGGTCAAATAGATGCAGATCCCAGCGTGCTCTGGCACCAAGGGGGTTTGGGCTCTGGAGGAAGCTTCCATGAGCAACTTCTGGAAATACCGCAGTGCTCCTCAGTGTCCCAGCACTCAGCTTCACTTTGGCCCAGGATTTTGAACATCCAGGTGCAAGGGCGCTTTGAATGCAAGGGTTTAGTTGGGCATTTTACTACATAAACTTGTTGTTTGCTAACAGATGAGACTGTGGATTTGGAGTTTTGCATGTTCCTTCACACTAGGATGTAGGATAGTTTGGATCCATCTGGTTAATTTATCAATACAGCCAAGCAGGTGATAAGGAATAGGATGGGCTACAGCTATCTAAGTCATCCTCTTTCAACCTCATTATAAATAAAGACTGAGATTGAATTTTAGCAATCATCATGACAACTCCTTCTTTTGTGGCTCCAGATCAAATATCGCTGTAACTGGGAATATTGTGTGAATTTACTGTTTTCACAAAGAAATGAGCCCAGCTGAGGAAATGGAAGAAGTAAATCTGGTCCAGAGCGATTATATATTGGCATCTATGACAAGTAGGGGCCTATCCCAAACTATATGTAACACACATCCATAATTCACACTACACAATACAAAATGCAACATTTGCAACACAGAAAAGCATGATCTACAAGATATAGCTGCCTATTTAAATAGTGTCCTGCATATTTATCCATAAGAATTTCTGTGTCACTTCAGCTGTAGAGGAAGTGGAAAAATGTGTGTTGGAAAGGTAGAGATGGTTTTTTTGAAAAAAGGTAGAGTTTGTAAATCTGGGGTGGAAAAGTCAGGGGTCTAGGACCACACCCTTACTGCAGTTTAGTCAGGGATCTTCAGCCTCCACTAAATGCAGCAGAAATGACATCGAACAACAAGAGATTTCCCTTAGTTTTTAGAAGTCACAAAATGTGAAGCAGACCTCATGTGCCTTAGCAGCCAACAAAGTTGAAATTTCACCTGTGCCCAGCCAGCACCAGCCAGTCCAGGCAGAGCCTGTGACATGAAATCACATTCCCTTGTTTGTGATTTTACAAGCATGACAGTCTGCAGCCTTCCAGCTACACCTCCTTCAGCTGATTGCACTCAGGTGAATGTCTCTGCCTCCAAGAGCAGCAGTGGGGAGCAAAACTGAAAGTGGGTCTCTTTCCCCACAAGTCTCTCTGCTTTGCAATTAGTTCAGTTTCCACATATGCAATAGCAGCAGCACATACTCTCAGGCTGGGCCTTTCATGTGCACTTCATATCAGCACAGTGGCCACCCAAGCTGCAGTAAAGGGCTCTGCAGTCAAAGAGAGGCTGTTGAGGCTGTCCTTATCAAAATTCAAACACAAAAGGACACTTGTGGGCATTTGTCCCAGGCAAGAAAAATGAAGATCTGAAGGAACAGAGTGACTTCCTTGCTATGCATGATATAAAATGCTGGCAGTTGCTAATTAGAGGAGGGAGGTGTGTTCTGGCAGTCCTCCTTGTTTCTGAGAACACCTTCGTCACCAACAAAGCTCCTTGTAAGCATTGGAATGCCATTTTGGAGAGGATCAGATGCCTTTCTTGGACAGGCTACTGGGACTTCACAAAGTAGGCAGGAATATTGCATCAAGAATTAAAACATGGAGCGTCTGAATTTACAACAAGCAAGACTAACCTGGACATTGAACAGGCAGAGTGATATAGTCCAGACTTCCAAATCAGAGCTGCCATCCTCATTCATTTATGGGATGATGCAGCCCACTCCAGCAGAGCCTGTCCCTCTCCTGGAGAACAGACTCACATGTCTGAAGGCAGAAGAGACCATCAGAGAGAAGTATTGGCAGTTGTACATGATACTACCCTATATGAGGGCTGGAGGCAGCACCAGATTGAAACACTGGATTTATCTTAGAAAGCAGAGACTGCAAGGCATTATTTGGGATTCGGGTTATTTGGGATTAGGTGATATTAGCAGCAGGCATTTTGCTGATGGTGTATATGCGACACCAGCAAGTGAGTGTGGGGCGGGGCTGGTGACCATGGGGCAGGTCCTGCCAGGCACCCTACAGCCTCTGAATGGCCTGACTCTTCACCACCAAGACAATTTCCTGGAGTACGTCAGGTCTCTCCTGGCTTCAATACAGCTCGGTGACTGCAGCATAGACCCTCTTTCCAGGACAGTTGGATCCATGAGAGGTGCCACTGCACCAGCAGTCCTCAGGCCAAGGTGGGAAGGAAAGCTCAGGGTCCTTTGGAGCAAAAGGATTTGTTTGGGAGATCCTTTTGCAAGCCAGTGTGTGTGTGCATAGAGGAGGTACATAGCCCTTCTTTGCTATGTTTTTGCCTTCCACCCTGTCACTAATATCTCAGTATCCTACCACCACTTTTCTACTGCAGATACCAATTTCCTGTTCAAGGTTTCAGATCCACAACTCCTGTTCTACTACTCGTCTCCTAGAGGACATTTTGGTCCCAAGTCCAGCTCCTTCATGCCCATCAAACCTGGATCAACCGCATCTCCACCTCCATCTGCTGTCAAGTCCCACCATGCAATTTTCTTTAGCAGCCTCCCTGAACCTGATTGGATTACCACTGGGCTCTTGCAGCATATGCTGGGAGGTGAGATCTCTTACTTGTGTTATGCTCAACCAGGAGCACACACACAGTGTGTCTCATTTTCCCCTTGCAGATTCAGTGACAGAGGGAAATAATTTCATTTTTTCAAAGGTGCCCATGACTGTTTGAGGCTACTCAATCCAAAGAAGAACATGGACGTGTTCTGCAACCTTTCCCAAGTTCCTCTTTCACTCCACACCCACTGCAATTGCACCAACCTTACAACGTATTAGTTAATATGGAATTGCAAAGCTATTTCCAGAGGTGCTTAGGAGACTACCTAGGGTCCAAATGGCTGAGTGAGGAGCAGGGACTGGCTGCAATGGTGATACTCACAGACCTCGAGAACTGGGGTGCCTGTGAGCCCCATGCTGGTCCTTTCTCTCTAATTAGGCACTGTAAAACATCAACCTGTCCTTAAAATGAAACACAACAAGTAAGCATTGACAGAACCCTGTCATATCTAGAGAGAGATGAAAGACTGTACTGCATATTACCTGTGCCTTGCTGCTACAAGAGGTTGCTGCTTCACTCATGGTGAGCATATCACCATGACTGAAACACGACTGGTACCAAACCTGACACATCTTTAGCAGGAGCGCATGAAGAGGAAACATCTCTTTTTAAAAAACCCTCCTCCTCTCCCAGGAGCTCTCCTAACTCACTTTTCCTCTCGAGGCTCCCCTCTCCTCATTACACTCCCAATGTTTCCACCTTTTTTTTTCTTCTGATTTGGCAAAAAGTTCACTGCTGTGATATTATTCCTGATGGGAGATGTAGGGCAACAGAAGGTGCACCACAGGCTGGTGAAAGGGGCTATAGTAGGTAGTTTGCCTGTCTCTGGTATCAGCTGGGTTTGGGATGAGTCAAGAAGGTAAGTTAGGCAACAAACAAGTGGAAGAGTGAATAGACCAGTCAGTAGCATGGTAAGGGTGCGTCTGCTGCTGACTCAGAAACCTAATCGAAGTCTTATCATTTCTCATGCCTTCCAGCTCCAGCATCAAACCTCCAAGAGTTCTCATCAGGGGATTAATTCCTCCTTCTCCTCCTCATCAGGAGCATGCACTTGAGCCCTCTGCATGGGAAACACCCGTGTCTTCCCCATGTGGCAGAAACGCCCAGCCATTGATGGCACACACAAACACACCAGCTAATGAATGGACAGATGTGTCCCAGCTGACTGTACCTAATACAGAATGCAGGTATATTAGCTCTGATTGCAAGCACTCTCAGCAGCCCAAGGAGTTATGAGATATACTTTACAATGGAATTAGGAGCCTCAAAGGAGAAGTTCAGACATCCTGAAGAAAAGAAGCAGAGGTTCTTAGGATGCATAGTATGCTAAAACACGAGTCCATCAGAGGCAGCTGAGTCCCATGTCACAGAATAAGATAATGTCTTCTTGTCATTCTGCTAAAGCTATGAAGATTCATCTGAAAATCCATTGTGAAGGCTGGAAGTCATGTTGGCAAGGGATTTCTTTTGTCCTGAGAAGAAAGAGACACAATGAGTGCTACCCCAGTGCCTTGCTGTAACACTCCAGCCTCATGGCTCAGCCAGGAGTTTTACTTTAAAATATATATACATAGGGTTCTTTAATACCTCAAGATAGTGTGATAAAGAAACCCAAGGGGTTTCTTTATTAATTTAGGGGAGAAAATAAGGGAACTTGGCAAAAGTTCAAAAAGGGCACAGCACAAACTAGACAAAACGTTCCACTACAATATCAACCCAGCACATATTAATCTACAACACTTAAGTCAAAGCTAATCCCTCCAGCTCCAAGCCACCCAAAGCATCAAGAAAGGAGGAAAGAAAGAGAAACAGAGGGAGCAAGAAGAGAGAAGGAAAAAGATGGAGAGAGAGCTACCACTAAGACTTTGTGGAAGACCAGCTCTCACACATCCATATGGCAGGGTCATGACACGTGCCACCGCTGTGCCTTTGGTTTCATCTGTTCTGGTCCCTATGGCCAAACCCCTCAGGTGGGGCTTCTGACCCATCAGCCACTCTGGGGTCACAGGCCAGGATCAGGGGCAGTGTTCTTACTGTCCCTGCCAATCCAGGCTGGGGCAGGGGCTCCAGAAGCTGGGCTGTATTACGGTTTTCCCGGGCTGTTTGTGACCGACAGCTGCTCTGGTGCTTTCCACACACACACACACACACACACACGCATGCACTCCCCACAAGGTGGTTCTGACACAATAATCATTGATCTGGTGTCTAACACTTGCATGTGAATCCTGCCTATATGGGAGCCACTCTGCAAGACTCCCTAGCACCAAGCTCAAGTAGGGCCCTCTTTGGCTCCTTGGTGGGACACATGGGCACCTCCTGAGGCTTTTTGTCTTGTCCTTTTTCTACACCTGCTCTCTCTATAGCTCTTCACTCTGGGCAGGGTTATGATTGGTGGTGGTGGCTGGTGATCATTTCAGACAGCCTTTTTAGCTCCCTCAATGCTTCTGACCCCTCCCCATCCTGGACACAGCTATAAATTATGTTACTTCTTCCTGCCTTGCACCAGCTTTCGTTCTCTCTACTTTCTCTCCTTCTCCCTCAATCTCTAAAGTATTTGGCATATGTCTTTCATCTGCCTGGAGTGGGCTCCATGGGTATGCAATGAGCACAGAAGCTAATTAGTGACTGAGGCCACAGGGTTTTAATTTTAACCTCATGGTGCACCCATGCCTGGAATTTAAATCAGGCACATGCTTTTGGGTCAACATGTGGGCTTCTTTGAGTGATCCTTAGTGGAGACCAACCTGCTGCTGCTCAGGCCCAGACATGACCTCTGCAAAGAACCTCCAATTTACTCAGAAGACTTTACTGTGTGCTACTCACAAACCATTTTGAAAACTTCCCTCAGTGCTTGAGCTTGCAATAGATTCCATTGGGAACATCGATGAACTACTTGCAACTACACATGTGCATGAAAATGTGAAAAGTGAAAAATTCACTATGAATCTTTGGAGAGAGAACTATAGGCAAATTTGAAGGAGTTGGTCAAGCTTTTAGAATGGCAAACTGGCATCCATTTCTGACCCCCCCTCTAGCCCCTATTTACTAGAAGAAACTGAGTTTAAACAAAGGGAGTAAAGTCAAGGAAAAGATGCTTCTAAAGTGAAGTTATTAGCAATAAAAGAAAATGAGGCAACAAATCAAAATTAAATAAATGCATCAAGATTATCTCAATAATCTCAACACAAAACCAGTTAATCCCTATAAGCATTAAGAAAGGCTCTTCAGGATGCAGCTGTCCCTTTGGTTACAAACACACTACAGTCAATTTAACATAGAAACTGGAGCTGCTTAAATAGTTTAGTTTTGAGACATTACTATCTAATGTTCACATCACAGAGCCAACTATAAAGCTCTCGTCTTGGATTTCTGTTCTCACATGGTGGGTAACCCTTTCCTCCCCTCTGCAGCCAGACTAGATGACAGATTTCAACAGAACAGCTCTAATGAATAGAATTTTGGCATGTCTGGTTAGCCAGAAACTGTCTGCTTCAGGCAATGTTGAGGGCTCTAGATTATTTTTTTTTTTAGCACAAAATAGTTTTTCTTTATGACCCAGCATTAATTCTAAAATGCTTCCTTTATAGTACAGATTCTAGGGACAGACACATGCATGCATGCACACAGCATGCAGCACACAGTCTAAGAAAGCCCAGACATTTCCTAGACATTAAGCACAAAGAGCAAACATTGATAAAGAAGCCACTTCCCAGAGGACTGGGCCTGGAGCTGCAGTCACGGAGGCAGCAGATGTCCTCTCGGCTCAATGTTTCTCATGAACAGACCTTGTTTGGGCACTGGCAGGGAGGCAGGAGGCAGGGACAACATGATCAGCAGAGTTTTGACCGTGTATCTTTAAAACAACTGTGCTTGAGGGGATGGAAAGCCATTATTCTCTCAACAGCCTCATTGACTTTAAAGGTGAGATATCCCAGACTGGTCCTAATGGTTCATGAACTTTGCTTACTCTGTCTGATGACATCTCCCTCCCCAGCCTGCAAGCAAATCTGGTGCAAGGCCTGTCTTGGAGCTACCCCAGATTTGAACTTTGCAAGTGGCAGGTTTGGGAAAAGTCCCATTTTACATCCACACAATAAAAAAGTATTTGATGCCTTACAGAGCAGACACTGTACGTTTGCAAACATTCCCCCGAGTTTTCATTCCCCTTCCTCTCTCCTTTTTTGTAAATAAAAAATTAAGCATGCAAGATGTTTCCTGAAGATTTTGGCATAGTCTTATCTGGATAAAAGGTCCCATGATGACTCTGTTGCCAACTTATAGAAATTTCAACACAAAACTATCCTATAAAAATAGCTGCTTGCCAGGGTTTGTTTGTTTTCTTCACAACCATTGCTCAACATTCACCCATCTGCAAATTCAAAAATAAATGTGTACAATTTATTACTACTGCCATCATTCTTCTCCTAGAGACGGCAACTTATAGTCAGTGTTCTATTCTGGAAATAAGCTGGAAGTCAAGCAGTTTGTCTCTTGTACTCTTTTAGAGTAGCAAAACCTGCTAGGTATTTCTTTGCTGACTTGGCCTCTGAGCAGTGCTGGGCATGCTGCCTGATGCTTCCACAGATGACACCATAACCTCCCGTACCCCACCAAGAACAGCACTTGCAGTACCTCTTTGATGATGGGCACTGAGCTGCAGTGAGGCAGTGTCACCCTGTTCATCATTTTGAGGGAAAAAGGAAAGCATCATGGCAGGGGAGAGAGAGAAGGGAGCTCCTTCCACAGCTGCCCTTCCTCCCCGTAACTTGGAGGAGCAGTGATGATAGCACCACTCTGACACCATCAATAGTTTATAATATTAGTAATAAAAATACATATTCTGTGTTCTGAAGTTCTGTGTCCTTGGCCTTCCCCAGCAGGGAGAAAGCCTTGTCCCTCATCCAGGGAGTTTGGAATCTGAGCTGAACAATTCAGTGGGACTTGGGAAGACCAACTTTTCCATCCTCCATTTTGTGCCAAGGAGAAGATTTCCAAAGCTACAGAGAAGTGCCCAGCTGATTAATCCTTTAAAAACCAGGCCATAAAGCTGTGCCCGAGCTGTCCCTCTGCAGTTGGTGATGAAAGCACTTCTCTGTGTCCTGTCGAGAAAGGTATTCAAAACTGAGGAGCACTCAGCGATGGGGCAACGAGGTCTCTGTGATGAAAAAAGGGAGCCAGATGCTGTGGGGGTTACCGTCCTAGCCTGCCTCATTGCTCTTGGTGGGACAGGACCACCCACACTGGTGGAAACTGCGTCCCCCCTGCCACATTGGCTTTGTGGGGGCACAGGGAGCTGAGGGCTTTGGCTGGGGGAATGGAGTGATGGGAGGTGAACTCAGCAGGGCCTCGAGGCAGACCCATTGCTTCCTTGCTCCAAAGAGGAGGCGTAGAGAAGATTCGGACCCAGTTGTCTGGTATAAACATTAAGGAGATTTTGCATGCTTTTTTTTTTTTTTCCCTCGGAGAAAAATTATGCTGCTTTGGGTTGCCATGGTTCCCAGTTTCCCTGGTTACCTCTGAGTATGGAGTGGAAAGAAGATGAGGAGAAGGAAGGAGAAGCCCAAAAAAGACAGGGGCCAATTGCAAAGATCTTGAACAAGGCAGATGACATCAGCAGGCCCTTTTTCCCGGGAAAAAGAACAAAAAGAGAGAATGGATGTCTCTTGGCAAGGATGATGGCTGTGTTTTGTATCCTTTGATGCTTTATAATTCAAAAGGGGGAGAAGACTGTGCAACAAAATTAATCACCATTGAAAAGCTGCAGCCCAGTGTTTAATACTTCCTTAAACTTAGAAACAAGAGGATCAGTGGGGAGAGAACCATGATGCAAAACAAGAAATCACAGTGGTGGGACCACTTGGGACCGTGTGAGGACTGGCAGGCAAGGCCAGGGTGCTGATAGTGGTTCTCACAATGGGCCGGTGCAGCCAGGCAGGAGAAGAGTGTTGATGCAACTCCAGCTCCAGAGGGAGCAGGCCAGCACAGCTCTCCTCACCAGCCCCGTCCTGCAGAGCTTCACGTGGATCATAACTTTCCAAAAATCAACTGGGTAATATGTGCAAGAAAGGCTTCCTTACATGGCCACATCCCCAGTCCTTAGTGAAAGTCCTGTGTTGTTTTCAAGTGGTCAAGCTTTGAGTAAGGGCTAAACCCAGCCTGTGTGAACCCTCTTTATACAAACACATTTCAGTAGCTGAACAAGAAATCCAATCTGATCCGAGTGGCAGGGTGCCAATAATCCTCTCACCTTTCTCTTAATATCCTGTGACTCAGTGATATATATCAGGCCATTTAAACCCTGGCAGCAGAGTTCAGGTGCTGTACCAATTATATTGAGTGGATGGGGAGATATGCTAGTCGAACAAGAAACAGGTCAGAGGAATGATTTAACTAATAAATTATACTAATGAAAAGTTCTTTAGGGAGCTGTTGGGGTTATAGTTCTGCAGAGGAGAAGAGAGTCAGCAGGAGCAAAGAGAAAAATGGGAAGACCTGGCAGTTGACCTGGGTAGAGCAATGAATGGACAGTCAAGATGGGAAACAGGACGAACTGAGCACATCCGCTGGCTCTGGAACAGCCCCTGCTCCAGTGGCACTTAAATAGTCTCCACAGGGCACAGAGATGCTTTACATCAGGAGGAAAACTGCTGCCCTAACTGAGCTCTCGGCCCAGGTCAAAACAGGCAGGTTCTCGTCAAGGCTAGTTAGCTGGGATAGTGTGTCTAACCAGTACAGCAATACCAACCTCCAGTCGCTCACTTAGCTGGGGCACTTAGCCGTAGCTGGGGCATCTTCACACAGTGTTGCATTTGCCCCATAGAAATATCTACATCCCTGTCCAAAATCCTCTGATGCCAAGTCTTTCCGGTGCTGGGCTTTGAATCAAGTCTAAGTCTGATGTCTACATATAATAGAGTTAGCAAAACTGAAACCATTGCCAGGAACACACAGTATCCTTGCATTGCCTTCATTACCAGTTCACTTGAAATTATTCCTAAAGACTAATTTGTTGTGTTCTGATTTCTGGGATTTGAAAGTGCAGGGGAGAGTTTTAAAAAGACAAGCCAGGACAAGGGACAGTTTCAAATAATACTAATGGTGATTCATTGAATATCCTACAGGGAGTGCAGGACATTACTGGGTGTTGGGCAAAAATTACGAGTAAACAAGGTATCTTTGGAGTCTTATCTCTGCCTGTAATAACAGCGAGAAAACTTCAAAATTATGTTGTCATAACTGCAAACTAAGGCATAGAGATTTGTGACATCTAATTTTAGGTGTTTTGAGTTGGATGACTGTTGTCAGCCAGGGGTGTAGGGAGGAGGGCAGCTGGGACTGTACACCTTGAAGGTGTCCCTCTCGGGTACCTTTAGTAGGGTGAGGTGAAACCGCTCCTGGTGGTGCCTGTTTTGCTTCATCATTTTCAGACAAAGCCCAGAAAACTGATTTCAGTTACCTGGCTGCTGAGTAGACCACATCAGATGTACCTGTACTGTCTGGTGTAGCTATTGACAATTAAAGCACTGTCCTCTGTCCCCACTCCTGCTCATTGTACCCAGGCCTAAAGCCCCTCCTGGTAGCTAAGGACAAAACTGATCCTAGCAGGAGACAGGCAGGGGATAGAGCATCTCCCCACAGAGAGGCATTTTGGCCTCCTGGTTTCTTTATTGCCACATAGCGTCCAGTCCGCAGAGTTTATTGCAGGTTGTGGGTGAATTTAATTTAGGGCTGATGCTGAACAAACTACAGGGCCTTTATCAAAGCATTTATTTTTGCAGTAAGATTTGAAGAAATAGTTTGAAAAATAATCTTCAGCATTCATGAGATGTTATAAATTGGGTCTTTTATGTATTAGAGACAGGGCAATAAATGCCAAAGGGGATTTATTGGTTATTGCTGCTCTGATAAAAGGGTCATTAAGAGTTGTAAAAGTCTAAACGATAATGGGGAGATGTTGTAAATGCTGTAAGTGAATAGAATGAAGGAACATGATATACTCGTCAGCTGAGGTCACTTCCTAATGGTTTATAACCCTCTTCTAAACACTAAGGAGAAGTCTGGGTTTGCCCAGTCAGGCAGCTGAAAATTCCCATCAGTCACACCAAACTGGAGTCCTGGGGCTTCCTAAGCAGCTCCTGACTTATGAGCATCCTGAGAAAGCTCAAGCCTGAAGGGGAAGGCTATATACCACATGGGGACTGATCTCTGAAAGGGCAAGTATGGGGCACAGGCGGGTGTCACATGTGGTACAGCACCAGCAGCCGTTCTGAGCAAGGCACTAAAATGGTCATGCAGGAGAACAGACCTACATGCCCCAAATCTGCAGCTGTGCTGGAGGCAAACTCCAGCCTCCTCTTAAATGCAAATACCCCTGCAGGGCTGCTGATGACTTAGCAACACTATTTGCTTTATCTGCCCTGCACACAGCAACTAACCAATGAGTCCCATCAAAATTTAAATGTGAAAATGGTTTTAAAATGAACACCATCAATTCCCACAGCTTATTATAAGCAGAGCTGCTGAAAGCATCTGTTATTAAGGTCTTCAGAATGTCCCATTAGGAACCCATAAATCTGTTGTTTATGAGTTTGTCAAACGAACTGAAATTTTTCATTCTGAATCTCTGTCTCCTGTTGAATTACTGTGGAACATGCCAGGCAGAACAGTGCAGTTGTGTCCAGCTGTGATGCTAGAGGAAAAAGCATAATTTTGCCTATGGCGAAATAAGACACTGGTGACTTTTTCTTTGAGGAAGCCTAATTTCTCTATATTCAGAAATCTGTCGTGGCAGTGTGATTTCTTTTCACTAATCTGCTTTTCTGCAGTTTCCGAGAAAAATTAGGGAAATCTGGTAAATTATGTTCTTTGTCAGAAAAATAAACCAACATGTAACCGGTCAAGATGCAGTACATGACATCTGAATTCCTGGGGTGTGCTTTAGCTCAGGGTGGCCATGACCTTACCTGCAGTTACAGGTGAGAAGTAATCTTGGACCATCAAGGCTAGATGCCAGAACGAAGGGGAAATGGTGATTTGGGGTCCCTAAATATGACCTGTGAATACTGCCATAAAGATGAAATTGCCCAATATGAATGTGAAGCTGTTGGAAATGTAGGGAATACAGGTGGGATGAATTCTGAGAGGAGGAAGGAGAGATTTACATCAGGGTAAGGAATTGTGGATGGAGTGTCTGTACAGGAGTCTTTGAATTTTGCTGGTGAGTTGGCCTTCACTGCAGTAGTGCACAGGGGAACTGTCTTTGTTTTGTTTTCCCCAATCCCTTATGTGGGCAAACCACCCATTCTTTTTCCCCTTGGGAGCGTTATTGCAAATGCCAGGTCAAACATTTGCATATGGGAAATGCTGGGGACACTCTGCACATTCATTTTTCTAAGATACTCCAGCAATACAATCATATGAAAAATCCCATGTAAGAATAAATAGCTGCTTTCAAAGCAAGGTTTGAAGAGTGTACAGTAACCATGGACTGGGCACGCTCAGCACAGAGTTAACAGAGCATCGGGGCAGGGGAACACACCAGTGGGTGATCATGTGGCTAGAGATAAATGTATCATAAATCATTTGTCACCAGGAAACAAATGTCAGCAGAGTAAGCATCCTAATTCTGGCATTTCTTAAATTGCCAGTCTTTGCCTTTGCAACCTAATCATGCTTTTGGCTTCTGTGATACATTCGATATCATGTCATGCTGCATATTGAGACAGTGCAGATTGTCTCTGACCTAGTAAGTGAGGCACGTTGGATTTATTCCTGTAACAAGACTTGAGCAGGCACACTGTAGACTTGTTCTCTGAAGCAGATGAGCTAAGGACCTTGGCATTTCACCTGGCCTTAATTCCCCCCAGTCGGCACAGACCCGTCAAGGCTCCTTGTGACACCTGATGGAATGCAGAAGCTCTATAGAGCACAGCTTGGCTCGTAACTTATTTGTTCCAGGAGGCACTGTAGCACCTTGAAACATTGATTTCACATGAGTAAACTAATCTAAAGAGAATTGAAAGATTGTCTGCCATTTGGGCAAACAATATGGATTTTTTTTTTCCTAAGGGGTTCTATGAGTCATCTTTTATTTGACTAGTCAGACAACTTTCAGATATTAAAATTTTTCTTGAAAATACTTCTTGAGTATTACTCAGAAAAAACTGGACTAGTCCCAGCCCAGCAAATTATCAGTATCCTCAGACAGGACAACCTCATTTCCAGGGCACGACTGAGAATAGACAGACAAGTTGGTTCTGTTTTCCATTTTGCTTTTGTTTTCTTGTTTTTGTAAATGATATGCTGTTGTTTTGGTTTTCAGAGCTTATTGGTTAAGCTACTTATAAGTAGCTTGACTGTACCTTCATTCAAGGAAATGATTGTGGATTTATTTACAAGATATTCATTTGCACTTGTATAATTGAGTAGAGAATTCTCCTCCAACCTGTGTGTTCTCACCTGGCATTCTTCCTGTTTGTTTTAAATTACTTCTAATATGCATACTAATGCTCTTAAATAGTCTTTGCTCACAAAATATACATCTGTAGTGGGCTTCTAATTTACAGCTTGAATTGTATTGTTTTAATTTTCTACTTTCCAATAACAAAGCAGCTACTGATGATTCAGATGCGATCAGAGGATTTAAACATCCATGTGGTGTGCAATGGGTTGTCCTTTGCTTTACCAGGTCCTGTTCCAGAGTGAGGCTGGAACACACAGAGGACAACTCTACACTTGTGCTGGTCAGTTCTTCACCCACTGACAAGCCCTGAGCATTCTTCTCCACAAAGCTCAGGCAGGCCCTACAAAAACAGCCGTGGTCCAACCCCTATTCTCTTCATCAGTTCTGCTTCTTGACCTGTGGATCCTTTGCCACAGTTAAAACAACCTCACAACCCTCATGGAAAGCAACCTGCCACCTCTACCCCAAATCCTGACAGTGATTGCTGTTTCTTTGTTTCCTCATGTAGCAATACAGATTTCATAAATTACAGCACAGCATGGAGTCTCCCATGCACTAACAAACCTCACATCCGGGGATTAGCTTACAAGTCGTGAGTGTAATATATTTGGGATACATTTGCCTTCATGATTTTGAGTTTTCCAAGTTTCTATCTAATCATGAAAGTTCGCAATTTGGGTTTTTTTGTTTGGTTGGGTGGGTGGATGGGTTTTTTTAAAAAAAAAAACAAACCCAAAGAGAAAATCAGAAATATAACTGAGATTATTCCCCAGGCAAATGACTTCTGGAATGTGAGCTACAAGCAAAACACGAAACAAATATAAAGCATTAGAAGTCACAAGAAGCAGAACTACTGCAAAGAAAAATTTGCGGGTGACTTTTATTGTGTTACACAAGTAAATAAACTGAGGTCACATAGCGATTGTGACAGATAATCTACACTGTAAAAAGTTTTAGGTTTGGCCCAGGTTTTCAAACATAAACTAATTAGTTTTCTGAGAAACATTGTTTAATATACATGCACTTTAAAAGCTCTTTAACTCCGCTGTACTATGCGGAGTACATAAAAATCAAACTTTATTTACATACACTAAATGTGCACAGTGATGTGTTTTGTGGGTTAATAATGCATGAAGGGTGCTCAAGGTAGAGGTTGAAGCTTGGCCTATGGTTGCTGAAAACTTCTGAGATGAAAAGGGATTTATCCATCACACAGATTTAACTTTACCTTTCCTGGGACCTTTTTCTGGGGCTTGTGGTAAAGTTGTGATTCACTTTAGTTTTAGTTGAAAATATACAAAAAAGGAGGTTTTCTAGGAAAAAAAATTAAAGAAGGGTTTCAAATTAAACAAATATTAGCTTAACGAAGAAGTGTATTAAAATTTTGTGAATTTATGTTTATTCACATTCTATATTAGATAAAAATATATTGTACTAAAATAAAATATATTAAAAAAACTACTGAGAAGATTTTCATGTAAGCTTTGTGGGCTTCTTTATCAATAACATACTACACAATCCACACTTTAAAACCTCCTTTGTCTCCTCTGTTTGTCCTATGTGATGGTCAATCTGTGCTTCTTGGTGTTGAGCCTTTTTCTCTCTTTCTAAGCCCTTGAGATGTGTTGCTGGGGCACAGTTCATGTGGTTCCTCACACCTCTCCCAACCAGCTCTCTCAAGAAGGGCCTCCAGGAGTCCCCTTGCTGTCCATTTGCTCAGGTTGAGCTCGGTTGATGAGCTGGAGCATCATGCAGGCATTCAGATAGCTCAAGATAGGTGAGAGGAATCCCACCCTTCTTCCCTGTAACTCTCATTTCCTGGTTTTCCCAGGATTAAACAGAGCTGAATTGTTTGGCCCTGGAGGAAAAGGGGGAAACAGAACAACAAAGGAGATTTCCAATTCCAGTGGGAGCTGTTGAAGAAAACTATTTAAGCCGACCTCTAAAAGGGAGGCAGAAATACTCACTTGTGTCTCACTTTAAGGGACACACATGGATAAAGCAGTGTAAAAGTGAAGGGGTCTGCTGCCCTTCAGAGCTGAGCTTCCGTGGGAAACACATTTTGTGATCAATGCATTGAATCAGGTGTATCAGGAGTCATTAAATCAGCAAATTACAAAACTGAAGGCCAGTACTATTGGTAATAAGAGAGGAGCACAAGGCTGGCTGGATTCTGCACTGATGAATTTAATAACAAATAAATAGCAATTTGAAGGCTAACAAGTAATCAAAGAAGATCAAAGTTCTCCCACAATGGCTGGGATCAGATGGGGCATGGTGTTTTCTAGGTGACAAAGGCTGCCCTGCCCTTCTCCACCCTGAACCTGTTTGTTGATAAATATATTAATTCAAGGTCCCAAATGACTTCAGTATTTCAGGCTACTAGCCCGACCCTCAGCTCCTATTGTAGTCTTGTTTATCAGTGCTAATGACCTATTTCACAGGGCAAGTCTTTATTTTGGCTGACATACTGTGTTCCCAAAGGCTGATGTAACATGGGGCACAAGTGTCTTGTGACAAATCTGTTCCACCCTCTCTAATTCCCATGTGAAATCAACTTGCATGTATCCTGGATTATACACTGCCGAGCAAGGAGATGGTGTCTTGGCACATGCACGTTTAAATCCCCCAGGAGCAAGGCAGGAGAAACAAAGATTCATTACAGTAATAGTTTCAGCCTTCTAGGGATGAGGTCAAATGAGAGCAGCAGAGCACTGGCTAAGAGAGCAGCATTCTATATACATGAGAGCTATAAATAAATCTTCCAACACATGTCTGTCGAGCAGGGTCCATTGAGGGAAAATACCCACCTCATTGCTGAACATTTCACAGGGTAAACAATGTTCATTGGGCAGTGTTGTAGGATTTTTTTTTGCTTTCTTGGCTTATTTACCTTTGAACCTGGCCAGCAAGTAATGAGTCCTGACAATCTCTTTATGTTTAATCCAGTAAAAAATGCTATGCGTTATTGGTGCACTTAGCAATTTTGTATTTACTGAGAATCCTTCTTTGGAATGATGGACAATCAGTGTTTAGGGTGGGAACTGCTCACTGCAATCAAGTCTGGAAATTGCAAGGGTGCACGCGAGAATGCTGCTCACTTCTTTAGAGTCAATGAAACCACGTGTTCACGTTAATATGATTATATTACCACATATCAGTATGTTTTTATTACAGAGCAAAAGCTGCTGATGAAAGTGACAAAGCAAACTGAAAAGTACAACTAATATCTAGGTTGCAACATGTTGCCATAACATTTCCGAGAAACAGGAGCCTCCTGGGAGCAGTGTAGGTGGCGTTCGCTCACCTTGGAGCCCCAAGGTTTATATCAAATTGCATTTCCCTGCCACGGCACATGCCAGAGCCTGCCTTAATTTAGACTGCTCACATGAGACCCTAAACTCCCTATTGCAGGCACAAATGGCAGCCAGAATCTCCCAGGACTGGTCTCATAAGCCTCTTGCCCCTCCACTCAGTTCAGCAGAATTACATGACAGATGAATTAGCTTGAATTTAAATCAGTAGTTCTCCAAATGCCAACTCCAAAAACAGGGCTGAAGAGGAGGTAAGAAAACTCCACAAACATATGGAATACCTGTTGGCCAATACTTCCATTAACCTTTCCAAGGAAAGGCAGGCACACTCATTTTCTAGCAGTCTATCAGTTTTCTCCCTATTTACATATATACTCTTTGCCTTGGTCATAAAGTGTCTAAATGAAAATTTATTGCAGGGACTGGCTATTGATTTGCAACCTTGCACATCTGGAAGACAAAAAGAATGTCTTTTCTTTGAACTAATAAAAATTTAAACTCTAGCATATAAGAAATTATTTCAGGATAAAATGGCTGATATTTTGAATGCACACCGTCTCTGCTTGGGTTTAATTTATAGTTAAATTATGTTTGTAAAACTCACCAGAGAAGTTTCACTTATATTTGCGGGGCTGTTGGAATTCAGTGAAGCTCATTGGACCCTTACTGCAATATAATTACACCTTCCTGAAGTATATTCCAGGGAACAGTTACATGATTGCTGCTTCTCAAGGTCCCTGATGTCAGCAGCATGGATACTGTAGTAGTCTCTCTTAAGACTATCTGTGAATGAAACAAGCTAGTCCATGACAAAGCAATTCAAGTAAACTCTCTCTCTGTGAGGGAATCTCCTGTCACTTTGTGTTTCATTTCTTCACATCTCTGCCAAAACCACTGAGTTCAAGGACTACGCCTCAATTTCCTGTCAATTCCTGTCTAAGTCATTGCTGTTGACATTCCAACTCACTGAAGAGGAAGATATTATCTACCTCTGTCAACAAACATCATTCTCCTTACAATTCCTAGGGCAGGACCAAACTCTTCACCTATAAGGTCAGAGTTACATAAAGTTGGGAAGGATATTTAACAAATGACTCTAACATGATATACACAGGAAAAAGCACTGCAGCCAGCTAAGTTCAACCACAATGCCTGGTTTCCCCAGAACCTCCCATCACAAAAATCATAAAAACATTTTGTACTTTTGCTAGCAATGTGCATCAGCACATGGAACGTTTGCTCATCAGAACTCTCCATAAACTAATTTCTTCATAAATTTTTCATTAATGATGGATCTCTTATCCATCTTATTCAGGCTTTATCTCTGCAGAAAGCACTTGCATTAACACAGAAATGCATAGATTTACAAGGAAGCAAAGAATCTGTTTTGAGATGTCTGTATTCAGATTCAAATGTCAAGTTTAGCCACTTTTTGTTTGAAGCAAACCTATCATTTACCTCCCCTCCCTCCACCTGCCAATGCGTATTTCTTCTTGTGTAAGCATTGCAATAAAGTATTATGGTAATAGTCACTATAACAGCAGCAATGATATCACAATAATAATCATCTTGCACTAATACAATGCCTTCTTCTTGGGATCACACTGTTTTAAAATAATCAGTGTGGGCATCTCCTCTGGAGCTTCCATTTGAGTGGAAGAAGTTGAGATTCCTGCCTAGCCAGATCTCTGTCTCATGTCATTGCTCCCTTTTGCACACTCCTTCATCTAAGCAATAAGGTTTCCTCCAGAGTCTGCTTTCTGTGCTCAGGGTTTGACCAACTTGATGTGGAACAGATGGTGGAACAGCTCGAGAAGAAATATGCACTGCAAAAATGAGTCCAAGGTGAGCAGCATAGTGAACAATGGGGAGACTTCAGATGAAGGAGGAACAAAAGAACCAAATAATAGTTTGGTTATCCTGAGAGAAATGCATCTGTTGGGAAGTCTGTCTGCAAACAAGCTAGTGATATTCTAGTAATGCTGCGAGATTTGACACGTGGAGTAAATTACTACTCTTCAGACAACCCAGTTTTATCAGTGGATCAAGTTCTCATCTTCATTTATTACTATTGAAATTGCAGGCAGTAATCCATTGCCCAAAGAACAAGCAGGAAGCAGTATTCAAAGTACGATGAATCAGTGTTTTAACCAGCCCAAACACGGCAGGCAAAGCTTGCTGCCGTCACTGGTGATTCCCCAAGAAAAGCATTTATGTAACTGTACAGTTATGCATAATTAGAGAGTGATGGGTGTCCTGCTTACCCATGAGGTTTATTTGTTCCACATGTTTTTTATAATGACCCATGTCTCACGGAAGCAGTCATACTGACTGATATAGGTGCCAGTAAAACTAATAATTTCAAATGTGGCAGTTTAACTCAGACAACTCCACGCTTGGGGAGCATCAGTTCTGGGAATGAAGTCAAAGCCTGGCAGTGCTGGCCAGGAGTCAAGAAAAGCTCAGAGAACAGAACTGCCCTTCCTAGAGGAATCACACCTCTCTGTAGCAAACTTCCTGGCTTGTTTCCTCCTTGAAAAATTACAGCTGGGATTTTCAGAGCTGCCTGGGAGTCAAGAATCCATATCCTTGATGGAAGTTGCACCCTACATTAATAACATATAGTTCCATCCACTTCTTTTCCTGCTGTCTAGGAAATTTCAGCAGGCAGTATACAGTTCAGTAGCTTGATAGCAGCTAATCAGCCTGGTTGGAGTGTGTTTTACCTGCGCTGGGTCTGTTTCTACTCACTCCACTGAAAAGCAGCACCAGCTGCTGAGGGCTGCTTCAGTCCAAGATGTTTCAATAACACTGGACACAGTTTTAAAGAAGGGATCTAGTGTGTACTTAGTGTTAGGGCTATGACTTGTATTACTAATTTATGATCTTCAAGTATCAGGCCAAACTCCTTCCTGCAATGTTGGAAACGCATCAAAAGCAGTGATATCGCCCTTCCCTATGCCATCAGTAACACGGTCGGACGAGAATGTGGGCCTAAGGGTGATAGTTGCTATGTTGGCATGGGAGATGTGCCCAACTAGTAAGACACTAAAACACAAATACACTAAAGATCACACTGCTCCACTTCTCTGAAAAGTACTTATATTGAAAAGGCCAGCACAATATTCCAAGAGCAATTTCCTGGATGTGATCAGTTATTCCTGCTGATGTCAGTGACAGGGATGGCGTTTCAGTGACTCCAGTCATGATAGCCCTGCCTTTCAGGGACAACACAGTGCCTGGGAAGTGACCTGAATTCTAGTGCTTGTTTTGCACCAGCTGAAGTATTTGCTAAGCCCTCATCATCAGCACCCCTGCGATGCCACCAACTGCTCTGTCATCACACAAGTGTCACCAAGGATGCCACTAGAAGGTGGAAAACTGTGCTGCTCGTGGCCAAGCAGCTGAGGAACAGTGAGGATGCTGCACAAGGTGGCAAGGGGCCTGGCTACCTTTCCATGTTGGCAGGGCAGGCTGCAGTGAGGACTGGCACCTTCTTCCTCAGAAATGCAGCCCAAGCAGCCACGCCTCAGAGACAAAAGTGCCTCCCAGCTCCAAAGTCTGCAGGGGATGTTTAAAAAAACAAATCCTATCAAACTCATGGAGAGGGAGAAAGGGGAAACCAAGAGGGGGAAAAAGGGGAAATACAGCTTTGACCAACTGTAGAAAAAACAAGCATAGCTCTGATCCAACAGAAGTGACAGTGAAATCAGAGATGTGAGCTGCAAGGATTGTCGTCATTAGCAATAAAAAAAACCAAATTGCAATTTAGTAAGAGCTGACCAATATCCTAGGTGGCAAAGCGTGAGTCAAAGGAAGTGCAGAGCTGTGAGTCATCCACCTCAAAGGGCTTTATCCTTGGATAAAAGTCAAAGAGACAGCTCGAGGGGAAAAAAGGAGTGCAGGAAAGGATGGAGACAATGCCAGACTGGGCCTGCTTGCAGAGCAGAGGCCACGTGGAGGGCAAGGCTGCTATCGGCCAGTTACACTCTCTTATGTTTATTTCTGTCCAGACACACAATACTCCACATGTTTCACAAATACAGGGGGCAGACTCCTGCTCTGGGGAACTTCACCTGCAGCACAAACAAGAACTGGAGCAAGAACAGAAAGAGGGAAGTGGTACAGAAAGCAAGCCACATCACCAAGGAGGTGTCTGTTTAAATGGACAACTAAACAAACAAATACCAAGATTTTTCTCCTGTAGTCCCTTTACCATGACTTTATTACTGATACAGTGCTCCACAGGCACTTGGGCTGGAGGAGCAATACAGCAATTAGCCAGCTGACATGGCTTGGTCTTATGGAGCAAGATGAAAAGCAAGGAACTAACACAGATAATTACAGGCCAGATAAAGGCAACTGTGATAAGGATCAATGCCATTATGGAGGGCGCAGACACAAAGAAGGGTGAGGAATTCATTGGGGTGGTACAGAAAAGGAATGGGGAAGATGACAGGATTGTTAGAGGGAAGTAGAAGAGAAAGCAGATGGGATGAGAGACTGTAGAGCATCACACACATCTAAACACAGGGTGACATGACTTAGTTCTAGATTACAGGGATGCATAGGGAGTGATGGGAAGAAGTAAAGAAAATGAATGTGCAGGATCTCATGCTGCTTCAAGGACAGTATTGGAAAATGTATCATTGAAGACGTGGTAAATAAAAGAAGTAGGGTAGAAGAAAAAAAGAGAACTGGAAGGTGGTCATGGCAATCACATTAGCAGTGTCGTCTGTTTTGTGGGGGGCAGCACTGTTTAAACACAGATTTACCACCAGATGATTGAAGCAAAGAGAGAACAGAGTCAACCCATGTTTTCATACCCCCAGCTCAGTTTCAGTGTGCAAATCTCAGTTCCCCTGATTTAATATATACTAACCATGTTTTAACCATGTTTTACAATAAAGCAGGTGACAATAGATCCTGACTTGCTTAGATCACAGGCAAGACAGGCAGCAGCTGAAGCAATCAAAAACACTGGAAGCTGTGCTAAGAAAAGGTAGGAAGAGAAGTGAAAAAGGTGGAAAAAAATCCCAAATGTTCCATGTCGTTTGTGTAATGTAATTTTCTGACTTCTTAGGTCCAGTTTTAAGTAATGCTTCCATATTGTCATTATCCCTCAATATCCCCCCACATATTTCCTTCCATTCCCCGTATCAGACGGGGGGGAACAGTGCAAAATTTTGGTCCCAAAAACACTTTTGTAGGCACTATTTTTTATATCCTGGTAGAAGATATACACCTTGGTGGAGGGAGGACTCTGAGATAATTAAAATAATCAAAACCTTTGGATACTGGTAATCCAGAACCATAAATTAGAAGCCAGTATATTAACCCCACAAAAGGCTGAAATGAGGAGAATGGGTAAAATATCCAAGTCATTACCCGACCATTGAAACATTACAAGGATTTTTAGGCATGGGATCTTTAATGTACAAAAATATAACTTGGTTTGTTTACAAAATAAACAACTACACATTTTTTACTTTTGAGTAATGACAAACATGCCCAGTATTAATGCATCATATTAAGGTACATCTGTGTCTGCCTCCTGACATCTCTAAAAGAGAGAAAGTCACATTAAATTGTGAAATTAGAAAGAATCAATATGTTGAACTTGTAAATAAAAAGAAAAAATATGTCTGCACGGCTTACAAATAACATGTAAACAGTTAACAAATGCCACCATGCAGATACATAATGCATGTTTGTACAGAGAAAGCTTGGAAAAAGAACACAAGATCCCTGTATTTATTCATTATTATGTATAACAGCACAATGTTTAGGGCACATAATAAGCTGTCAAATAAAATGACTTTCATATAATATTAGTTACAGAAATCATTTTGGAAGATTGAAGTGCAACAGTAATAACATTTTCAACATTACCTTAAAAATCATTTCAGCATATTCATTCTGGGAGAAAGAGACTTGCATGAAAAATGATTTTTGGTTCTCTCACCTTCAAATGTGCAATCTTTTTTTCTCCTGGAAAAAAATGAAAATCAAGTGAGCAGGATGGATTTTTTCACTTCTCTGCTAACTCCACAGTTGTGCATATAAATAACTTGACATGTATTTGCAATTTTACTGAATTCAAGGTGTGGGATGATCCACATACTGGAGCATCAGTGCAAAACTTAAGTTGCACAAGAAATGCAACAAGGTACAGTATAAAACAGCAGGCACAAAGAAGGCTTAAGAAAAACATTTAGAGCACAGCTGAGCAGTTGTTTATTTTATCCCTATTCAAGTATCAATGCTCTGAGTACAAATATTTAAAACAATTGTTGTTCTTTTCATTGCAATGATTATTTGTGTTTATTCTGGTAACTTACAAAAAAACCCAGCAAAAAACAAATAAAAACAAACAAAAAACAGATTAAACCCAATACATTAGAAGTGCAATGGATAATTTATGGATCATTAAAATCATAAGCAACTCCTTTAACTATCCAATAAATCAACAATTGCAGAAGCATTTTAAATTTTATTAAAAAATCTAGGAAACCTACAAATCTCATTTTACACTCCAATGGGACACACAAATTGGTTTAGTTTTCCCTTGCAGCTGCCAGACAAGTAACCAAATCAGTTTTCCAGCAGTTGATCAGCCATTGGCCTGACTGCAGGTCAGAAGACATGCAGTCTCCAAGGGGCAATTCCCGCAAACCTCTTCAATAGCTCCTCCAATAGTAACTTCTGAGAGGTTCAAATAAGCCCATTTGCTCTGCTCAGCAATGCACTCCTCCAGCAGGACAGGATCAGCTGCTGGGATTGCAGCCTCCCAACCCAAAACTGAGCCCAGGCAGCACGGCCCTTGGCAGATCGTGCCTGAGAAACTCGCTATACACACACACACAGAGGATGAGACACAGACAGCACGGGTCCTGGCCACCTGCAGTCATTTCTAGATTATTAGTTAGTAAATAGTTGGGTGTCTTCAGCAACTTTTCAATATTTGGCTGATGCCATCCTGCTCCCAGAGATGATGATCCTAGTCTGGTAGTTCATATTTGTGCCAAGACCCCCTCAAAGGGTGGCAGAATTTAGTCCAGAGCACTTATGTGAGGAACGATGTCTGCACCCTGGCATCTCCACACACACAGTGTTCCTGGGTGATTAGAGAGGCATCCCCTACTTTCAGCACTACAGGTCTGACCTAAGACAAAAACCTATGCTGATTGAGCTAAGCATCAGATTTTGCTCCAGCCCTTCATCATTTGCTCGGCTACCTCTGCCAAGACCACGAGCCTATAGACTCTGGAGCTTCTCAGAATGCTTTTTTTTGGGCCTTATACACTATGACCATCTGATGATGTGTGAAGGTAAACCCCACATGGAAGGTGAGCCTGTACTACAGCTGTGGTCTCATGAATGGTGACCTGCCAGCTCAAGCCCATGCCTATGCTCAGTCCATCCCCTAGAGCTGTAGCAGGACAGGAGAAAAGAGAAAACATGGTACTCCATGGAAAACATGCTGCTTGGGAGAACCCTTCCCTCTGGGCTGGGTCCTGCACCAGCTGTCTTGATCTCTCTGCACAGCAGGTTTGGGCAAGGCTTGGAGGTCCTCCCCAGGGCTGCGGCCAACCCCCAAAACACAAATTCCCACTCTGCTCCGAGCAGCCCACTCAGCCAGCCCTGAGCCTTCAGCTCACCACAGAGATCTGCTGGCAGAATTGGGGCACCACAGGGTGACAACTTCTGTCCTTGACAATCCCAACTCAAGAATCACACACTAGAGTGCCTGCAGTGGCAAACACCACCAAGTAGCAGCAAGACTCCTTTCTAGGGGGACCTCCTGAGGCATGTGCCCAGGCAGAGGTCAGGGAAGGCACCCGCCTTTGCCTGGGCCTGACACCCTCTGTGCAGCACAGAAGCAGCTTAAGTTGCCACAGCTGCAACATCTGGGGATTGTCATATTGCAATGAACCCGGCTCCATGTGTATAATGAGATAGGCTTGTTGTCATGGCCAAAACGCAGGACTTTCACCACCAAACATGCAAGCTGCTACTGCTTCAGGATGCAGTATGCTCTTGCTTGCAGCATCACTGCTCATGGTTTGGTGCAGGTGAACACTGTGCTTCACAGACTCCCCAAAATGACAGGTCCTGACTGAGAGAGCCCATAAGGGCTCCGGCAATAGACAGTGTAGATGAGTGTCGTGATAATCACATCATCCCCTTATTTGCATCTCTTGTTTGGATGCCTGCATGAGGTCATTTCAAACATAAAGCACATCACTTTAAAGATCCTTCATCACCAATTTTGTCTTTCTAACTCAGCTACTATCTCTAATCACATTCATCATTGAACATACTGGCTTCCCCAGATCCTTAGTTAAGTTGCAGAAAAGACTTTTCCATGCTATCATTTACACTCTGAAGGCATGCCCAACTCACATTCACAAAATTACCCCTACTCCATCTCTCCAAATCCTTCTTTTGCCAGGGTGTTTACAACAACCACGATAGTCACCTATTCCACTGCTTAAGGATGCTTCATCTTTTTCTTATGCTCTTACCCTGGCCTCCCTTTATCCACACACAGTTCATTCTGGGGTTGTTTAGCCTTGAGGAGGTTCAGGGGGGACCTTATCACTCTCTGCAACTACCTGAAAGCAGGCTGTAGCTAGGTGGGGCTTGGAAGAGACCTCTGAGATCATCGAGTCCAACCTCTGACCAAACACCACCACATCCAGTGCCACGTCCAGTCTTTCCTTAAACACCTCCAGGGACAGTGACTCCACCACCTCCCTGGGCAGCCCATTCGAAGGCTCAATCCCCCTTTCTCTGAAGACTTCTTCCTAATGTCCAACCTACACCTCCCGTGGCACAGCTTAAAGACTGTGCCCTCGCGTCCTGTCACTCGCTGCCTGACAGAAGACACCAAGCCCTGACCTGGCTGCACCCTCCGTACCGGTGGCTGCAGGTGACGAGCCCTCCCCGCTACTCCTCCTCCTCCTCTCCGGGATAACCGGGGGGCCCCGCGGCCTCTCTGACAGTGCACGGAGCCCCCGGGCCGGGGCGGCGGGGACCGCGCTGCTCTGCCCGGGGCCGCTGCTCCCGGCTGTGCCCCGGCACTCCAGCTGTGCCCCGGTAACACAGCTGTGCCCCGGTAATACAGCTGTGCCCCGGTAATACAGCTGTGCCCCGGTAATACAGCTGTGCCCCGGTACTCCAGCTGTGCCCCGGTAATACAGCTGTACCCTGGTACTCCCGGTATGCCCCGGCACTCCAGCTGTGCCCCGGTAATACAGCCGTGCCCCGGTAATACAGCTGTACCCTGGTACTCCAGCTGTGCCCCGGTACTCCAGCCGTACCCCGATACTCCCAGTATGCCCTGGTAACACAGCTGTGCCCCAATACTCCCGGTATGCCCCGGTACTCCCGTTGTGTCCCGGTACCCCCAGCTCTCCCGCTGTCTCCCGGTATGTTCCAGTACTCTCGGTACCCCCCGGCTCTCCCNCCCCGGCCATGGAGGAAGGTGAGGAGCGGCTCCCCGGGGCCGGGCCGGCGCCGCTGCTCAGCCGGCGGTGTGGCCGCCCCTCCCGGCCGGGCCCGGCCGCGCTAAGGGTCGGGGAGCGCTGGGAAGCGCTGGGAAGCGCTGGGATGGAGGGCACGGGCGGCCCCTCGGGCCCCGTCCCCGCCCAGGGCAGCCCCGGGCGGGAGGAGGCCGGGCCGGTGCCAGCCCGGCAGCTCCGGGGCTCTTCCCTTCCCTCGCCCGGGCAGAGCGCCCGGGGCAGCGTCGGTGGGCCCGTGGGTGCCTCCGGAGTGTGGTTTTCCTTCGGCATCCTTCCGTGTGTTTCGGTCTCCTCTCGCTCTGTTAGGCTGTTAGAGGCGTCCGAAGGAAGGCTGTGGAGGTGGTGAAGGGCCTGGAGGAGCGGCTGAGGGGACTCGGCGTGTTCAGCTTGGAGGAGACCGAGGGGAGACCTCAGTGCAGCTACAGCTGCCTCGTGAGGGGCAGAGCAGGGGCAGGCACTGATCTCTGCTCTGTGGTGACCAGGGACAGGACCCGAGGGAATGGCCTGAAGTTGTGTCAGGGGAGGTTTAGGTTCAATATTAGATAAAGGTTCTTCCCCCAGAGGGTGGCTGGGCACTGGAACAGGCTCCCCAGGCAGCACCAAACCTGCCAGAGCTCCAGAAGTGTTTGGGCAATACTCTCAGACACACAGTGCGGTTCTTGGGGCTGTCTTGTGCCAGGCCAGAAGTTGGGCTTGATGATCTTTGTGGGTCCCTTCCAACTCAGGATATTCTACAATTCTGTTTCACATTTAGGCCGCAGACAAGCATTTTACTCCAGGTCTCTTCTGTCCTAACCCCCTTTGTGGGGACTAGGAGATGGCATTTATCTTTCTTGGGGAAATCAGCAGAAACATGACTGTGAGCAGGCACCCAGAGAAATGCAAGAGGCATATGCAAATCTGTCCCATGGCATACTTCAGCCTCCCAGCTATTCTCAGTGGGTACTTTCTGAGCTGGACGTAGTTTCTGCGTGTTTAGTAGTCTTTGGTTGCTTGTCCTCCACAGATGTGTCAGCCTTCTCTTGAATCTGTGTAAGCTGTTTGTTTACTGATCATTCTTTGGGTAGGAGGGGTGTACATGAAGGTGATGTACAATGAGCTGGTTCCTTTTAGCCTGACTCACTGGGTTTGTTTGAGAACTTCTTGTATTAGAAAAGAAGGTGACTCACTGCTCTCTATTCAGCCTGTTGATGCACTTCACTGGCTTGTAGACATCTGGCATGTTTTTGTTGGTCATCTTCTTTTCCAGATTGTAGCGTCCTCACCTTGCTTCCTTGTTCCTTTTATGGGAGCCATTGTTCAACTTACAGCATCCTCATGACCTTTCTCTGAATGTTTCCCAGCTCTATCTTATCCTTCTTTAGGTGAGAGGACAAGAATTACAGACAGTGCTCAATTTGCAGAAGAAAAATAGATGAATATACTGACACAAAGAAGCAATGAGTTATGCTTTTCTGCAATAGATACGCAAAAGGATGTCTGAACAAGAGCGGAAAAAAATTATACTGGGAACTTACAAGGAACTGGAAAGCAATCTCATGAAAAATTGTGTGCTGGATAGAGAGTTACTAGAGGCTGTGTCATTAGTCAAAATTCTAAGTAATTTTTAGTTGTCACCTCGTTTGACTTTCACCCCATTTAAGGGATTCATAGAAGTGAAACAAAGTTTTTCTTGTTTGAGGCAGCTGCAGATGAAACAGAAGTATCATGCTTGGATCTTTCTGTGTTGTTGCTTTGTGGAGGGAATCTGTTGTCCAGTGTTCATAACAGAGATGAAGATCATTTGTAGTTGTTTCAGAATTCTAAATTGTTCTTTCTTTGGGAATCTTCTGTGACTGCTGCTAACTCTAGATTTTATAAGCGTGTTACACTTCTACTATGGCTCACTTCTCTGCCAGAAAAGCAAAAGAAATGCCTTTTCCTCCAGTGTTGCCAGTACTGTTGCTCTGGTCATAACTAGAATGACAAGGGTGGACAGTTGTCCTTCCAAGCACATATCTGCCCATTCTGGTGATCTAGGATTTTCTCCCTGTCCTGTTTTATTTTGCATGCTACAAGTGATTTTTAATTGCAGTGCACTTGGTGTTTGCATTGTTGATTAGCTTTTCATATGCATGACATGAAGTGATACTGGTGTACATTTCATTTTGTATTAGCATAGTGATAAATGTGATAGTGAACACCCTCAATCTTGTTTTGTTTAAAATGATTCCTGTTCTCACCTTGTTTAAGAAGGTAGACATTTTTTGTTCATTCTATGAAAAATGTTATCACCGAGATCTTGTTTTTCTCAGAATAGCTTATAAATTGCTCTGTTAACACACAGATGCCCTCATACAGGCACACATTGCTTTAATAATTTACATTTCTATCTTTAGTTTCTAACTTTTAATTTCAGTAGTTAGGAGTTAAAGTAGACTTGATTAAATTTGAAGTAATATACAACCAGAGTAATTAAAAGCTTTGTTGTAGAATGTGAAGGTTGACACTTCAAGTTTGAAGTTGGGTGGCTTTATGAAAGAGCTGTTTTAAGTCCGGAGGAAATCGATGGCTACAAAATTTCAAGCAATGTTGGACAGTAGGTCAAACAGGAGAGCTAAAAATTCTGGAGCATGAATTACAGTTAAGCCTTTTTATCCCCATTCCAAAATGACATCAATATTGTGGGATATCTTTAATATAATAAATATAAAATACTTTTTTCAATAGTCTTTTTATATGTAGACACTCTGAATTAGACTCACTGCCTTTCAGACTGTAAAATAAGTGGACCAGAGCTTCAAACTACTGCTGTTTGCAGAAAACTTAACAGAAGCCGAAGAAGCCCTTGGTCTTGCGATGTGATCTATGTGACCGAGCAGACTGGGCTTTTTAATTATATATTAGACTAAATAAATGTAAATTTGCTTAGTTCCAGTAGATCTGAAAGCAGGAAAAAGGTGATATTTACTTTAAAAACCTTTTGTCTTGCGAATAATTGGCAGCTCAATTTGATAGACTAGACCAATTTTTGTATTACAGTAGAGTGCCTCGTACACTGTTACAGCAGCAAAAACCGGGGTGAGAGTAGCATGGCATCGGCACAAGTGTCTCCCAGTGACTGCATCAGCTTATCTAAACTACTGATTTCCTTCCTTTGTGTAATATGTTCATCATGGAATAAACCAGTTAGCTTCCAGTCTGGGTTCTGTGTAATCCCAGAGTATGACCTCAAGAGAATACTATTGTTTCTTCTAAGGAATAACATAGGAATTGATTTCTGTATGGTTATATTGTTATTTTAGTTGAGCATATGGCCTAGTTTAATTGAGTCTTTGTCAAATACATCTTCTGTGGGATTGACTCAGTAGCAATAACTGGCTGCTACCTGCTGCTGTGTGGGTTTCTCAGAGTGTGATTTTAGGTATTGTGTTGCAATAACTTAAAAAAAAATGTCCTCAGGGGCAGCAGACGTGCGACAGAGAAAGAAACAAAACTGCACAGAATCTGACAAAATGGCTCCAGAGCAGAGAAACAAAGAGAACTCAAAGCTGGGAAGATCGCCAAAATGTAAGCTACAGAATTTTTAGCCAACTTTTGATTATTTTTTTTTTTCATTATTCATTTACATTTTATGGGAAGATATTGTAACACAATAATTTGTAACAGACTTACTTTGAATTAGGTTTATTGAATGTTTCAAGAGAAAAAAGGCATGCACATTAGAATTCTTTAATAATGACATTTTATGTATTGTGGAGTGAAATGACAGTCCTGGACTGTTTCAGGCTGGGGCCATGGTGGCAAGGGAGAAGGAGGGGAGTTGAGTGTTACTGTTGTTACTGTTTGAATACAAATAAATATTATTGCTTCTGGAATAATCTTTTGGTTGAGGAGCCTAGAGGCATGAAGTTCTGAAACAAGAGCAGACAAAAAGTCCTTACAGCTTTTCCAGAAACAGAACTAAAACCAGGTATAATTTTAGGCAAGTGCTCACCAAGCTGCCAAAAACTTTTATGTTAAAAGGGAGCTACAGGTGAAGTAGACACCTCTTGAATGAGTTCGGTAAAATTCGGATTAGCTCCTTCTTCTTAACATTTAAAAACAGAATGGAAAATTGAATGTCCCAGGAGTGGTGTTAGATGTGGTATTGCCACCTCTGTCTATTAATGTCTTTAAGAACGTTGTGGTGTTTTGAGTAGAATCTAGAGGTTGCTCTGTTTATTTGGAAGATTCTTTTCCTTCTTGGAATTCATTGGAAAACGAAGCTTACTGAAATGGAGAGAAAATTTGTGGTGTGGTGTGTATTTTATCTGAGGGTCCTGTGAAGCAATGGTAGCAACTGGGAAAGAAAACTCTGCAGGGCAGGAGTAACAAACCAATTTTCGATGTATCTGTGCTGCTGATCGTGTGATAATTCTGATGCCAGTTGCCAGTAAGTTCACTTGCTGTTCAGAAATGAGTCATGTGTAGGATGTACTGTTTGTTTCTAAATCCTCTAGACTGTTTTAGCTTTTTCACTGTGCCTTTTCAGATGTGTTAATCCAGCGTTTTGCAAAACTTTTCTTTGGCTGTCTTGCGGCAGTCACCAGTGGAATGATGTATGCTGTGTACCTCTCAACATATCATGAACGGAAGTTCTGGTTTTCCAGCAGGCAGGTAAAGATAAAGTTAAACTACTAAAGCAAAAGCCAAATTACATCCTTGAAATCAAAGCTGATCCATGTCAGGTTGGAACTACTTGCTTTCAGAATCCTGTGTCCTTCTACTGAGGCCTGACCTCTGTCTTTGTTATAGTTGCCTTTTTTTTTTTTTTGTCTTCTTTCTTTCTCTCTTTGTTAAAATGTGTCTTCTGCTAACATTAGTCTTGGCTGGCCATGCTTTTGTACATTTGTACATTTTTCCATAACACTCTTTTTCATTGAAATACCTTTCTAAAATTTGGAGAAAGAACTGAAGCATACTGGGATTGCAGAAGCTAAGCAATATGTGTTGTCCTTTTTGGGTTGTTTTTTGTGTGTGTGTGTGTGTGTTTGTTTTTTTACTTCTGGGGTTTGTTTTTGTTTTTTTTGTTTTTTTTAAGAACTGTGTTATTCAGTGAAGTATGGAAAGTTGAATGAAATTCAGGTTTTGACTATCAAAGGATCCTGTGGATTTTGTGCTGACTTACGATGTGGATTGGAGTTGGTCTGATTCCAAGCATGTTTGCTAAATTATAGAGAGCATTATATACCTGACAGAAGTGCTGTGAAGATTAATGTTTTGTGGAATACTTTGAAGATGTACAGTGGAGTCATAACCATGTGCTGTATTACAAAACCAGTCTATCTGAAAATATATAGTCTTCTCTGGGAAGAGATTGCAGGAGGTGAATATATTTCTTTTTTCTAGGAACTTGAACGAGAAATTACATTTCAGGGTGACAGTGCCATTTATTACTCATTCTATAAAGAACTGCTAAAGGCTCCTTCCTTTGAAAGAGGTACAAAACTCATTTGTTTTATTAACTTTGAAAAGTCCTGTTCCTTTTGGAGACAGTAAAAAACTCCTGCAGACTGGGGAGACTGATTTTACACTCTTATATAGGTGTATTAGTCAGATTAATTAAAAGCAGCATGCTGTCCTAACTTTTTGTTGCCTTTTAAAAAACAGCACTCAACTATCCTGCATTCTAGCAGATTGCCTTTAACCAGTACTCTAGAATAAGGTCAATATTATTTTCGTATTACCCTGTATCAAAGTTATAATTGGGTTTGCCTGTGCTACATGGGTGGATTTTCTACCATGTAAACATAATTTGTGTTGAATTCTGGAATAGGGGATGAAAAGTACTGTTTTCCATCCTCTGTCAGAAGATAGAACAGTTTCTGTCATGAGCTTATTTGGTCCATCCTGTCCCTGCCAGGAGTTTTTACTCTTGTCAGCTATGATGAATAGATGCTGATGAGCACAGAGTGGGAGGACAGAAGGGGACAGGAAGGAGAAAGGACTGGGTGGCAATGATCTCCCCTTCCTTTGCGCTCCTGCTCTTTGCCCTGTACTGGATCTGGAGCTCACTGACCCTAGGTCCCTAAGCAAGCAGAAAACTAATGCAGTGAAAAGGAGGAACCCTTTCTTGCTAGCTCAGGAAGTTCAGAGGCACACCTGGGCTGGCGTGGGGAAAAGCAAGAACTCAAGGAGAGAAGAAGAAGTGACCAGCCCTATCTCATCGTGATCAGCCACTGAATCAGTTCCATCCCTTTGTGAAACCTCATCCAAAGCCAGTTAAACTTTGTAGTTACAGTTTTATTGGTTGAACAGTTTCCCAGCTGATGTGTAGCACATCAGCAATATATAACAGGTCTGTGGTACAGTCAGTGCCTCATTATTGCTGGGGATGTTGCCCATGCTGTGAGTAGATGGACTGCCTCATTCAGGCATGCTGTCTCTGCAAACGGGTAGACTCATGTGTCTACAAGGTATTATGGGAGCATCCAGTTTTCAAGAGGGTATCACAGCTGTGCCAAACCCAATTTATAAGTCCTGCGAAACCTGGTTTGGCCTACAGAGAACCAACTGCAGACCACACACCAAAATGTGCACAGAGCTGGAAACAGTTGTCTGGTTTGGCTGTTGCATTGGTTTTGAGGCTTTTGTTCTCCCCTGCGCTGCAATTTGGATTGTTTTTTGTCTTCCTGCTATTGTCCTGAGTATTGACAAGTTTTTAATTATAACATTTTGGAATGATGTATCCTTCAAGTATGCCAGCTTCAATTTCATCTCAACCCCACAGAAAGTGTTCAGTGAATGAGTTTTAGAAGTCCCAGAAAAGTAGAGCTGAAAAGGGTGATGAGGCCATCGTACCTAACCTCCTTCTGGAGACAGGTTTTGTATGTGCTGCTCATCCCTGTTAGATCTGTCTCACGTTTTAAGAACCTCCTGTGAAGATGATGTCTAGGTAGATAATTCTGAGACTGCATCAGTATGTTACTGAAAGACTGTGCTTGTTGCTAGATCAGTAGGGTGGATTTGCATCTAACACAAATTTCTCCTTCTTTTAAAATCAGGTGTAGTGAATCAGTCAGTAGCTTTCATGATCAACTCAGTTTCCCCCTACCTTTGAATATACTTTGGCCTTCTTTAAGAACTGCAGCATTAGGAAGTGATTCTAAGAATAATTTTTTTTTTTTTGTCTATAGGTGTTTATGAGTTGACACACAACAATAAGACAGTATCACTGAAGACCATAAATGCAGTCCAGCAAATGACTTTGTACCCAGAGTTGATTGCCAGTGTTTTATATCAAGCATCTGGTAGCGAAGTATGTGCATTTCTCCTACTTTCTGTGCTTTCATTATGGTTGTGTCTGTGTGTGTGTATGAGATTTTCTGTGCTGTATACAGTGAACACGTGACTTTTTTGTTGAATGAGTTGAGCTAAGCCTCTCACCAGCTCCAGGTTCTCAATTTCGATCAGTCTCTGGCATAGAATTTTGGGGGTTTATATGCACTAAACTTTTCTGTTACTCTTTGCTTCTCCAGACTGCTTAGAAATGCAGTGAATATCTGTGCTATTCATTAAAAACAGAAAAGTTAGCTCCTTTAGAGTACAGAAATCCGTTGCAGGTGTACCTGTCTGCTCATTTTCCTAGGGAAAAACACTTTTATAGATAAACCTTTTGTCAGTTTCTGCTCTGCTCAGGCTTTGTTCTGCTTATGCTGCATACCTGTGTCCTCTCTCATTTATCTTTCTTTTTTTATTATTTACTTATTTTGGAACCATTTTTGCCACACCTTTACTTCTCCAAGTTCCTCCCCCACAAAACTTCTTCCGATAGTTCTGTGAACTTTATATCCTAGTGCAGTGTAGATTTATTAAATCTGACACCTACAATGTTCATGCTAAAGCAAATACAAAATTCATGGCACTAGCAAGCTGAGTCCTTTAGTGTGTGCTTAATTCACACTGCTTTGTTCTTCCTGAGCCCCAAATAAAAGGACGTCCAATACTTCTCTAGAATAGGAGAAGTCTCTTACCTGTTTGTAAAGCACCTAGCACACTGTTAGCAGTAACAAATAGTAAATAGTAATAATTTCCAGCTTCAGCTCAGTTGCCACTATGTCTCTTCGTTTTTATTTGTAATTTCAGGAAGTTATTGAACCAGTGTATTTCTACATTGGTATAGTTTTTGGACTGCAGGGAATTTATGTGACTGCATTGTTTGTAACCAGTTGGGTTATGAGTGGGACTTGGCTGGCAGGAATGCTGACTGTAGCATGGTTCATTATTAACAGGTAAGAAAAACATCTTTATACAATCTGGTTTGTCAATAAGGCATTTTAAAATATTAGAGCAGATTGAAATGCTTTCTATTAAGCTTTGTGTGTGTTCTCATTGTGAGAGCAGGATCTTATGCTGAATATAGAACATTTTTGGGAGATTCATTGATTCTCGTGATGATTTTATTAATGGAAAGGCCTCCTGTTGTCCAAACCATCCACGCTGCCAGTTAAACTGACTTTATATATGTGTGTGAATACAGGAGTATATGCACACAGTTTCATTTTTCAGAAACATTCCCCAGAAAGTTTTGGTTTTTTGCTAGTGAAGAATGAAAACAAATGTCCAAAACAGCTGTAAACAGAATTGTTCTCTCTGGCCAGCTCTAAATATTGTGATGGTTGTCCTGTTGCTTAGAAGGAAATAATCAAATGCATTTTTTGTGTAAATAATATTTTATTTTTTTAATCTTCTTTTTGTAGTGGATTTTTCTGCAAAGTGGAATCTTCTTAGATGATCTCAAGATTTTTTTATTTTAAAACAACTCACTTGGAAGAAAGTGTCCCTTCCCCTTATGAAGCACCACAATAATAGAGAGCCTCATTTGAGCAATGAGAACCTGTGTTCAGGCTTCTGGTTTGTCACCAAGTAGCTCTGGGGCTTTCTGTGAACTTGAGAGCACTTGAAATAAAAGAACTATGGAGGAGCAAAATGTTATAGGTTTATCTTTAAAGTTGAACTGTTGGGAAGCATCTTCTAGGAATGTGAAGTCATCATGACCGAATTTGTGATTAGTAGCTAAGAATACTGTTCATCAAGCTGGTGTGAACAGTGGAAAATAGGAAAAATGGTGACTAAATCTCTAATTTTTTCAACAGCGGAAAAGATTAAACAATGTTAACAAAGTGGAAGACTCAGTGGTTAAAAGAGTTCCAAATACGCCTCTGTAAGAGGCCTCAGAGGAAGAAATGAAAGGTGATGCTTTGAAATATCTAAATTATAAAGGAGCTTAAGGCTCCTTTTTAAAGGCGTAGTAGACACAAAGAAGACTTATGTACCTCTGAAACTGATGCCTTTGATCACATCTGAAGCAGTGACTTGTGCTTCTAAGTCACTTTAGCACTTTTTAAAACTTTCACTTACACCTCTAATTGTGTGGATACTGTCAAGTCATTCCATGAGAAAACCCTGCATGCTCCCCATCTGTCTTTAATCTCTTGTTTTGCTGGGCAGAATTTTCCCTGTAGACAAAATATCTGCTGCTTCTGCTGCTATGAGGGAGCACCAGTTTATATTATAAGTATGTTGTGCTCAACCACCTAAATCACTTGTTTAAAACATACTGTGTGAGAACTGAAAGGAATCTTCTCTCTGAGCTATGGGCTGGTTTTCACTGTGATGTGAAAAGCTGCTGCCAGGGCAGCAGTCCCCTGCCTGGGGACATACGGACATTTAGAGCTGCTTGTGGCCAAAGAGGGCTCTATTGTCCCTGTGCAGCTTGGCAGAAGGAGTGCATGACTTGCACAGTATTGAGACAGGTCAGAAAAGGCTGGAGGCAGATGCATTTGGGCTTCAGTCCTATAAATGTCACCTAATAAAGAGACCAGCTGAATAAATGAGTAAAGATTGGGTCTTCCATGCTGTTGTTAAATTTGTGTCCTGTATTAGCAGTGGAGTTGTGTCAGTGTTACTTTGCACCAAAATCAGGAAAAGTTTGCTTACAAAGGCACATTAATAGCTAGAAATGACATTTAGACTTTCCTTGATACTTTTGTTCCATAAATATTTTAAAAATTTTGTTTCTCTGTACTTTATTCTAGGACAGATACAACGAGAATTGATTACTCCATACCATCAAGGGAAAACTGGGCTTTGCCATATTTTGCATGTCAAGTAGCAGCTCTCACAGGCTATTTAAAAAAAAACCTAAATTGTTCTGCTGAGGTAAAGCAAAATTAATTTCTGAATAAAGAGTTGCTGGTAGAACTGTGCTCTAGGGTAGTTACCTCTGCCACTGTTGCCCTTTTAGGCAGAAAACAGTAGATGTTTTGTTTGTTCTTTTCAAAACAACCCCTTGGATTTCACCTGGGCGTGTGCAGTTTTTGCTAAGCAACTCGTGTCCTGCCCTGCTGTGCCCCCATGAGGGTTCAGAGAGAACAGTGTGGTAATGAGCTGTGTGCTGTCCTTTTTTAAATAAACTGATGCAGAATTTTTTTCACTATATGAACTGTTTTGTTGCTCTTCCTGTTGCTTGGAGAAGAAGGTGGTTACTTCATTACCCTGCCTCTCTATCAATGATGTTTCTTCTGGTTGGCTTTAAATGTTTTTGAATGTTTCAGTGACTAATTTCTTGCATCTGAGAACATGTTAAATATGTTCAAAGTCAGTAATTATTATCTAAAATAATTAGTTTCCATAGTTGATGTTTTAATGACCTCTCAGTTACTTAATGACAGACATGCATAGGTACAAAATTAATGCTTTTCTTGTTTTTCTTTTTTTTTTCCCTAGAAGTTTTGTTATCTTTTGGTGAATGCTTCAACATATACCTTCATGATGATGTGGGAATACAGTCATTATCTCCTGTTTGTCCAGGCTGTTTCTCTTTTCCTGCTAGACAGCTTTGCCCTGGCACAGACAGAGAAGGTATTGGAACTTTTCAGCCTACTCATAGTTGGGGATTTACATGCAGCCTCCGAGGTGCCTGCCATACCTACTGGTCAGGACTCCAGAGGGCACAGACTGTGGGGTCAGTGTCTTGCAGCCTGGGCCCAGCTGAAGTGCATGTTATGTCCATCAGAAGAATAAAAGAGCTTTAAACTGAGTCTCTTTTGACTACTGATTTTGGGACAACTTTCCTAACAAAAGAGTCAGGACCTAAACAAAACTTCTGAGACCTGAAACATCCTTGGAGAGCTAAAAGAGTGATGAATGATACTCACTTTTGGCATAGCTGCCTCTTCTTTTCTTTCATCTATGCATGGCAGGGTGAGGCAGACCAAAAAAGTGGTCTGTGCAGTTAAAGGGCTCGTTTTCACCTGGAATGACCCACCCTGCATTGATTTATCCAACAAATCTAGACAGATGCTGAAGCCCAACTGATTTTTCAATACAAGAAAGTATTTGAATTTATTCTGCAAAGTGGTTCTTAGGAATGTTGCAACAATAAGGCATTTTTGTTTTGCCTGTTGCAGAATAAAATGCAACTGGTATATATGCTCTTTGGTACATGTGTACCTTCTAGTTTTATTAGATATCAAGCTGCACGCAATTCTAATTCATCACCTCTTCTTTCAGTTGCTTTTTTTATTCTGTTCCTCAGCAGTGGGAAATGTTTGATCTATTGCAGTTCAAAGCAGGGTGTATAAGGAAGAAGATGAGTGTTTTGGAAAAAGTCTTATAAGTCAAGTCGCAAGGTTTATAAGATCTGCTTATCAAATAGTAAATAACAGAAAGTATCAGTAACAGTCTGAGTATTCCCAAGACAGGTTAATGAACAAGTCATTTTGAGGGCAAAGAAAGCACCTGTTTGCAGTAGTCGACTGTACCCTGTAAACCCGTGAGCTGGAAGATTGAGACCCATTAGTCCCCTGATAAACAGAGAAATGAGCTACTGTGCTAAAAACCAAGATGTATATCCACTGTAGTTTTATTTTATTGTGGTTTATTTCTTTTCTTCAACAGGTGCACGAAGTATACAAAATCTACCTGTTTTCTCTCTTCTTGGGGTACCTTCTGCAGTTTGAAAATTCAGCCTTACTAGTGTCACCATTACTCAGTCTTGTAGCAGCTTTAATGCTCTCTAAATGCCTTCAGGTAACTAGACCCTCCTCTGAGTGGAGTTTGAAAATTTAAACTGAACTCCAAATGATACAGTATTCTTAAAATATTTTGCAGATGAATATGAAAAAGGGTACATTTATATCAAGATTGCTGAAAATAATGTACATTTATTTGGTACTTACGGTAGCAGTGACACTAAACTTCTTATTAAAGGTAAGATTCCTCTGTAAAAAAAGATTTAAATTGTCAGGATCTAACTGTTGCAGATGTATGTTGAAAAAATCTTTTTAAATGTTTCTTATCTTATTGATACGATAGTTCATACCCTAATTCTTAGCAAATAGGTGTACTAAAAATGAAGTAATTTTGTATCCATATAAAAAGTTGAGCAACTAAACAGCTGGCTTTTGTTGGAGTTTTTATCCTTTGGGTTGAAACATAGTATAGAAATACTCTTTAAATCACACAATCCATTTTATATATATGGATTTTGTTATAACTTGGATGGCCTCAGCAAACTGTTCTGAGTATTAAAACAATATTCTTGTGCATGGGGACACAGTAGCCAGGGACAAGTGTGAGTAGTCTGGGGGTAGATAGTAATTTTCAATTAAATTTCAAGTAGAACATGGGAACAGAGACTTTGTTTAGGGGTCAGCTAGGTGTTGAGATTGCACAATGGGGTTTTAGCCTGAGCGTATATTTTGATTGGCAATTCCCTCTTGTTGGCTCTAGTCTTTTATATATTTTAATGTGCTTTTCCCATATGTCTCAAACTCACATTGATTGTGTTAATTAACAGTATTGACTTAATGTAAAGACACTAGTGAACCCTAAAAAGTTTGAAAGAATGCTCAGATATGATTGCTTTCTTGTGCCATTTGGACTGACTAGCCTTGCTGTATCTCCAAGAAAATAAAACCTAACCTTGAAAAATATGAGTTAAATTACTGTTATGAGTTAAGTTGCAGAACTTTGGGCTGCTCAGACAATCTATGTGAAGATTACAAATGCTCATAACATTTACTAAGATGCAGTCCTATTTTCCAGTGGAGCCAAGCACAGCACTCTTTGGCTTGCTTGGGAGTATGTCTGTGTCTGTTTTTTGTAATCCTTTTTAAACTGCTCAGTAGTCTTTGGCCAACTTATTGTCAGCTTTTCACTTACCCTCCTGTTGGGGTATATGAATGAAATGAAGAGCATAATATTCTGAAGCAAACCATATAGATAGATTTCCTGAAGATTTACAATACTGTACTAGTGCCTGGAGCACAAGTCTGATGAGTAGCAGCTGTGGGAGCTGGAGGTGTTTAGCCTGGAGGAAGAGGAAGCTCAGGGGAGACCGTATCACTCTCTACAACTACCTAAAAGGAGGTTGTAGCCAGGTGGGGGTCGGTCTGTTCTCCCAGGCAAGCAGCAATAGGACAAGAGGGCACAGTCTTAAGCTGCACCAGGGGAGGTGTAGTTTGGACATTGGGAAGAAGTTCTTCACACAAAGGGTGATTGAGCCTTTGAATGGGCTGCCCAGAGAGGTGGTGGACTCACCGTCCCTGGAGGTGTTTAAGGAAAGACTGGGCATGGCACTTCATGCCATGGTTTAGTTGATGTGGTGCTGTTCAGTCATAGGCTGGACTTGATGGTCTCAGAGATCTTTTCCAACCTCGTTGATTCTGTGATTCTTAATTGGCACACTTAATCCACTTTGTTAGTTTTAAATAAATCTTGAATAGTTGATTGTTTCCTGACATTTTGTAATCTGAATGACTATGTGAAAGCTGCTTCCAGCATTTCATATGATTTTTCTCTGCTAAATTAATTTTCAGATGTTTGTTCCTCATAAAGAAAATGAGCATTTGCTGAAGTTCATTGAAGTAAAACTTGGCTTAAACACAACTAAGTAAGTTTTTTTTAAATTCTTGGCACATCCCAAGATATCCAAGCTTCTGAAATTGCTCTGAGAAATGTAAAATTTTAATGGCTTGTGAGCATTTTATAGAGGAGCTAGGGAAACAGTTTCTAATTTTTGACTGGTCTTAATACTGAATTAAAAAAAAAATTTGCATATACAGAATTTACTTAGGATTTTTAGATTTCTGAGACACCTCAGTACTTTTCATGCCTTGGAGTGAAAGCATTTCGTGGATTTTTTTTCTCTTGTGATGTTGAAGGGTGAAAACTTTCTGTACCCTGTCTAGTGTTTCTAATAAGGCTTGAAAGCAAAGATAATAGTGTAAAGGTGTCAGTATTAGGGTTTTATAGCCTGGAAAAGAAAAGGCTCTGAAAAGAGTTCATGAACTATCAATACTATCTCCAAACAGGCTTGGATTGTGGGATACCCCCAAAATCCCCCTGTATGTTTTGGAAGAAATTAGGACAAGGGACACCTTAAAAGTCAGAGGGACTTGTGGTTCTAAGAACTGTTAGCATCTGTAAAAGGGTTGAATGTAGTCTACAAGAAGATGTTCATGGGTACAGATTTTCTGGAAAACTTCCAGTTGAGTATTTGTAAGGACTGAGACACCTCCAGGACCCACGCCAAGACTTGCAGTTCTCTGCAGAAATTGGAACTCTCGCCTGGAAGCTGCATCTCTCTTACAAAACTGCTTCACAGCCTTTCAGGGCAAGGAGCGAAAAAGTACATCACACACAACTTAAATTTTTGGGGAATTTTTGGAAGACAAGATGTAGTGACATTGACTAAGATGTGTGATTTAACACACACACACACACCCATTCTTAAGTGTTTTGCAAGAAAAGAAAGGACTCCTGATCAGAATTTCACTTTATTCAGCTACCAGCTATTACAGATTTTCTGGGTTTTTTTCCCCCTGTGGACTTGCTACATGTCACTTTTCAAGCTGTCAAGCTCTGCAATGAAGCCAGAGACTGAGACAAACTGGGTGCAATTACACCTAGAACACTGTGTAACTGTGGGTTGAAATTATGGTTTGCTGCACAATGAGCTTCAAGATCTGTCTGTTAAGGCCAGTTTGGACATGCTCAGCTGTTAATCTTTAGATTAATTACATCTAATTGAAAGTGGTTTGGTCCTCTAGTCTTCCCTTGGGGAAAAATGCAAATTAAAGAGGGAGAAAAGTGAAACAAAATAAGACAAGAATGCATTCACAGCACCACATGCTGCACCAGTTCCAGTTGAGAATACACACTGATAGTGCTTCTTGGTGGAGTATATAATCTTCCTCCTCATTAATTGAGAAAGAAGAATGATCAAGCGGGTTCGGCTACAGAACTAGAATTTCAGCATTAAGGATTCTATTCTTGGCAGTGCCTCAGGCTTGTTTGTGATCTCAGATGACCGCTTTCCCTTCTTCATCTCCTTGTTTGAAATGAGGACAAGCATACCTTCTTGGATCAGTATCTCTAAAATCTTAATCCACGTGACAACAAAGTACTTTGTGGTCTCCATAATGGGGTTATATGGGAGGTTGGGCTTTTGTTATATATAAGAGTTGTAGCCTGGTCTCTTCACATCACAGATACTTTTTGGGAAGAGAGGCTTTTGGCAGTTACTCTAAACAGTACTTGCAAAGCAGTTTCAAATTATGAAAAGATAGCTTTCCAAAGATTAATATAAAATAGTTTCCTATGACATGACTAGGTTAAACTGGGAGTGATTGTGCGCTGGGGTTTTTTTATTTCTAATATATGGGGTATTGTTATTGTCTTTAATGGGATGTTTTTGCCTTACTAGGAATTTTACAATGAATTGGCTCCTTTGTCAAGAATCTCTTCAGGCACCTTCCCAAGACTTCTTTTTGCGGCTAACACAGTCATCACTGTTGCCTTTTTATATTTTAGTATTAGTTATTTGCCTTTTTTCTGTAACTCAGGTCGTTTTTAGGAGAATTTGGTAAGTAACTTATTTATACTGAAAAATAAGTTAAAAATAAGAGGTTCATGGATGTCTAAGGGAGTGGTCGTCATATGTGTTTGTCCAAAATTTGTTGTGCCATTGAGCTTGTCAGGGTGTGAGCACCGGCGGGAAAGCCCACTAGAGCTTCCTAAGAAAAGTCCTTTAGGGAGGAGCTGCTTTAGCATCCCTCCTGTCAGGAGAGGGAGTTGTCATTGGTTTGTTTCTCTGCACGTGCAATTCATGCAGAGCTCTGGCTAATGTTTCGTGATATACTTCTGTCTCTGTCCATTGCCAGAGAGAAAGATGTATCTGTATTATCATTGCAACAGCAAAGTTACCTGATTGTTGCTAGAATTTGTTTTTCTGGTTTGGGTTTGGGTTTGTTTTTTTTTTCAAGTTTACATGTTGAGAAGGATGAGATGGGTGGAGTTGAGAGGATTTTGGGTTTCTAATGCTTCACTGTTTGTTTTATAAAATGCTAGCTTACTGCGATAAGGTCCATCAGCCTTTGCTGCTCTGAACAGAGCTGAAGTAAAACAGATTCAATTATTTTTAGTTTCACAATGATTCACAGTTCCATTGAGAGAAGGGGCAGTGGAGCTGTCTGTTTTCAAACTAAGAACAGCAACTGTAGATCCTAGTGTAACTTGTCTTGGAAACTCAATGGCTGGGAAATTATCTTTTCCTGGTAGAAGGTGAATGGTGTAACTGCTCAGGTATTAAAACAAATTTCTGACTTGTCTGCAGCAAAATTCAATAGGTTTATTTCAAGATTGAAGATTTCTAATAGATAAAGATTGTGCTCCTCTAAATGAAAATGTAAGATTGGATGTGGAATAGTATATTGAAAACAATGAAGCAAACTTCTGATTCTTTGCTAGTGGTTGAAATAGCTATTTGCTACTTTATAATGAGCGGTGACTGCACTATGTCCAGCACCTTTTTAAAGAAAAGCTTAATATAAACCTTCTCCCCCATATATTTTTTTAAATTTTTTAATCAGTTAATAATCTCAAAATACTTTTTTCATTTGTCATGGGGAAGCTTATTGTAACATTGTAACCCGAAATCACATCATGGTAGGAAAAAAAAGGTATCTGTCATGTGCCTTGCTGTCTTGTTTGTAGAAAAACACCTGTTGTAAGATTTTGGTTATGGTTTTTATTCATAATAGATATCTAGAATTTATAATATGTGACTCAAAGCTACTTTCATTATCTTTGTCATAAAACAGTATGAGCATTCCATACACAATTATCCTACAGATTCCATAATGCTTCACCAAGCTAATGATAAGAAGAAACTTAAAATGCATGTTCAGTGTGCTTTGTCTAAATGTTTGCAGAGTGTGCATGCTCTTAAATTGGACTGTCTCTTGGTGCTGAATTACCTTAAAGTAGGATTTATGGTCATAGACAGCGATCCCATTGTAATAATTTACAGCCATTACTCCAGAGAGGTTGCAGTCTAAAATAGGGACAGTGGGTACTGATAGATCATTGATTGAGTACAAACCCCAAGTAAACGGTGCAACACTATTGTATGATATGACACGGTATGATCTCGGTGTACTGCTGACTTAAAAGTATTTTTGTTGGCATCTTTGCCTGAGATAATGTCTGAATTAAGTGATGTCTCATTTTTTTCCCACTGCAGTGGTGAACCACTGAAAGAGACAGTTAAACTTGAGGATGGTCGAATTGGAGAGAGGCCAGAAATAGTTTATCATGTCATTCACACAATTTTGCTTGGTTGTCTAGCGATGTGTTTGGAAGGGTAAGTCTGATTTTGAAGTATCTCTTTTGAAAGCAACAGAGTTCCGAGCTGGACATGATACACCATTCACCCCTTTGAAATTTACCCCTTTTCAGAAATAATTTTGGCATATAGTGGTATTAGTTAGTGGAGGAGAAATCAAAGATAATTTTGTTTATAAATTCGATACAGTTATATGAACAATTGTGCTTGGTGTCTTTAACATGCTTTCCAAGCTTTAATGCAGCCAAAATCCAAGACATAAATCATTTTCTTTATGGTATTTAACTGTGCTGTGATTATTTTAATACTGTATTCTAGGAAGATCTTCTGTAGTGTTTTGATTAACAGAGTAGTGCTGGAATATTGGGATGTGGAAGGCTTCTTATCCATCTTCTTGTGTGTAGGCTACCACAAAGTATACCTTTGCTCAGCATGTTAAAGCAGTAGAAAAACTAATTTCAAAAGTATGGTGTGAGTTCTTAAAGCTACAGAAGCTGATGTTTGAAAGACATTATTCTAATCTTGTCTGTCAGCTCAATCAGCATGAAGGTATCAGGATTGTGTTGGTATTATGCTCATCATCTTAAAATCTAAATATTCACAAATTCTTAAAGTGAGCAGATTGTTGTGTTATCATGTAGTTAATTTGACTAGCCTACCCTTAAGAGGTAGAGAACACCAGCAAATCATCAATTGTGTATTAAGTATTTTCCTTCCCTTTCTTCAGGAGCTCTCTTCTAGTACATTGTCTTTACAGCTTTGCCAAAGAGCTGCTTTTTATCCTTTCTTGGCTGGAAAACTACAACAGCCAAGTGACTTTACTATTCTCTTTGTTTTTCTTTCATCCTTCCCTGAACTCTGTGAAGGATTTTGTCATCTTTTATCTTGAATCTTGCTCCTCTATCTCGCAGCAGATTATCAGGTGCTTGCTCTTCTGCTAGAGATTTCCTTGGTTTACCCTTCAGTGCCATCAGAGTTGACCTCGGATTGCTTGAACATCCAGACTGTGTTTGATATGTGAAAAAGATCTGAATGTTTTTATAAATAGCTTGAGTACAGAGGCATGCACAGAGTCCCAACTAAGTTATTGCAGTGTTTTTCAGAATGAAATATCTATGGACACCTTATGTTTGCATGCTTGCTGCATTTGGGGTGTGCTCTCCTGAACTTTGGATGACACTTTTCAAGTGGCTTCGACTGAAAGCTGTGCACCCGATACTGCTGGTGAGTTGCTGTTGCCAATGTCTTGGAAAGTACAGCTAGCAAGCATATAACTTTGCAAACAATTATCTAAGACCTGTGGAAGAACCCGTTAAAAGGACAGGTTGTTCTCTGAGCAGTGGATCTCTTACAGTGCTTTTTCTGTGTCTTTCATTCTTAGTATCACTCTTGCACATGTTCTCTAGTATCTGGTGATAAAGTTGCGTTCACACTGCAGCCTTTCCGCACAAGAAGCAGAGCTGTCTTCATCTTCCTTTCACTCATCTCTTTAATTTCTTTTAACAAATCTTTGAGACCTCAATCTCTCTGTCATATCTAGTTGAGATTGGCCAAGGCGGCTGTGCACTTTTTAGGAGGAATGCAGGAGAAAAAGTACAGGCAAACATTGATATAAGCCTTGTTTCACTAAGAAATGAGTCTTAAAATGTGATAGTAAGGTGTATTTACTCGCTGAGAGTAAAACTGCTTCACAAGAAATGGTAAGTGGAATTACTTTGTATGAGATTTGTTCATGCGTGGCCATTGTAGAGAAGTGGTGTGACTGAAGATGAGCTCATGTTACGGTGCAAACAACTCCCCCACTTCCAACTCTAGCTTTATTCTCGATATGGCAAGAGTTGCTTTCTGTGATTTTTAGCAGCTTTGTCCGTTAGTTTTATTAATAAAATAAGGTTGGGATATCACTTACCATAAATACAAGAAGCTTATAGGAAGAAATGTATTATACTTAGAGGTTCATTATGTCACTTCTGAAAATGCTGTACACTATTATATCAGATACATTGACAGAGTTCTTTCAATCAGGAAGTACCAATAAGTTGATGTAAATGGTAAGCACGTTCTTTTATGTACCTCAAGTGGTCTGTTATATAGACCTGCTTTTTTGCTGTTAACACAGTGGGTGTGTTAGTAGCTTATTGTCAGGGGAATGCCTTCTGTGCATTCCTTACTGAGTGTTTTGTGTACCATACAAGCAATTTTCACCTTTTTTGCAAAGAAGAAATTCTATCAGCTAGAATGATGGTGTTCTGAAAAATGAGTTTCTGGGTTTTGCATATCAATATTGTTAATCTGAACAAAAGCATCAACGAGAGCAGACGTTTGAAATGCTCGGGGTTTTTCCTGTCTCAGATTTTCTCATTGCATTTGAATGTGAGATGTTTACTTTTCTTCTGTTCCCTCCATCATGTGCATGTTGCATCATTGTTAATTTGAGTACTAATTAATGATCCCCAAAATTGATGGTAAAGTTATTGTGGTCAGGTGAATTCTTCTGTGCTAAATTAGGCAAATTCTTGTTTGCAGAGAGTTTTTTGACTGTAAAAACCCAGAAAATTTCAACTTGATGTCACTCTAAGGTTTCAGGTGTAAATGTTGCTTACTGTATGAGTAGAATCAACAGACACCTCAAGGCTGGAGAATGGTGCATAATCCATTTCTTCTAACGTGTACTTTCTAGGCTCTTATTCTGAGTATGGCAGTTCCCACAATAATTGGATTCAGTTTGTGGAAAGAGGTAAGAAAAATACCTTTGTGAAGACCTTTTCTGTATGTAGGCACAATATGAGTCAAATTAATGAGCAAATAAAATATACTTGGTGAAATATATATGGTGAAATTGAAGCTGTCATCCACTGAAAATGTTTTGGTTTTAAACAAAACTGTTTACTTTTTTCACTATGAGGTATTTAACAATTTCATTTGTTAATGAGTACTTACAGTAATAAAGAAGTTTTTGAATTTAAATGAAGACTTTATTATATTCAGCTATTATGCTTTGGATATATAAACTGACACAACAAACAAAATACTGCTGAATAAAAACTCAGAATATTGAAAACTGTGTTGCTCCAATATTGGTTTTAGTGAGAGGGTGTGAACTTAGATGAAATAAAATTATGGGAGGCCATATGTAAATAATCGGTTTGAAAAGTTCCCATCAAATTATAATGCATTTAAATGCTTCATGCAGAGCACTGTGTAGAGGTGTGCATATACAACAATATAGGGAAGAAAATCTACAGATGTTTCCATGTTTAAAATAAATTCTTAGTTCTTTATTGCAAGTCACAGATGGACTGGGAGGAAAGTAATTGGAAATTATTTTCTAAATTTCTGTGAGTGTGAAAAACATGGGAAAAGTCCCATAAATTGTAACCCTCTGCTATACTGGCGTAACTTCAAAACAGTTTGAGTAGTTTTATAAGAATTCAAATATAGAAGACAGTCTTGACCAACAGTATTTGAACATGTTTTGTAATATCTATCTTATAATAGAAAATTTGGTTGCAGTGTAATCTGACTTTTTACACATTTTTGATGAAGCAATAGATAGTCTCCTGAAAAATGCCACAGTTGCTCAATAGAATTATGAAATTTATTACAACAGAGGAAACTCGTTTAGTTGACCAAATAACTTTTTCAGAGTTTTAATGAAAGCAGTGTAGGGGTTTGGACTCTAGAGGGCTTCATCCATTGCAGATCCTGCTTCTGCTTTTAAGCAGTGGTGAACAGTTTGCTCTCCAGGTTTTCTTAACTCATCCCTGAGCCTGGAAACTTTGAAGAGTAGTAACAGAACAGTGCAAATGCTTTGAGACTCCTAATCTGTTACCTATAAATGGCTGAGTGTGCAGCTCAGCATCATTCTGCTTGGCTGCCTTCTGACTCAGTCTGGCACAGTCCCTCATCTAACCAGGTTTTTCCAAGGCTTGTGATTGATGAGCGGAGCGTGTTCTCCTTTGGGCTGACAGAAGTGGTTCCCTTTTCTGTCTGTTCTGGGAATAGTTCAGGTGTGTGTATAACAGCAGTGCTACAGCTTTCAGCCCTGACAAAAACAAATGTCAGCTGTTCTTGTGCAACCCTAACATGTCTGGTTGGAGGCTGCTATCACTTGACAGCTGAGTTGTCCAGGTAATGAGGGTGGGAACTCCTCAGTTATAAGCAGGTTCCCACTTCTGTCTGTCCACTGGGGCTGTCCCAGAATAAGTTGTCGCTTTAGTCTGGCACAACCTGTAAACTTTATGTTTTCCAAAATGGCTGACATAAGGTAGTTTTGACTTAGCATTTACACCAGCATGTACATGTATATACTCCAGCCCCTCATGGCTGGACAGCTTCCAGCCATGCCTCTCTTGGATAAATGCTCCAAATGGCTCAAGGACTGACAAAATCGCCTGCCTTGATAAAGGACCTGTTACTCCTTTACCCCTCAAACCTGACAGGATAGCGAAGCCATGGTGCAGGGTTGCAATCTGCTCTGGCTTGAAACAGACGGCATTTCGTGTCACTTCACAGAACCCCTCTTCTCCCAAAATGTTTTTTGAGAGCATAAACTGAAATACCCTGCTTCATACAATGTGGTGTAATTTTCTTCACTGCAGTGATTGAAGTCAGAAGGAAGTTCAGGGCAGATTACCAGAGCCCTTCTAGGAAATTTCTTCTGTCCTGCTTTTTATAACACCTTTCTATCAACTCACAACAATCCAACTGCTCCTGCTCAAGCAGGTTTACCATGAGAGATTTATCATCTTCTAGATTCAGTGCTGTTATTAATATGCATTTGCATATACCAACCTGAGCTATGGTTTTGATGCATTTAAGGCCACTTAACATTGATGAATGTTGTTGCTGTGTATATTTATTTGTTGATTTATTTTTTAATTATAAATATTCTAATAAAAGAGAGAGAGATGAGAACTTGAGTTTAACATACTTATTTTGGAGAAAGTCTACTGCTGTCAGGTACATATAAACTATGTTTTGCAAACTACTCAAACAAAAGTACCAGTCAGGAGGGAAAACTCTGTTGAAGCCCACTTCTGTTATGTCACTTAAGGCCTTAATATGATGAGATGCTCTTTAGGTATTTTTTTGACTGTAAATAACCAAATACATTTTCATCAGTTTTTTCCTAGGATAATGACAGAGCTTACAGAACTTCAAGAATTCTATGATCCTGATACAGTAGAACTTATGACATGGATAAAGTAAGCATAAAGTCCTACATTTCTATTTTACTGCTTTTTGTCAGTATTTTTATCTCACCAGTTTGTGAAGCTACTTCTGTCAATCTTCATGACAGGAGACGTGTGTTTTAAGTTTGGTATTATTCCCATGAAAGAAACAGGAGTTCATCATTGATTACAAGAGAAGATCCTGAAACACGCAAGCAAATCATGTTTAATATCACTGTGAGACCAAGTTTTCAAATAAAGGTGGACATCTTAGTGCTTGGTTCTTGGCATGCTACCTTTTCATTAGATTAGAGGATTCATGTTGGTCGTAATGGCAGGAGGGACAGAAACACTCAAGTTTTACATGCATGAGCCAGTAAAATGGAATGCCTGAATGTGAGCATTTAGAGACTTTTGTCAAGATATATGGAGAGGAATATGTGTGATTCAGACTTTCCCTGTGACCAGGGTGCTGGAAGGGTTCTTACTGGTCTGGCCAGGCAGGGCACAGCAAGAACTGAGCTATGTTATGTAGTTTATGCTGAGCATATACATAGCTAATACTAAGTCAAGTTGTTTTCACAGATCAATTTTCCTTCTCGCCAGAAGATTCAGAATTGCATCCTGGCCTCATTCAATCTAACTTTGAACTATGTCATTAGGAACTGTACTTCTCTGAAAATCAGATCCCTTGTGTTCAGATGACTTACCTTTAACTGTATTTTTTTTTTTAGAATATTACTTTTTGTATTTATGTAGTCTTTAATGTCAACCTGCTCATCTTTAGAAAAGGCAAGGCTGGTAATTACAGTGTTCCAGCCAATTTCTTCTTGCTGTTGCCAGTAGTGTATGTTGTTTGTCACCGCTGTAGCTCTTCAAGGCAGCAAATGGAATAATGCCAAGTACCTAATGGCTTTTATGTTAGTCTCCATATATTAGTCTTGAAGTACATAATTAATCATGGCAAATTGCACTGAGATTCACTCAGCTAAGAGAAATTTTACTACCCTTACTTGTAGCAGCTGTTCATATTTTTAAAGAAAATAAAGAATTTTTTTTCCTTAAGGATATACTCAGCTATCCATATTGGAATTTTAATTCAATGTCATTGCTACATTATATTTTTTTAAAATTTTCTCTTTGATAATATGAATTTATTTTGAATCTTCCCTGCAAGAGAAGTTGCCAAGAGTCTGTAGTGAAGTGTGACAAATATTGTTTTCTCTCACTAATAGAGAAATACACAGTCAAAAAAAGTAAACCAAATCCAGAAACACAATTACTGTAGACATTACAGTATGTCTACATATTCTGTATGATGACATTATTTTCTCATAGATTATGAAATGCATGTTCTAGAGAGCAAATGAAAATAATCAGAAATCTTTCCTGTACAAGATAACATCATGTTGTTTCTCACTCTACCTACCCTCCCTCGCAAGCTTGTTTTGTCACAGGTCAACAACCATTCAGAAAAGCAGTACTTGGATCCATTCCAGGACCACTGTGAATGGTGCTCCATGGATTGCAAGGAGGGGAGAATAGCCAAGAGTTCTTGCCCCAGTATGAGCCCTTCCTTTCAAACTCCGTGTTGCTGCAGGTCTGAGCTTTTCCTGACAAGGAAACTACTGCCACTGCAACATTAACACCAACTGTAATTAGACCCCCAACAGTACCTCCCTATACTTCAGTTCATCCCACAGCACCTTAAAAGATCCCACAGTGTATAAAATTAAGAACATAGTTTTGAGAAACGCATCCTGTACTCTGACACATATGTTGGTGTTGCTTTTGCAGACGACAGGCTCCTGTGGCTGCGGTGTTTGCAGGCAGCCCACAGCTCATGGGTGTGATTAAGCTCTGTACTGGATGGATGGTGTCGAGCTTGCCTTTGTATAACGATGATGATCTTCTAAAAAGAAATGAGAATGTGAGTATCCAATTCCATAAAGGTGTCGTCTCTCAGGAACCGTCTTCCTCTTCACCCAAATGTAATGGAAAAAAAATCAAATGTGTTAGAAGGAAGGAGGACATAGGAGTCCAACAGACATGGAAGGGAGTATCAAGTAGATTATCAGTGCTTCACTCCGGACAGAAACAAATATCAAAATATTATTTCTGAAGACTTTTTCAGGCCACTCAAAGTATGTAAGATGAGAACTTGCCATCAGCAGAGACAAATACTTCCCATTCAGCTGGCCATTATCTCACCTGTTTCAGAGATTTTAAAACCAAACATTTTATAGCTTGGTGTGTACATTTAGTCTGTTATTGCAGATAAGTCAGTATTTTGTGTGTGTGTGTCCCAGTATTTAATTTATCACTGATTTTTGCATTGCATGAACATGTTTTCTTAATTTATAGATTTATCAGATCTATTCAAAGAGATCAGCAGAGGATATTTATAAGATACTCACATCCTACAAAGCCAATTTTCTGGTTATTGAAGATTCAATTTGCAATGAAGTGGGACCTGTAAGAGGATGTAGAGTTAAAGATCTATTAGATATTGCCAATGGTCATGTAAGTAACAGTGGGGAAAAATGAGTGTTTGAATGCATAAATAACTTAAAAAGAAATCTTCTTATAATGCTGATCTTATTTTTCTGATTGTAATTGACATGTAGACAAAGACTTATACTTTTAAAAGTAATCAATTAAGTTTTGGGTTGTCTGTTGCTTACACTTGTTATCTTACCCAATACTATTATTTAACTGCCCTATTCCCTCCTAATACATGAGTATCTAGCTGTGTTGATTTTCTGCCAATCATTAAATGGATAAACTCAATTCTTCTAAAACTGGCTGGGGTGAGAACCAGCCTGTCATTTAGTTCAGTACAGCCTGCTTCGTACTGATGATGTTACAAGTCTATTCAATTCAGTCTTGCACATAGGTTAGCACCCCAACAGATAGTTCAAACCACATCTGGTAGAGAGATTGGTTGAATAAACTGTACCACGAATACTGCTTCAGTCATTGCCATGCTCTTTCTGGTCAGAATGCTGATAGTGCTGCTCTTGCTTCTGAAGTAGGGAATGAGATGGGGTTTATAAAATAATCTCATTACCACTTGTTCATTTACTTTCTGGGAATCCAGCAAAAAATTTGACTTTATAAAGGCAGGAGTGGCCTTAGATTCACTTGGGGTTTCATTGCTCATTTTCAAGTCAGCAGGACAGACAGAGTCACCAGTTCCTTCTAGACAATCACAGGTTAGCTTCATTTAGTTGGTTTGCTGACTGAGAAAGAACTTAAGCATCTACTTGACATTACAGTCTAGTGTGTATTATCCGTACCAAGTGAATCCTTGGTTTGAATCCTTTTTTTTTTTTCCTTTAATGGGGAGGATGCATATGTTTCTTGTAAATAGTCTTATATCCCATCCTTGGGGAAAAAATCCAAGTGGTTCATCTGTGTTAATAATTTTATAAGTTCTACTTTTGATGCAATATATTTCAAAAGACCTTGTAATGTAAGCATTTCATTCCTGTAGCTGCTTTGTTTGGAGGGAGTAATTATAGGAATGGTGTGTTATTAGGGGATTACTCTACGTTTTCCCCAGGAACCTACAACTGGTGTCAGTGTCACTTCTAGATTTCCTGACCAGTTTATCTGTGAAGGATATTGTCATAATTTTTCTGTTAACTTCCTTACTATTGCTGAAATGTATTCTTTTTCTTTCCTTGCCTTGCTGCTAAAGTCATGTATGCTGTGAATATTGCATGTTGTATCCAATATACTGTACCATAAATAGTGTGTGTGTATGAACAACCTCTATCATTGATAATCAATGCATGTATCTTTCAGTTTCTTCTCAAATCTGTGTTTGTNCGTGTGGCTGACGTTGGCTTTTGGCAGGGAGCCAACTCAAACCTCCACATATGAGTAAGTTCCTGTTCCCTCTTCACACTTAGGATGTCCTCTGGAGCAATTAACCACAATTTCAGGATTCCATGCTCTCATACCCCTGCAGCTCTCCCTCCTCTCCACGCTTTCTGCATGCTTCTTTCTCACACATAAGGCTAATAATTGAAACTTCAGCAGCACAGTGTTACTGTCAGGATTTTAAGTTCTTGTTTGATTTGTGTATCAGGAAGAGTTTCTTCCTTCTAATTCCTTACACTGGGAGGAACACCTCTCAGTACTTTTGAGAGCAGTTGTTGCTTGCAGTGATGATTTCAGTCAAAAGGAGGAAAAAACTCCATGGAGCCTGTCTTGGATAAATGCCACACAGTGCTGTCAGTACGTAAAACCAGTCATTTGCTATTTCTGTGTAATTAGAATTGTTAAAAGTGACAGGGATTATCCTGTTTATAGTGGAGAGATTAAGGAGGTGAAAAGAAGCTTCAAGGTGAGAGTTTCAGTTAAAATCTGTTCTGCGAAATGTCTGTAATCTAAATCTGTAACAAAACGACTGGTATATGCATTTAAATATAGGCAACTGACTTTTCAGTATTTTTAGAGGAAGGTTGGTTGGCTAGTAATGAGCATCACTTATGCTTCCTGTCTGTGGCTGAATCCATATTGGCTTGAAAGCTAAAACAGTAGTTGTAGAAAAATACTGGAATGGCCAAGAGGAATAAAGTATTTCTTTTTTTCAGAAAATTGACATCATTTGTTCGGGAAAGTTGATATAGTGTGTTGTCGCAGGAAGCTTTAAAAAACCTCTCAGTTTGCTTGTTAACAGAATTTGTCTAAGTCATATTGGAAGATTATCAAGACTTTCCAAACTAGTGTGTGTGTGTGTGTGTGTGTATTTGGAGACTGTGGTAATTACTTATTCCCAAAGTGAGTGAGACAGTGGACAGGCTGTTATGCTGTTGACAGGTCTTTGGATGTGTTTTCCAAACTGATGTGTTTAAGAAGATCACTATTACTTTCTGTCTTGTACTATGTCCTATAGTTCTAGCCCAATATCTTGTTTCTGACACTGGGGAGAGCATAGGATTAGTAATAGGGAAAGACAAGTTTTCTGCAGCAGTCTGTTGCTGAAGGACTGTAGCATTACAGGGGAATTATCTTTATAGCCACCGATGGATTTTTCTTCATGAATTTGTCCTACCACCTTTTTTTAAAATCATGTAAATTTGTACCATCAGAAGGAATAATGAAGGGATTTCTTCAAGAGTATCAGACAGTAGATGCTCAAACACACAAGCAGTTTGCTTCGAAGTCAGTGGGTTAGAATTTCTAGTGTGTGTGTCTTTAGTCATTATTAGGTATGTCAAACTTACTTGGCTTGGAAAAAGTAATTGAGACTTAACCTTCATACTGGTGTGCACTGTGCAGGTCAGGCTTGAACTACTGGGTAAATGGAGTGTGGGAGTGATTTCCACTGCTGTTGTTCTTTATAATATGAATGAAGTACACTGGTTTTAATGTCTGTTATCCTGACAAAGGGCCAAATTCACAAAGGCTATTTTAGGTGGTTAAGCAAATTATAAGGGAATGTGTTTTCAGCTTATCGGAACCATACAGTATGGAAATCAAATATCTATCATAAATTAAATTTACAGAATGCCCAAGTAAATTAAATGTACAGAAGTACATTCTGTAACCTTTTACCTTCAGCATTTTAATTATGTCTTCTTCTTTCTGACAGGTGGTTTGTGAGGAAGGTGATAACTATGCCTACTCAAAATATGGACGATTTTGTCATGAAATCAAAATGAACTATTCTCCATATGTGAATTATTTTACTCGAGTATACTGGAATAGATCCTACTTTGTATATAGAATCAACACTGTGATATCCTTCCAGTCATGAAAAAGCATGCAAGCTTCCTTCTGAGGATATATTCTGAATGAATTTTAGTTGGAAAAGTTCCTTTGTATCAAGGAAGTTATTTTTTCAGATATATGTGCACACATGCAGTGCACTGACAACTTTACCAAACTGGAATTCTTTGAAACTACAGATCAACAAATACAGATACCATCCTTGAAGGAAATGGGAACATTTATCAACTTCACAGCCTCTACAACTTGTGACAGTCTTCCATATTTTTACATTTTTCTTCCCATTATAAATCATCTTCATTTTCATGTAAATGAGATTTCCAACTTTAGTGTTAGAGAGCTGATGTGCATAGACTTCAGTAAATGCAGAAAAATTATTTCAAGAACTCATTTAAGTCATATAGCTTTTATTTTTTAGCCAGAAAGCTGTTGGTATCCTGAGTCTTTTCAAGTAAGTGTTTGGATTTTTAGGTTTTTTTTTAATTGTTGTTGTTTTAATTCTTCCTGTCTTCCACTGTAAACTTTTCTTTGTTTATCAAACATAACATTTATACATCTTATGTGTAGCTATATTGTTTGTATAAATCAAATACCGAAGATTTTATTTAAACACTTCCATAGATTAAGGCACTGATCTCTATATTGTTAGAGACATGCTGATGGAAGTGCTGGGACTTAGACCTAGCAGTAGCACCTGACAAGGTCAGACTTTCAGTTTGGAAAGAACTCATCTTCAGGATTCTTTCATGCTTAAGTGTGTGGGTGTATGCATATGTATGTCTTAGCAGCCAACAGAATGGGCCAGTATATACCACAGTATGCTTGTTTTCAGGCAAGAGTAGCAGGACAATTAGGTTTGCTACTGAGACTTCTGCACTTCAGTTTCACCCCCTCTGGGTGCATGCTGGGGGGTGTGTGTGTGTGTAGGGATGGGTGATAGTAATTTCATTCAACTTACTATGAGATTGCTATATTAATATAGTGCCATAACTGTCATTTAAAATACTATAATCCCCACCATTCATAAATGATGGTACAGTTGTTCTTAGCTATTTTTGTATCAATTATGCAACTACACAGAGATCTTCGAAAATTTGGAGAAGTACTCTGCAGTTTTGCTTCCCTCTAAAATCTGTCCTTGTTGTATGACCCCCTTTGCCTCTATAACTATTTTTCTTATCTGATCCTCCTGTTTGCTGCTGACTGGTAGATTTTCAAGAGAATGAATGATGCTTTAATTCCAACTCTGGGCCTAATCTTGGTGTTGAGAATGGAAAATCCAATTAAAGGTAATGGCAGCTTTGTTTAATATAGGTATAACTGCACAAAAAGCTGGAACGTAAGTTTTGGAAGAAATTGTGCACCCCTTAGGAGTTACCTGTAGTTATGAATTCATGTAACACCTGGCCTGGAGACCAGTCTATCAGGCATGTGCGAATGATTCTTTGGAGCCCAGATGTCTTCAATGAAGGATCTGTCAAAATAGGATGAACTTTCAACTGAAAAAATCTGCAAATGAAAGCTGCAAAATGATCCTTACTGCACTTGTTGATAACATGCAAAATCAGAGATTTTAACTCTGAAATTATTAGGAACTGCAGCATGTTGGTGTATATGCATAATTCTTCTCTGCTCTGTGCAGATACACTTCCTTACTTTACACTGACAGGTAGTGCTGAGATTTTTTTTAAGTCTATTACCACTTTTGGAGTGATATAAAAGAAAAAAGCTTTACTGTTGTAGAAGTCAATCTGTTTTTTACTTTCAGTTATATTTTTATGCCTATGAGTCTGGACAAAATGTTAAATTATGCATTTCATTTGAAACCAATGTTCAGATAAATCTATGAAACACCTGGGATGTGGTCAGTGAGAGAAACATTTATCAGTATAACTGAGTTAGAAGGAAAAGTAAATATCCTTTCTGGGCATACAGTGGTCAAGTTGAGGGTAGTGTGTGTGTGTGTGTGTGTGTGTGTGTGTGTCTGGTTGAGTGCAGGCAGCGTTTATTTGCTTGTGCACAAGTGCATGTTTTACTGCACTGGGCTGCTCCAGTCTTCCCAAGTGCCATGTATAGCAACAGAAGCTCATGTGTTAACTTGAGCCGAGGCAGGCCTGCAGGAACCTCCCCTTTGTGTGCTAGTATGGGTATAGATGTAATATTTGGAAGTAAGTTTAGAGTTCCTTATACAATTTAAGTTTGTTTGAATCACTGTCAATGAATTACATGTCTGTGTGTCAGTCATTTTCTCTCTTGAAATTAATAATTCATGAGTATCATTTCATAACAGCAACAAGGCATTCCAGGTAGGAAACTTCAGGGTTACAACTGCACTTGGGTAGAAGAAGTCGCACAGCCTTCAGCTTCATGCCTTAGACTGCCATGCCAAGATGCAGTATTTAACTGTCCTTGACTGCCTGTTGTGTTTTACTGCGGTCCTCTATGTATGTGTTACCATATAGAGCATAGTTTGAATACCTACATGTAGAGCACACGTATTAACAAAACCACAAACGAGGCCATCCATACATCTAAACAAAACTATCTTGCAGCATGTTGGCCTTTATACATGTTTAAATGTGTTGAGGTTTATTTGAACTGTGACATAGTTGTTGTTATTAGTTTTGTCATAGTTTTTAATATGTATTCTTAATACTTCAATTGATTCTACTTTAGGAGAATCATTTAAAAGTTTTACCTTGCTTTTTATATTAGATAAAATTGTATTGCAGCACCATTGGCACAGCAGCCTTAAGTAACAGAAGGAGCCTTTTATGTGGGAGGACATTGCCATTGTTCCTGTAAAAAGGCATCATTAAAATGAGTGACTGAAGTAATCATATCTTACAAAGAAAGTGAATGAATTTCTTATCCAGCTAAGGACTAGCAAAAATCTCCATCTGTGAAACATAAACAATAAATTCCCTCAGATATGCAATGATATCCTTTAGAAGGACAATAGGGCATAATTACATCAGATTTGTACACACAACCCTACCTTCGTTTTCAACCAGGTCCCAGGTTTAACTCCCTGAAAGGGCTGGGGGAAAGTTTTACAAATGTTGATCTGCTTTGCTGTAGATGTTGCAATTCAGTTGAAACATGTGCCTTGCAAGCTTTTATTAAACAAACAAAAACCTCAGTTTGTGTTTCTTTTTGTGATTTTTTTTTTTTAATTTCTGTCCCTCTGAGTTTTAGAGCTTCCCTTGTGTCTTAATATGCCAGCTTCCGAGGGTGCCCATGTAGTAAGTGGTACAGCTGGGATGTGTGCCAGCTGCTCACTGGGAAGAATGAGAATTTGCATAGCAATTCATGTGGCTGTTTTGCTGGCTAATTTCCTCCTTTGGGTTTCCAGTTTCTGATATGTTTGGTCTTAGTAAATGCAAAAAAATTACCTTGAAAGAATGAATTGGTGTAGTATTTTCAGGCACTCACCCTTAGACTCGTGAATCAAAGTTTAATCAAGCCGTGGCTAACCTAATATGTACAGTTTTGTCTTAATCTTTAAAAAATGCTCTTTCACTTCCTGAATTACCACATACTTGAACTAAATTGATAGATTTGACAGGAGATGTTTGATACTAAGGAAAGGCATTTCTATTCATATTATTTAAAAAGGCATTGGGTTTATTTCTTCCAAAGTAAATGGAAATACGATTTAATACAACACAATCTTAAATAAAATTTCCATGGCAGGGGAGGTGGAGAGAATAAGGAGAAAATGCATATATGTGGAAGAAAGAGGCCCAAAACGTTTAAGAGGCATTGAAAATTCTTCAAACTACTTGCTCTGGTGGCATTACTATTTACTGTAAAATAAAGGTTAGGGACCAGGTCTTGTTCTTACCACCTTATTTTCACCAAGTCGTCTGCAAATGTACAAATCTTGTGACCTTTCATGAACTTTCCCATGCAATTCACATGAAAAAGAGCTATGAGATCAGGTTGTAGGGGTTATACGGTGTCACCGAAATACTTCTTAATGATGGCTGTTGATTTCATATAACCTGTCCTTCAACCAAAAGTCCAACAGGAGCAAGTGTAGGCTGTGCATGTGAATGCGAGGGGGTGTGTACACACATGATGGGTTTGCATTTAGAGGTGTCTGTTTTACTATTGTGTTTTGGAGATGAAACTTAAGTCTCCTAAATACTGATGGGAAGGTAGACTCTGGAGTGTTCAAGGTGAAAGAAAAACTGAGTTTATTCCAACACAAGCAATGTTTCATGTGAAATAAGACCTCAACATAAAACTGTATAATCATGCCTTTAGTACGCTTTTTAAAAACTAACTTTACGGGGGAGAAAAAAGGTGGAAATTCTAAGACTTGCAGTGTACGTGTTATTTTAATAATTTTCTTTTACTTCATCACTAAAGCTAAAAACAAATCACCATTATGCTGCTGCACTCTAACTATGCCAAATGCAGAGCTAACAATTCCTAAAGGTCTTCTGAATTGTCTTGTACCTCAATGATATGTTTAAATGTATAATTAATCTGGCAATGGTTTTCATTTCGGCGCAGTTAGATGCATCTAGTTCTGCCTTTCAACGATGTTTAAGGTGACCTATTTATATGATGGGACAATAAGTGGGTGTTTAATGCCTTTCAAAGTTTCGAACTTTGTTATTCCAGTAATGCAGAGTTTTTGGTGGTGCTTTACTTGTTAACAGTGACGTTCAACAGTAGTGTATATGGCATATGGATTTAACTATGTGCAGCTGTTGAATAACAAATATAAGGAATCCAATTCTTTTATCCTGTTTGTTGTCTTGGACAGTTTTTTATCAAAATTATGTATACACAGTAAGTATTTTTCTCTTGTAACAAACTTTTTTTTCTGTGGAAAAAAAAATGAAATAAAAGCCAAGTATAGAAAGTATGGATTGTTTGGGACACAAACCGTTTTATGCTTTCTTTTGAGAAGTCAAGGGAAGACTGTGCAGCATAGCTCAAATGTCTGTCTTGATGTGCAGTGTAAACAGTCTCACAGCTCTTGAGGATTAGCAGACTGCTCAGACTGGATCCATGTCTCGTGCTGACTGTGACTACCTGTTGAGGCATCTTGGTGAGGATGAGCGGCAAAATATGAGGAGCTTCATATGGAATTATTGAACTCTGACTTACTCCCTAAAGATCTTCCTACAGCAAGGATGTCACCTGGAAATAAATTGCTATGCAACGTCAAATGCTTACTGATGTAATTGTTTTTAATCAACTAATGTGTTATCTGTCTTGAATTTTTACAGATCATGATTACATATTTTGGAGCCCTCTAATTTTTTTAAGATATTGTTAGTAGGAATGAAATCTGTGAATGCAGATTCCTTTGTAATAATTTTGCATGTAATGATATGAAAATCTTGGTATTATTTTAGTTAAATTCCGAAGATGGTAGAAATACCCTATGAAGTGCTTCTCCAAAAACTGATCATTTAGCACCCGAAAAAAATTATACATATTTACATCTTTAATTTATAGTGGTTCTGAGTTTGAACATTCATCAGACAACTGCTTTCTTTAAACTAGTCAGGAAGTGAGCTGATGTTGAAGTGTTCAGGTTTACCCATTCAAGCAGCCAGGCTTCGTGGTTGCTTAGCTGAAAGGGGAATGGAGCTTCCCAGTAACATGGAATACATTCTGGCATTTGTGTGCTCTTCCACGTCTTCATGCAAAACTGAGAGTCTTGGTCCCAGATTTTCCCATTTTTGCTGTCACCCAGACTATCATATTTCAATCCCTCTATGCTTTCAGGTTGCTTAGGTAACAAATGTGATCAGCATTTTTTCATAGTGATGAGATGCATCTTATGAATTAAATTCCATATATAGAATATACAAATGTAAAGCAAACCTGAGTATTACAGAACTATTCAGTAGGTTATAACACACCATCAGTATATACATATACTTCCAGAATTCTGAACAGTTCTCCAATGCCTTGGAATTTCTTCCTGCTTCAAAGTTACAACTGTACTGTCTGCTGTCAAGCATTGACTCCTGCTGGTACTGTACTGACTGGTTACAGAAAGACCCAAAACATATTAAGAGTGGCTTTTTTTTTACACTGTCACAATAAATACCAGACTATTCTGAAGGATGAGGGTGAATATAAAGGGATGTCTTAAGCCATTCTGCCTCTGAAATAAGTTGACAAAGGAGAGGTGAGAATGCAGCTGCATCATGTTACGCTCTCCATGAGATCCCAAGCGCAGAAACCATGGTCTGCCTGGAATAGTTGCTGAAAAGAGCGCCTGTGGTTTCCGTGGCTGATCTTACTTCAACTCCAAGCAATAATACAAAATCACTACAGCAGAAGTGATTAAACTCTTCATGCAGTTTTAGAAAGGTACGTTAAAATTAAGTCTGCTTTTCATTTCATCATGAAAACTTCTTTCTGAAACACACTAACTGTCATTTGCATCTATTTCAGCATCTTTAGCACATGGATAAATGCTGCTGCTTTTCTTTTTTTGTTTCTTCTTTTTTTTCCTGTCCTCCAAAGTTGGCCCATTTTATGACAACCTTAGTTGTAGTCTGAACTGCTGGTCACATTCTAGGGACTTGTCCCAGCTGCAAGGAAGGGCCAGAGAAACCCTGTTGGGCTTCCTGATAGTTTGGCCTCAGAACAGCAGTTCTTAGATTTAGTGGTTGCATTTCGCTGTTCTCAGTTCACTAGATAGGTTTGATAGAGAAAAATCCTAAAACTAAATTTCATTATGATTATTGAACAATAGAAGCTGACAGTGTCCTGAAGATATCTAAGGAGCTTATTTTAAATAATAATATGTATTTACTTCTTCTCTATGTTGTTTCTTATCGAAGCCAAGAGCCATCTCTTAGACCACCTCTTCCCTTAGCGCTCTATCAGTCTCTCTGTGGATTTTGCTTCAGTTTTTCAGGAACAGTCCTTTGGAAAATATGGCTACACTCAAGTGTGTTTGTATCTCTTTAAATTAAAGGGTAAGATCTGTGTCCACAAATTTATTTACATTTGTAACCTCATAGCACAGGTTTTGTGTGAGTGGGTGTTGAAAATGACACAGTTGTGCCAGGGAGTATCCACAGTGGCAAGGTTGTTGCTGGTTCTGCTCTGGTTAAAACACAGTTCTGGCAATGGGAGTGAGTGACATGCAGCAGAAGCCTGAATTTCCATCACCAAAATGCTTTGTTAACAATATATGGGTTTGTAGGTAGGAGGGAAGACTGGGAAAAAAATCCAGCTTATATCTTCACAGGCTATGGGCAAAACTGGATGTTTCTAAATGCTTGAATATAAGAGAATAGAAAGGGTAGTGTATCCTGTAATGTAGGATAAAAATAGGCACTTGATTTTGAGAGGATTTAGTTTGCTTATTGAAAGTTTGTGTAAGGATGCAACACACTTCAGAGGTGGGGATGCTGCGCTGTGCTTGTTTGCAAGGTCTAGCTGGCTCATTAAGTGTTGTGAGTTAATGAGCTTTCTAGTGCCTTTGTGAAGGAGGGAATTATGGCACGAAGAGCACTCAAAGCTTGCTATAGCACATTCACCATGGATGGATCTTCATGGTTACTTTCATGTTGATACTGGTTAACCTACTACATAACCCTATTTGGTTTTACTTTTTGCCTTCCCAGTCTGAGACCTCACAACATTTTAGAAACTATCATCCCTTCACCTTGCTGCTGCAGTAAAAATAAAGGCAAACAGCTTGTAATAATGGGATGTGACCTCGCAACAATTACCTCTCCTTATGTTGGTAATTCCCAGAGTGGCAGAGGTGCAGATCTAGCAGTTGGTTGTCACCTTTGACTGTTGACCGTAATGTTTGACTAAAGCTGAGTGAAATGGGTTCTGGCTTTCTTGAGCAGAGCTTCGCTTTCAGCCTAGATATGTCATCACTGAAGTTACAACACAGCTGGCAACAAACGTCTCCGCCTTCCTAACAACCTTCTAGTAAAACTAGCAAATCTGTGTTCAAAACAGGAAGAGGGAGTATTTCTGATGGAACAACGCTAACATAGTTTGAGCAGCTGGATGTGAAGGCTGGGCCAAAGGCTTTTAACATCACTGTGTGAAGGGAGATACCATTGATCTTGTTTATTAGCAGGAAGATGGTTTGATGAGTAGAGGGGAGTAATTAAGAGTGCAGTGGCCTGGCTTGGATTCATGTTTCCATTGATCACAGATTAACCAGTGGAATGATTCCCACGCCCAGAATTTTATGCACGTTTAGGGGGACTGATGCATTCGCTTGCTGTGTTTTGAAAGGTCTATTTTAGTGTTGCTCTCAACACTACAGTGTGTTTGGCACACACTATTTTTGTGCCAAAAATATTTTGCCCAAAGACTGATATGTTAAAAGTGATAATTGCCGGTGGTGTTCATATTCTGCCAAAATTGCATCTTTCCTGAATGAGCAGCAACCCCAATGTCTACTTCCAAGAGGCCACGCTTCCAAGACAAGCTCAGTTTACATCAGAGAAGCACTTCTGCAGGGTCACAACTATTCTTCAATGATGCAGGTATCCCAAGACCCACTATCTCTTATGCAATGGTGGTTTGTCCTCTGTTTCTTCTACTGGTCGCTCCCGTAGCTTGGCTGGTGTTTTTACACACAGGCTGAGCAGAGCAGGACGTTGCCCATGTTCCCCAAAGCCCCCCGCCTCCGGAAGCACAGGAGGAGCGGGATGGAGCAGCTGGATGCACGCAGGGGTTTGACCCAAGCTGAATACCCGGCAACCCTCCAAAGCTGCTCTATCACTCCCCTTCGCAACGGGGCAAAGGAGAGAAAATAAAAGGTCCATGAGCTGAGACAAAGGCAGGGAGAGATCGCCCACCGATTACCGTCGCGGGCAATGTGGAACGGGGTAGGATGAGGGCTTTGCCCGGCAACGCCGTAGGTTCTGCGACGGGCGGGCGGCCCCCTCGCCCCGACGGGGCGGGCTCGGCCCGTCCCCGCCCATGGCCGTGGCTGGCGGCGGGG
>VWZF01006730.1:0-57688 GCA_013396755.1 Sclerurus mexicanus | reverse complement strand
TGTTCACCGTCCCGCGGAGCCGCGACCCGGCGGCGGGCGGCTGGTTCGAGCTGGCCTCGCCCGCGGCCACCCCCGTGGCCGTCGACAGGACGTCGGGGCGGCTCTACCTGCGGCGGGAGCTGAGAGCGGGCGGCCGGGCCGAGGTGCTGGTCAAGGTGCACCGCGGCGGCGGAGGAGGTAGAGGGACGGGACGGGACGGGACGGGACGGGCGGCGGGGAGGGGGTCGCTTCTCGGCGCTGCGCTGGCGCGGGTGGGTCGGGATGGCTGAGGATGAAGGGTCGCCCCGAGGGAGGGGGATCAGGCACGGCCGTGCCGGGCTCTTGTCGCTCGAGGAGGGGCGGCCGCGGTGCTGCTGCCCTCCGTGGGGCGCGGGGAGCCGCGGGCGGCTGCGGGAACTGCCCCCCGGGTTTGGGGGGTGGCGTGGGAATATGCCGGCTCTTTCCCGGTATCTCCCGCAGAGCTTTTGCGTCCTGCCTTTGAAGGAGCACCTGAAAACGTAGGGAATGGTGTTTTGGTTACGTTGTCTTATAAGGAATTCTTGTCACAGCAGGTTCACTTCTGCTGGACCAGAGATGTTTGCTCAGGGGCTGGCAAGCAGTTAAAGCCTGATTTAAAAAGGGGGCACTCTACGACACACAGCTTGCCTATTGTGGGGGCAGTTAGCAGAGAGCCTTTTCTGCCGCTGTGGTCCGCCGTGACCTGGAAGGGAGAGTTGACGCTGCCCTGGGTGCGGGCACTTACAGACCTGCAGCTGCAGCCCAATGCACGGGGAGATCCCGCTGCGCCTGGTTGCTGAATCGCGCTGATTGATGCTCAGAGTCAGCTTTTAGCTCTGGCAGAGCAGTGCATGGGAGGGGAAAGGAGTCGTTGCAAAATAGATGTCACTGAACTTAGGACAAGCGAAAAACAAAAATTACCTGAATCTGGAATACTAGAAGTTGGTGTAAATAACTAAATGGATATATCATTACACCACTGTGCAAGTCTATACTTCGGCAGCTCGTATACTGTCTATGGTTTTCCCAACACAGCAAAGAGAATGGTTAGACTTGATAAATTGTGTTAAGCTTGCAGTGTGTTATGGTTACATGAGCCATCCTTTGCCTGTGTCACTTTCCTCTTATTGAGAGTAAGTTTTGTAGTGTGTTTGCAGCTGTAGCTCAGGTCTCTGGTAACATTACTGGTTATCATTTACTTGGGGTTTGTTTTGTATTATTTGCTTGTCTGTTTTCTTAGATGTTTGCAACTTTACTATAGAGGGAATATTTACCATTTTCTATAAACAGATTTCCCAGCCTAATGCTCAAAAATGTGAAACATAGAGCTGGGAGGAAAATAAACATGTTGAAGCATGCTGGGGACTGTGATCTTTACCATTGTGTGCTTTGTGCCGTCTGAGAATCCTGAAGCCACCTGCCTGAGAAACTTATTCCTGCAGGAACAAGACGAGTTGTGCAAGTGACAAACATTTAACATTAGAAAAACTCTGCACAGTATTTCTAGATACTAGCTTTAAACAAATCACCCAGTATTTAAAGTAGAACTTCTCATTCAGGTTAGAGTTGAAAGGGGTTGGGGGACATGTAGGTTGATTGTCTTGCTTATTTGTAATGAAAGCAAATAACCTTGTGAGCGATGTTCAGCAAATGATTAATTGTGTTGTCCTCTCCAATCTGGTGGTGTACAGCATGTTTTTACCACTGTCTGTGCACTGATAATGTATTGACAAGAGATGAGCCTCAGGGAGAAAGGAATTCAATGATCAAGTGGGACAAGGTCATTTAGACGTTCCTTTAAGCTACTTTGAAAATCAAAACTATCTCATAACTTGGTACGATAACAAACTTGGGATCTTTTTCTGACTGCTTATTTTACAGAAATTTGATGAGAAAGTGAGAGGATTGAGCATCCATTTTTTTATCTGAAGAACTATCAAAAGTCGAACAGAATTAACTTTAGTCTGCTCCTCATTTCTCCTCTTGCCTCTTACTAAATGTAATTAACAGTGAATCACAAAGTAATCAATATTATGGAACGTGTCCCAAACTTTTAATCATCTATTTAATTGAAAAGCAAAGCTATTGGACCCCTACTAATTGTCATCTCTTATGTAAGTCACGAGTGCACTTAGGCATTTCAAAGTTGCTCCTTCTCCAGGCACACGTCTTGGAGTTTTGGATGTGTTTTTTTGTTTGAGTTTGTTGTGGGGAGGGTTGTTGTTCTGGGTTTTTGTTGGGTTTTTTTTTCAAGAAAAGGAAAGATTTTTTGGCACTTAATAACAAACCAGGAGGTCTGATAGTATCTTAGAGCACTGTTTCTTGCAACTGTAGTCCTAGGAAGACAGGGTATTCACATGCATAGTTGAAATACTGAAATAAATTGAAGGTAGACTACAATAGCCTTCTGACTCTTCCCTGTTGCTCAGTAGCACTCATAGCACTGACAGGTAGGGGGCTACCATCTGTTTTGTGAGGACACTGTAGCAGGCACTGTGAAAACACAATTCTCCCATTGAATATACTTAGTACAAAGACTGTGCATCGGAAAGAGGTTTGCACAACTTTTGTGGCTTGTCTTACTTACCTAGACAGAGCAGTTTGCATCTTCTGTAGGAATCTGACAGCAGGTTGTCACTGTCTGTCTGTCAAAGCCTTGCTCTCCTGGGCTCTGTGCATGAGTGTAGTTATGGATTGGACCTGGAGTTCAGACAAGACTCTTATACAAAGATATGAGCTGCAGACCCACCATTTCTCATCTAGCTTTTCTTTTGGGATGTTTCACGTCCTGGAAACACTGACTGCACTGTCAGAACAGCATGTAGCCTGAGCATGGAAAGGCTGGGCATGGTGGGGAAGGGTTGAAGGGGCTGAAGCTCCCTTTCTCTTCCAAGTCTGCCTCTGTTTGTGCACACCTGAAAGTACCTACATAGGTTCTCATACTTGTTACTGACTTACACAGGGTGTAAAAAAACCCAGAAAGCAACAGACATGGCAAGACAAGTATCTTCCCCTCCCAAATGTCTGCGGTGTCTGAAGGTTAAAGGATTGAGGCTAACAAACCTTTAACTCTGGGGTGCCTCAAGACATCAAACTGATGTCACAGCAGGTACTTTATGATTGAAATGAATAAAACAGTAGCAAGGCTGTTCAGTACTTTCTTGTTTTGGCAGTTAGATGGATATCTTATCCCCTGTTCTCTTTCAGGTGAGATAACAACTATTTATTACTGTAACTGAATTCCAAGGAGATAGATCTTAAATCTGACTGAGAAGGCTGTAGCAAAATGCAATTCTTTCAATGTAGTGTCTTATGGTAGAATATGATCAGTGTTGAACCCTTACGACTCACTGGATGCAAACTACATTTTAAAAAGACATCTGTCAAATCTTGACATTCCTGAAAATACAATCCCGACTGCACATGGAAAGATTATGTGGTTTGAGTCCCTTGCACTTTCTTAGGAAATTTCTACCAGGATGCCTACTGGGAAGGAAGACCTTTCAACCCACATAATACAGATTCTGTAAGAGCTAATGAGCAGTTCATACATGTTGCTGGCCATGATTTCAAATCAAGACATAGCTTAGATTTTGTGGCTGGCTTTTTTTGTTTGGTTGGTTAGTTTCTTAACAGAGCCAGAAATGGCCTATTTTTTCCTGGCACCTCCTGATGCTTTTAGAACAAAATAAATCTGACTTCAGAAACAGGAATCTGGCCTGATCAGCTATGGAGGCCGTATTATATGATGCTGGTTTTGGGGGGGAACTGCGTGTGTTCCCTCCTGGTATCAGACTGATGAAAACCATCTGTGGATACCATTGGTGTGCTTCCAAAATCAGGTATCAACAGAGGAAAAACTTGCTTCACTGAAATTGTGAAACCATTTTAAGGGCTGGGGATCATTAGAGAAAAGAGTAAGCTCCAGGGTGAAGGTTATTGTTTTACCCTCTCTGTACATGTCTTTGGGAGAATCTTGCTATAAAAAAAAAAAAATTGATGTAAACATATATAATGATCCAGAGGCAATAAGTAATAAAAATGTCTGATAAAGTCAGACATTTTGAGAAAGCAACAAAAAGCTTAGAAACTGAAGAGGTAAATGTAAAGTTTATGTTGCATGTATTCTTAGTAAGGTACATAAGCTATTAAAATGAATGAGAAAACCTTTGTCATAACAAGATAAAAGGAAAAGCAATGGGAGACTTTCAAAATAGAACATTCAGCACTTTATTCTTAAGATTAATGTCTTAAATCCTTTTATACAGCCTATGATTCAATATTTCTGAGTTTTCATTACATTATGACAGTGGAAAGGCATTTAAAAATCTGCTTTAGATCAAAGCTGCACCATGCCAGAAATACCCCTGCATGCTCTGGGTGTTGTCTCATGCTCCAAGAACACTGTGCAGTGTGTGGCAGTGTTTAATTCTCTTGAACTATCAGGAGCCAGCTGACCACCAGCTGCCTTTTCCCACCTGCATTACACATGGGACACCCAAAATTCATTCATACCACCTTTGTGCAGACTATCTGTTCATATTAGCATCCCTAGGCAGATGTGCACATAGCCTTCTCTTCTGGGAGTATGACTGAAGTGGAATTGAACTTGCTTCCTTCTGCTCGTGCATCTCTGATAGGCTTTGAGAGCTTTGTCCTCACCAGAGAGCAGCAGTGGCTGCAAAGCAGGTGTTTTGTTTCCTTGCTAAAGCAATAGGACACTGGCCAGTGCATAACTCAACAGTGCTGGAGTTTCAGCCTGAGCAGCGAGGTTGGCATGATAGTGAAGGCTGCCCACATTTAAGAAAAAATAAAGCAGAAATTTAAGAGAAGCCTTTAAAAAATCTGACCTGAGGAAATAGGAAAGGACTTTGGGTTCTGCTCCTGTAACCACATTTCTCCTAGACCTGGAAGTTACTAATGGAATTACCTAAAAGTAATGCTTGGTGACAACAAAGTAAGGAGCCATTTGTTCCCAGGACTATGGATGGGCTTGCTTCACATCAGTTGCAGTGGCTGAGCTTTTGCTTGAGTAAACACTATGTATGGAATAGATACTGCTTTGTGACAGAGAAGCAGCAAAGAGTCAAGGGCTGTGTCCGTGGAAGGGGAAGAGAATCTGTTTAGAGATAACTGGATAGTAATTGAGCAGCTCTACCTTTTCATTTCTCATGGCACAGCGCAGTAGCCAGCACACCACTCCTTTGGAGGCTGCTGCTCACCTTTACCAAAGGGGTATGTGCTGCTGGGTCTGAGGTGCTTCTCACAACTGCATCTGATGGTGTTAAAATGAAATATCACTACAATGTTTTTTGGCATATTTTTGTACATGTCAAACACATTTGTTGTTCTAAAGCTATTTGTATTTTGCTGGTGATTATAACTTTTTAAGAGTTTAGAAAGAAGTTAATACACTCACAGTATGGTCACAGGAGCAGCTCTTACCGCGTGAAGCCTCAGCAAGCAACTTTTTATTTTAAAAACATTTGAGCAAACCTCAGGGAGTAGAAACTTAATAATGTCAATGGACAACAATGATAAATGACTGTAGTTTTTCCCCAGAAATATTGGTGATGGAAGTGAGGTGATTCCTAATCACTGGAGCAATCAGATTTTGCTACAACCTCTCAGGAATAAGATTCTTTTATGTCCCATACAAACTACTTTAAACTCAGTAAATGCCACTTTAATGAGGAAGAGCAGGTGTTGTGTTGGGTGGGATGACAGGAAGACAGAGGCAGCAACTAGGAGCTTGTCCAGTCATAGTCTCCTCAGAAGATTTGGTTTCTTAAATGATGCTGCCCTTATAAAAATATTTGGGACTTTGTGACTATACATTTTGTGTCTTTTTTATTTTTCTTGGTAGACATGATACCTTGCAGATATTTTCCCTTCAGTGACGTAAGTACAGCCTTGTGTACTTATTATTGGAGTGTTCTGTAGCACACAAATGTCGATTTTGTCTGTCTCATTTCATCTATCTACTGAAATGCTGACTGAAAAGCAGAAGGTAGAAGTTGTGGGGGATGAAAACAAATCTTAATAAAAAAAATCCCTCTCCTTCCTATCGACAGTAAAAGGTGAATGATCTGCAGAGAGCACCAACTTTTCAATGCCACAGATGTAGCTGTGTCTTACTGCACTTTCCTTCTTTAAAAAACATAAAAAATTCCTCCAAAGCCCTCTGTGCTGCTGACTCCTCAGCTATTCTTACAACATCAGTGGGGTCTGACTTTGTCACCAACTGGTGTGCCTGAAAATGATCATATGTTGTATAGTATTTAATAACATTTTTAATGGGGATTGGTGGGCTGTTAACAGGGTAAACTGTAATAAAAAGCTTGTTTTATGAAAATCGTGTTATATGGAATCTTTTGAGATCGTGATAATAGTTGTACTTCCCACCTTCTCTGTGGTGCTGTGTTTCTAGTTCTCCTGCTTGGGTAGTAACAGGCAGCTGTTGGCAGATTCAATAGATTTAGGGGTTGAGGCAGAGGTGCTACGTCTGTAATCACAGGCCTGAGAGTGCTTCAGAGCTCTCCTCTGGAAACAAACAACAAAATTAAACCAGATTTTGAAAACTAAAGGAGGACACCACAGTCAGGTTTTAAAGGCTAGGGCAGGATGACGTGGCAGCAGTAAAGATACGATGGATTTTGAAGTCCTGCTCCCTGTATCTGCCTGAAGCTTTTCCCGTGATGTGCAGACATCTGCCTGTGGCCATGTCTTTGCTGCCCAGCAAATGCCGTGGGTGTCTCACACACTCAGTGTGATGGAGGTACCCACTGTAGCTGTGCATTCACAGAGAAAGTGAAAAGTTGACTGAAGATTTGTCTTTGCTATCCATGTGAGCGGTAGGACCGGCAATTGCCTTTTAGCTTGATGGTCTCACTGGATGAGTCTGCAGGTAGTATTGAGAAAAGCAAGACCTTGCCTCCTAAAATTGGTGAGGTGGTATATAAGTAGAAAATGTGCCCAGGTGCTGGTGTATATTAAGAAATATGTCATGAAAATAATGTGAAGTGGTCTCTGCAGGCTGCTCTGCCAAGCTTGCTGTTTGTGGTTAATGAAGGAGGGAAAATTGACATCCACTGTCATAGCTTTAGATGAGGCAGTTGGTATAATCACATTGCCCAGGTGTACTGTGGCTGTGGGATCTTCATCCACAAGCCAATGGAGTTGTTTGTGGACTGCCAACAGGCCTATTGCCGTAACTGTGATGGTAAGGGTATTGCCTTGCCTTCAAAGCACAGCACACTCTACTTGGTCCAGCATGAGTCCAGTCAGTGCCACAGTGTGTTGTAAGAGGATATGATAGCCCTGAGCATTGTATCCAAACCTTAGGAGTACTTTTGAGACACCGCATCTGTTAATTAATAGAAACATCACCTTCAGGAATCTCATCAGTGCTTGAGGTGGAGCTGACACGTCTTGTTCGTGACAGAGTAGCTGTACTAAAGGTGTCCCCCATACAAAATTTTTAAGAGAGTTGGAGAAAAGGAACTCATAAAATTAAGCCTTAAATTTTGAAGGGGGGGGATCTGTGTTGGGAAGACCTCCCCTGTTGTGAGAGCTCCTTTGTGCCCCTGCACTTCTGCCAGTGGGGATGACAGCATGTGCTGTGGCTGGAGCAGAGACATGAGCGTCATAGGTGTTGCTGACTGGACCACTCCTCAAGACCACGTGAAAGTTTTCTCTTTTCCTTTCCCTCAGTGAACACCTTTATTTATGATGTCCATCATCTGGCCGGCTGCTGATGTTCAAGTTAGTAGGAATAAATTTGCCACCGGACTCAAAAGCTTGGGCAGGAGAGAGGGGAACAGTGGACAGCATGACTGTGTAAATATCACTAAAATTATCACTAAAATGCTAAAAAGCATTTTGAAGAGTGAGGATGAACTCTGGTTTAAAGTTAATTACTGCCATATCCTTAAGTAGATTATTCCTGTGTGTACTGTCTCACAAAATCTGACTGAGAGAAGTTAAAAGGGCTTGAAAGAGAAATTAAAAAGTCAGGATAATTGGCTGTCTATAGATTTTGAGGGGCATAAAAGCTACCTCGCAGTGCCTAAGCCATCATGCCTGTGGTTTAAATAACTTTTCTGAGGGTTCAACCCCTTTTCTAGCCCTGCTGACTTGCAGACATGTCAATGATGGCAGCCAGAGACATTTTCTCTGCTCCCCAGAAGAGCAGGCAGTCTTGTCTCTCTTTCCTCTTCACTGGAACCTCTTCAAGGGGATAGGGCTGCTAGTGAAGGGAAGTATTCAGCATTGCCCTGTGGCTTACCTTTAAATCATTCTGTGTTGGGGAGGGGGTGTGAAATGTAGTATCTTTAAACTCAAGGGATTGTGGTTTCCAATAAGCCTCGTATTTTCTCTTGCCTTCCTGCACAAATTCCCTTTGTTTTCCTTCCCTTGATCTTTCCTGAGGCTCCTCAGATCTGTCATATCTTTTGGAGACCGGAGCATGAGCTGCACGTTTTAACCCCTGTTGACTGTAACATTAAACATTTTTAAAAAGATCCAATTTCTTGTGGCAGGCAGGCAATCTGGTTTCTGGCACAGATCTTGGAAATAGGGGGTGGTGTGCTGATTTAAAGGTAAACCAGCAGGAGAAATGAAGCCAGCTCAAGAGAGATTACAAGTCAGAGTTACAATTTACTAAAAAGATTACAATAAATACAATGATACAGAGAAAAATTTGTTTTAACCCACAAAAACCTGTGCTGAGCACTACATGGCCCCCCCTGAGTACAAGGTAAAGGGAAAGGAAAACCTGTTGGTGAGGATGATGGTTGCAGTCTTGCCAAGAGTGGTAGTTGCAGTCCTGTTGAGGTTCTGGTTTTCTTCTGGATCTGACAAGTGGTACCAGAAGTCCCAAAACCAGAAGATTATATATGCTCAGGTTCTGGTGGGAATGCCCAGTATCTCCCTCAAGGTGGGGAGTTTCACAATGGGTGATTTAATTCTGTGAGTAATGTGATATTTTTGGGATCTTTGATGGTCTAGGTCATTGCAGCTGCCCATTGTGCCAGTCCCTAATGGCCCATTAGCAGACATGACCCTTCAGGCTGGGTGTGAAGGTGCTAATGCCTCCCTGGAGAGGAGTTATCACTGCTGAGTCACTGGTGTGAAGACAAAAGAACACTGCCTTGTCTTGCAGAGTTCTTTAACACCCAGCTTGTAGCCTGAGGGGCCAGGTGTGCCCTGGGCAGCTGCTGCAAATGATCCATTATTAACAGCCCATGAGAAATGACACAGAGGGTGTAGAGTGCACAGTTCTGGTTACACCCACACAGTGATAAACTGGTCCCAGCTCCTGTAAGTAGGACAGGCTGGTTTCACCTGTTTCACACTGAAGTGCACTGTGAATGCATCATGTTCTGGCTGCAGTGTTCCCCACTGCCTCCGTACCTGCCCTGACTGTGGGAGGCTCTGGAGCCTGAGGGCAACTTAAGCCTGAATACGTGAGTCCTTTTTTTTTTTTCCCCTTTTTTTTTGCTTCTATCAAAACATGCTGATCTTTCTATACTCTTCAGTATACCTGTTTATATTTTTTAAAAATATACTCTTGTAATTTATGAGAAAACCTGCAAATTTATAGCACAAGAATTTATAGAATTTCTAGATGTAGTGATAATTATGTGTCTATAAAACCACAATTTTGTATGATATTTGAGATAGAAGTTTATAAACTTAGTGCATCAGCTGTTTTCTGGCAATTACATTGTTTTTCATTTGAGGAAATTTAGTGTTTCAGCCCTGAAGATGACAAGGGGTTTTTAGTATTATAGTAATCATTTATCAGGTGTAGATTTCCTGGTTATGGTTCAATAATAAGCCAGACTCCTGATATCTTGCCCTACCACTGAAGACTAGTGTTGTTGCCTGACAGCACAATGAGGGGTTTTGTAGGTATCCCACCCTGGTGTCCTGTTTCAAGCCTGGTACTTCAGAAGCTTCTTCAAATACCATGATGTCTCTTCTAGTTTCAAATGATTCATTTTGCCAGAGGGGATAGAAGCAAAACATAAACTACCATTTTTAATGCACATTTTTTACATCTCAGATTCTCAACATTAGTCCCCTCAAATCCGCATCAGTCAGTGCAGCTCTAATCCTTATATCAGGAAAAGAAAATTACTTCTATTGTGTTTCTTCTGTCTATTAAGGGAGGAAACTAAATAAATAAAGGAACAAAGAATTGATACAGGCTTGCAAGAATAGCCACTTGCAGTTTCAAAACGTTTTCCACTTCTTTCTTTGCTTTCATGCTCTTGCCTAAAGATGGAGCAGGTATATCTGTTTGATCTGCTGAATTGTGTTTAGCCCTCAAAGGCAGAAACTTCAGAGATTGTTGCTGCATGGGTGGCCATGTGGTGAGTTCCCCCATTCTTGTGCTTGCTACATCCTAACCTTTTTACTTTGGTTCCTCTTAGCTGGTGATTGGTTGACATCCCTTTTGTTAACGTGCCTTTCTTAGATGTTAGCACAAGTTAAAGCTGAAGCCTTGGGGATACACCAGTCTCTCCAGGAAAATCAGCCCCCCTTAATATTCTCTTCTAGACTGATCATACCAAGACTCCAATGTGTGGTGCCAGGTGTTTTGTCCTGTTGGTAGCCTTGTTTCACAGGCTGTAGAGCCTGGTTTCCTGATTATTTCCTTCCTTTCAGTGGATAATTCATATTGACAAAACGGGTGAGTGGCAGCATCACTGGGTGATGTTGCATTTTGATTTAATAGGATGCTGTGGTTGTGTCAGGAACAAAATAAAACATTATCGATTTCAGAGGCTTGATCTGTTACTGCCTTTGCAGTTATGACAGTTGAAAAAAACAATGCATTGCTGGGCGAAAATCCTACTTTATCAAAACTGGTTTTGTTTCACTGACTTGTTTCAAGTCAATGTGATAATTTTCCATAGTATTTCGTTGTCATGTATCTGTAACACCTTAAGATTCTTGAGTTTCTCACACCTGGTGTGTGTGCAAAGGGAGCTACCAGAACAGAACTGTCCATACTCATAGTGCTGCTTCTGAACAGCTTTTTCTGCATGGTGGAGGAATTTAGTGGTGTTTGACTGACCTCCTGTTAGTCTCCAGACCATGTTCAACACTGCTTTTTTAGGGGTTTGGATTTGCTCCAAGTAAGATCTGCTCTTTTTACCTATCGTTTCTCCCTTCTAGAATTAGAGCTCTGATCTCTGTGCGTATAACCCAGGCTGTTTTGTCAGCATGCTTGCAGGTTGCTTCAATTTAAATTTTGTTTACTTGCATGGAGAAAACAACTTCAAGCCTGAGAATCTGAATAAATGCTGAGAGCATGAAGGAGTGAGCCAGGTCTCAGCTGCAGAAAGACATTCCTCCCTGTTGCTGTACCACAGCCCTCCAGGTTTGGCCTCATCCCATGTTTTCCCTTTCATGTGTGGTGCTGGGTGTTTCTATAGTGGCATTTGCTCCCTCCCTCACTTCTTACCCATAAGCAAACAGCAAAATGAAATACAAGGTCCAGATCATGTTTATGCCAGAAGTTCCCTCAAGCTGCAGAACGACTGACACGTGGACATGCGTGCCTCAGAAATCAATGAGATTCAAAAGTTGAAGGGCAGGGAGATTAATGTGTGATGGAGAGGATTTAACAGTCTTGCTGGTACTGTGCCCCTGCCTAGAGGCAGGCTTTGCCACAACAGAGGGGTTGCTGACAGATATTTGTCTAGTCAGGTCTTAAGGATCTAAGTGATGGATGCTGTCTCACCTCCCTGGCCACTGTCAAGTGCACCATTCTTTATCCTTACAATTAAAAACCCCACCCACAACATCTGATGCCAATCTTTTCCTTGGGAATGAGAGTTTGTTATTTTTTGGTTTGCAGGTTAGGCAACAACTCTCTGATTTTCATACATCAGTCCCTCAGCATCTTACAGCACTGTTGGTGTGTCTCTTACAGTCTTCGGAAAATCTCCAGATCTTTCCAGCTCTCTTGGCAGGCTGTTTTCTGGTTGTGCTCTTGGCTCTTCCCTGAACACTTGCCAGCTGGTCCACATCTTTCCTGAAATCCACGTCCCAGAAGTTTAGTTCACTGAGTTGCCCAGGGAGGTTTTGGAGTCTCCCTCCTTGGAGATACTCGAAAGCTGTATGGACATGGTCCTGAGCAGCCAGGTCTAAGTGGTCTGGCTTGAGCAGAGCAGGTGTAGCAGAATGACCTCCAGAGGTACCAGCCAACCTCACCCATCCCATGAGTCTGTGATCTGCGGCTTTGCGAAGTGTCACAAGGTGACAAGGTTCAGAGAGGGCCAGACATGAGCCAGCAGAGTGCCCGGGTGGCCAGGAAGGGCAGTGCCATCCCGGCCTGTGTCGGCAATAGTGCAGCCAGTGGGGCCAGGGAAGGGATTGTCCCCCTGTCCTCGGCACTGGTGAGGCCACACCTCGAGCGCTGTGTCCATTCCAGGCCCTCGGTTCAGGGGGGACATGGAGGGGCTGGAGCGGGTCCAGAGAAGGGCAGTGAGGCTGTGAAGGGTCTGGAGCACAAGTGTGATGAGGAGTGGCTGAGGGAGCCGGGGGTGTTTAGGCTGGAGAAGAGGAGGCTCAGGGGAGACCCTATCACCCTCTAAAACTCCTTGAAAGGAGGTTGTAACAAGGAGGGGGCCAGTCTCCTCTCAAGGAACAAGTGACAGGACAAGAGGAAATGGCCTCAAGTTGTGCCAGAGGAGGTTTAGATTGGATATTAGGAAAAAAACCTGCATGGAAAGGGTTGTCAAGCGTTGGAACTGGCTGCCCAGGGAAGCGCTTGAGTCACTACCTGTTGAGTTGTCTAAAAGACATGCAGATGTGGCACTGAGGGACGTGGTTTCATAGAATCATAGATTAATTGAGGTTGGAAAAGACCTTTAAAATCATCAAGTCCAACCATCAACCCAGCACCTCCACCACGTTCACCATTAAACCATCAAGTGCCATATCCACATGCCATATCCACTTCCAGGGATGGTGACTTCCAGGCTTAGTCGTGGATTTGGCAGTACCAGGTTAATGTTTGGACTCAATGATCTTAGAGGTCTTTTCCAACCTAAACTATTCTATTTTTCTACTTAAATACATTTTTATGATAGAAAAGGTGAAATTTTTCTAAAAGTCCAGAAAATTATGGTTAATTTGAAAAACACAAATATTTTCCCTAATATGGTGTGCTGAACTCAGTGAGATTTATTCCCTTGCCTATCTTTTTTAAAACATAAAACTCTGTTTCAGGTCTGACTTTTGGAGAATTTTACAATTCCTACAGCAGGATTAGGACCTCCTTATTGATTGGTATTTAACACTTGGATCACCTACATAAAGCAATATTAAGAAATAATCTGTATAATTATAATTTTTGAAACCATTCTCTAGGTTTTGCTAAATGGGAAAAATGCTTGACGAGATATTCATCTCTGTAGAAATTAGAACTGCCTGAATTAAGCCAAGGAATCAAAGAAAATATCTTTAAATGCTACATGCTTACAAATTTTCATTCTGTTACTTGGCCGTACCCAAATGACACTGTCTGTAGCTGGCTTAACTAAGACACGTTTCTCAGCCCTGCCTCTCAGCTATAGATAAAATACTGACTGCCACAGCTTCCCTCATGAGCAACAGGGTCATGCTGTGGGTTGTGCCTTGTGTTACACAGCAATACAGAGAAAAAAAAAATAACCAATGTTCCCGTGTATGCAATGTTGGTATGTTAGAAAACCAGAAACCAAGTAATCTAAGAATTTCCTCTGGCTGAAGAAACTGTGTCCTAAATGATTTTAAATGTTTTTAAAAGCCCACAAGACCTCAATTAATTCTTTTCCTTCATGGGAATGATGACCTCTGGGAAATTTGTCCAACATATATGTTTACTGTGGGGTAAGGCTGCTCATAAATACAGGTCTAGTGTATCAGCAGATGTTTCTATTTGTGGGTAGCCTTTTATTCAGCATCAGATTCCTAAGCTCTACAACTGTTTGGAATTTCTGCTTTAATTCTTGCCTTTCATGCTGGTTTTGTCTGCGTGCTCCTGCCTTCTTCCATCCTGTGTGAAATGTGACCTTCCTGAAGGCAGAGATCAAGGGTTTCTGGTGCTAGACATAAGTACACCCAGGTGGGTGTTTGTTTTGATAGCAGTGTAGCCCTTAACAGAGCAGCAACCTCAGTGCAGTTTGTTCAAGTATGTGATCATATTTTATCAGGCAGAAGATGTGTTTCTCATATGTACTTATTCTACTCCCCCCTTTCTACATTTAGTGTCTTTTTTTATTCAAATTTATTTTATATATTCAGTAATATATTTTGATTTGAAGTCAAATCCAAAAGCCACTTTTGGAATACAGATGTGATTAGGAAAACTTTTTCAAGAACCCCATATCTACCTTTAGCATGATGTGAGTCCAAAAAGTTTGAACTTGGGTCTCCTTAAAGGTAAAAGTACTTCAACTAAATTTCTCTGGGTTCTTTGCAGTGGAAAGATTCCTTCTTAGTTTCTTTACAGATACTAATGAATAAGGTCATAAAATTCCTGATTAAAGTCTGTGAACAAGCTGTCTAGAAATCCATGCATCTTTTGCAGACAATGACTGGTACCTCTGCCACGTGACACTCCTTGCCCCAGAAGATGAACTCCTGTCCTGGGGCATGTACCCATACCCCTACCTGGCACGTGTGGATCCAGATGCACGCAAAGGCGCTCTCATCTACCAGCTTGTTGCACATCACAATAGCAATGAAAGTGCCAGTGCTGGGATAACTTACACACTCATTGCAGGTAGGTCTAGTCTGAAAAAAAATAAAGTAAAAAATCTGTTAAGTTGCAGATGTTTCGTAGCAAGTTCACCTTTTATAATTTCATTGATGGATTTTTCCCTTGGGGAATCCTTAAAGATATAGTAGGTACAGAAAGTAGAAGCTGGAAGTGCTTTAAGTAACAGTTACATGAATGAGAATCTTTCTTGTTGGCATTTTCTTTGCTTTACTTGTATTTTTAAATTGATTGCAGTCCTACTGTTACCTTAGGGCTCCATTTATTATGTGTTCTTGTCTCTTTTACCCTGCACTGGTCAACAGAACACAGGGTGAGTTAAAGACAATGTGCACCACTAGAGAGGAAAAAAGAAGAGCTTGCAAGGACATAGGCAAATTATTTGAGGACAGCTTACCTTAAAGTGGTGAAGATGCAAATGTTCTTGCTGTGGGGCATTTCTTAGCTTTGTGCATGTATTGACAGGTGGTGAAGAGCGATTCCAAGTGGATAAGGATACTGGCATTATCATGACGACTGGCTTGCCTTTGACGTGGAACAAGGAGTATGTGGTTACTGTGGAAGCCTGTGATGAGTACGGCAACAAAAGCCCCTACGCCTCCGTTTCCATCTTGGCAGGCTCCCGACCTCCACAGTTCACTAACATGTCATACAGTGTGTTTGTCCCTGAAAATACTCCAGCCGGAGAAAAGTAAGTTGCACTTTGTTAGGTGAGCTCCCTTCCTGCAGTCAGAGCACAGTAGAGTGAAACTCTTGTGGTTTTGCTTCTTAGGGCTATACATATGCATTTGCCTATTACACTTTAAAAATAGCATTGTGTTTTCTAAAAGAAGTTATGTCTGGTCTGGTATTCCAGAGTCTGCAGTGTGGCACATGGGGCGTAGTCTGGGATGCTGAAATTATTTTAATGCTTTTGGAGTCTTAGCACATTGCATCATGAATTAGAGCAGCTAAATTACTGGCTATGCATCTTCTGGAGATATAAACAAATGCTTGAAAAATAGTCTTTTAATTAACTAGATTTGGAGTTGTTTGTGTCCCATTTGACTTGTATTTAAATTTTTAGAAAGTCAAGTTGTTGCCAGACTCTTGAGAAAACAGCACCAGTGTGAAGTGCAGATGGATAAAACTGAGTCTCCAAGGGGCTCTGCTGTTGTGTGAAGAGTAGCTAAGCCAATTTGCAGTGGGGAGCTGCTCCCAAGCTTGCTCTGGCTTTATTGTCACTGTTCAGCTGCTTGAGAGCAGAATGGGCTTTAAGGCACCAAGTAGCAGGAAGAAGTGCCTTAGGGCCTTTGTGGAGTAGGAAACCTCAAAATAAGCTGATGAAGTAAGAAAAATTGTTGGAGGTGTGCCACTTAATCTTTAAAAAAGACTGAATAAGAATGAGGAGGGAAATTTTTCTCCTTCCCTGAAGCTTTTAGTGAGACAAGCTGAAAGTGTGTTGTCATGCTGGTCAGAGACTGGTGTGAGAGATGGAGCTTCAAAACATAAGTCACCACAGGGAGGCAAACATTCCTTTGATGTCGTGCCAAGGTGGACAGCAGGATCTGGAAAGCCCTTTGCTTCATGGGTTTCCCAGTCATCTCTAAAACTGTTTCTTTTCTGAATATACAGCTTCAAAGAAACTCAGTATAGTGCGCCACTTAGTAGGCCACTTACCTCTGAAACTGAAGGTAAATCAGTAGCTACTGTCGAGTTTTTAGAGGGTACAATAGGAAAGAAAAAGATGTTTTAATGTTAGTGGGGCTAGAAACGGGTTGTTGTCCCAGCCCTACTATGTCAGTGGATAAGTTTGGTGAGAAAGCAAACATGTTTTGGTGAGAGCACAGGGATTTCCAGTCTGAATGCAAAGCTGAGCCAAACATCAACAGAGAGTGAGCAAGACATGTTTCCTCATCTTCATCTTCCTCCTCTAGGTGCTCAGGAGACAGTTTTTGTTGTTGTTGCTTGGAAGCAAAGAGTTATTCTCTCATTCTTTACAGAGTAGCAGTTGTTGAGGCTGTTTCTTTCCAGAGCCAGCCTCTTTCATACGCTCTGCTGACGAATCCCTCTGGGCTCTTCAGGGTGAGGCAAGAGAGTGGAGAGCTCAGCCTGACCCACCCCGTGGACTATGAAAGTGAACACCACCTCTATTATCTCTTACTGAAAGCCATGGAAGTTGAGAGCACTCTCAGCAGTGTAACTGAGGTATGTGAATCACTTCACATCGTACCCGCTGTCTCTGCAATCTTTGTTACCCTGCTAGCAGGACCAGTTACACTGATGGATAGCCTAGGGCACTTGTGAGGATGCTGGGGAGGGAGGAGGCTTTACAGTACAGGGTTCAGATCTAGGCTTTGCAAATATCTCTTATTATTCCTTTTTGGCTTTGCCTCCCATCTGCTTGGAAGAGAAGAAAAAAATACTTCTCTGTGATACCAGAGTAGTGTGAGAAGAAGAGTATTGGAGGTGTACGGATGGGACAGAACCAAAAGCATTGACTGCCACGGCAGTGTCCAGAACAAGGTGCCCGTTTCTGAAGTGTAGAAGCTAAAATCCCCTCTCAACCTGTCCTCTTGTCTCAGGTCATGGTCCATATCACTGACGAAAATGACTGTTCTCCTGAATTCCAGCGCTCCATTTACAGCAGAGACAATGTTCCCGAAACCATTCCTGTCGGCACATCCCTACTGCAAGGTGAGTGCCATCCCATTACTTTTCATTTCAGTCTTGCCACAGACCTGCTGGTTTGTTACATTTTCATGTTCTTGCCATGAGGAAGTGCTCACTTCCACAGGCACTGCCTTGGTAAGATGTGGATGGCAGCTTTCCTGGAGGTAGTAGATGGCTTTTAGGTACCTTAGAAGTAGAGTTGTGTCTTCATGTGAGGATCGCTGTGCTGTGCCCAAGGAGGGATACTGTGGTACCCAAGAGCAATTAAGGCAGCTGATAGGCTGCTCAGTGGACTGCCATGGCTTGTTTCCTTTAAATGTTGTAGCTGTCTTTTAATTAATCTTGGTAATCTTTTTGTGTCCCAGAAACAGCTGCAACTAGTTTTGCTTTTCTTAATGTGTTAATAAAACCACTCTTTTTAAAATGGGTAACTAGTTTTATCAAATAGGTACTAATGCTGTATAACTGACTTGCAAAGTTGTAGAGGAGAAATTTTTGGAAAGCCTATGAACTTATATTTATGGTTGTGGCTTACCAGTCATCGTTTTTTTCTGTTTAACATGGCTGTGTGTCACTTGCATGTAAACCCTGAGTGCACGGATGACATTTTTAGAGGCTAGAATAGTATCCTACTGAAAGATTAGAGCTGTTGGAAATAATTTTTAGCCCCAAGTTTCAAACAGAACTTCAAGGTCAATTGAAATATCATGGCTGCACAAATAAGGAGTGAACTTGGATGCTGTTACAGCTCTTGTCTCAGTCTTCAAAGAGCAACAGACAGGGATCAAAAGCCCATTCTCCAGCCTGTTTTCCTGCTGTCACTTAAATGCCTTTAAAGATGTCGCAAGATCTGATGTAGTCTGATCTCCTGTGATACTTGGCACAGGTGTGTTCTGTCTAAAAGAGGAAGAACACTTCTAGGCTTGCTGTCAGTATCCAGACTGAAAGTAGGGGCAGGTATTGAGGTAGTAATGGGGACAGAGGCTGAGACCTTGGGGGATATGAACTGTGCAAAAATGGGTGTGTGCTACAGCAACACTTAGCAAAAAATTTACATATCTAGCTTGTCTTTAAAAGCAATGATGTAAATATCCTAAATCTGGAGCTGAACTCTGCTGGTCGCAGTGATGATAAGAGACTTACCTTCCCTTGGATAAGGGGACTGCAGAGCCTGCTTTCTCTAAGTGCTTACCAAGAGTTCAGAGCTTGCTGTACTTCATTTTTTGGTTTAATGGCTCTTGGGAAAAAAGAAGTTGATCATTCTGATCAAAATTCCTAATCATGTGATTTTCCTTAAAGAAATGAATGCGCTTCTCTCCATGAGACTTGTAAAGCTGATGAGAGCTCATCCAGTTTTGGGGGGAAAATGTATGCCTCATGTCCAAAGCAAGCAGAATGGCAGAGCTGTGCATTTGCATCCCATTTTGTTGTCTTGCCACATGCGGTACATTTCAAGAGAAAGATCCAACTTGGAAAAGAAAGTGTGAGCTGGAAGTATAGTGACAGTCAGTGGAAATGGGTGTGTGAACATTCACTTGCTGTTGAGAGGCTGAGCAGGGCTGTTAGTGGCTGCAAGGAAGCTGTGTGTGCAGTCACCTGTACTCTGTGCTGTATGAGAGCTGTGCCACTAACTCTGACTGCAAAGCAAGCGTCATCTCAGGGGAAAAAAGGACAAACAGCTCTTACCCTGGCTGTAGTTCCTTGGGGAGTGGAATGTTGCAGAATGTCCCACAAACAAAAATAAATACAAATATGAGCCAACCTTTGCCATTCTGGACATGCCCAAGTTGCTGGTGGTGACAGTGAAAAAGGCAGTGTGATATGTGCCATGTGTTAAAACCGAGTGTGATGTAAATGTAGGTTTTAGTTGTCGACCAATTTTATTTTAGCACACCCTAAGTCTGGCTTGTATCATGTTTGTAGTGTGGATCCTATGCCGAGTCAATCCACTTCTTTAGTCATTATGTGCGGATTTATGCTCACTGCGTGACTTTGAGATGTCTGGATGCAAACACGCTGTGATGTGAAAAGCACGGAGGGGTGCTCTCAGCAGGGGTGAGCTTATACCTTCAGCCTCATCACTGCGCCAGCAGAGCAAGGCTCGGAGTTGGAGCTGGCAGCTTTGAGCTAACACACTAGGCTTTGAACTGGAGTTAGCTCGCACTAAGCTAGCTCAGAACATGGGCAGAGCCAGCACAGACCTGCTTGTGGCTGCTATATGATCCTCGAAATACCTTTGCAATGCACATCAGTTTGCAGGACGGAATTAAATGGAGTGCGAATAGTATTCCCATTTGCTATTGGGAAGTAACGCATGTACAAGTAAATGTCACGTTCCCTATTGTCCAGAAAACTTCTGGGTGAAAGGAAATATGATCATTAAGCACATAAAATATAATTTTGTGAATGGTTGCAATGGCTCACTAATGACTGTAGACTAAATCAGAAATTTTCATATCAAACTTGATTTTCATGTTCTTCATGTCTTTCTAAAAACAATACTTTACTACATTTGACAAATTTAAGTCTGTCATTTCAAGCTTTTTTGAGTTTTTAATATATTTTGTCTCTCAGTACAGCAAGAAAGTTTACTTAACTCTAAAGCCCCTGCTTTTGTAGTCTGTAACACACACAAATGTTTACATAGCAGAATTTAGAGAGATTTTAAACAAAACATTACAACCACCCTAAATGCCCTTATAAACAGATGAGTAACTTTCCATAGGCTGAGGTATTTTGCAAATGAATAGAACAGTATTTCAGTGTACTTTTGAAATCTTTCTCTTCCCCTTTCCTGAGTTAATATTCTGATAGAGGCAGGTTGTTGTTTTGCCTGTGGATGACACTGCAGCTGTCTGCCAGGATGTCCATGCACTGCAATCACTGTTCCACTTCCAGAAGGCTCTGTGCTACTGCAGTGGCTGCATCTGTATCCTACTGGTAGAATAAGGACTTCGTTTAATACCAGTGTGGATATGATGTGAAGCCTCAGTGTTTGTCTAGAAAAATTGCAGGGTAATCGGAGAAGTGAGCTCTTGCTCTTCAAAATCACACTCGACGCTACACTGCGAGGTCTAGTTGTTTGTTGTGCTGGTTTTTGCTGCTTGTGAGCAGATGGGATGCCCAACATACTGAATAAACACTTACTGGGGAGGAATGTTTAATCACTCTTTGTACCTCGAAGCACCAGGTAATTAAAAAGTACTTCATCTATAACATAGCTGGGAGCTAATTAAATTTGAACGGCATCCCTGGAGAGAGAGAGTACGCAGTTTATGACTGATAATGTTCAACCAATGTGCATATTGATTGTGTGGTAATTACCAGCGTTGACTGCTGTTTGTACAAAGCATGTTGTGCAGCATTGGGATCACAACTTTCTTGCAAACTCACCTGGCTGTGATCATTCAGGCTGGGTTAAAGGGGAGAAAAGAGTTGTTTGGATTTTTTTCCTCCCAGCCTCCTGCTAAATTCCCAGACTCTAACCACAAAAACAAGACTGTTATGGATGAAACAGATTTAGGTAATGCTTGTTCCCAAAAACAAACAAAAGAGTTGACTTTGTAGGAAAAAGCATAACCAAACCTTTTTTGCAGTATGACTGGTCTGTTAAATGTGTTCTCTATAGTGCTTGCAACAGACTGCGACTCTGGCTCCAACTCTGAGATCACTTACTTCATCCAGAGCACTGATTTTTCCATCACGCATCACGGGGTCATCAATTCTAACCAGAGGCTGAACTTTGAGCGAGCAAACCATATGTATGAGTTTGTGGTGATAGCTGTGGATAAAGGACACCCCTCTCGGACAGGGACGGCGTCCGTGCGGATTCGAATGGCCAACGTCAATGACGAGGCTCCCGTCTTCTCCCAGCCTGTGTAAGGCTTCTTGAACACCTGCTTTGGTTCTAGAAGATGTTGTTCGTATGTGTAGCCTTAATAACACTTGGCTAAATGGTCACTTGTTTTGTGCAACTATAAGTAAAATTGAAATTCAAGGGTAATTTCTATGTAGAAAGGCTTTAGTAGTTGGACTTTCATTTCTAGATTGTTTTAAAAAAATGTTTTAAAAAAATATACCTGTTGTGGTACCAGTTTATTGACTTTATATTTACAGAGGGAGAACAGAATGAATCAAAGACCTGACTATGCAGGGAATGATTTTCTTGTGTTGATTTCTAAGTGATTATCCATATAGATAAGTGTATATCCATATAGATGACAGATAAAAATGGTAGTTAGCAAACACTAAAACTTAATTTTAGCATCAATAGGTCATATTGTAGGTTAATTTAATGAGGCCCTGATTGTTTAAGATGCCTTTTTCTTTTCTATCCCTGATTAATACAATTTCTATTCTTTGCACAGCTTTGAAGTATGGACATATTTTAAATACCAAACATACATATATTTAATTACAAAATGAAATACTGTTTTACATTCATTTCTGTAGTATCTGGTGCTTTCCATTAATATATAGGGACATAAGAAACATGTCATGACAGATGCTAGTCCTTTTTCTCAGCTCTAGGAGATGTCACCCTGATTTGCAGTACAGTGTACTGCAGTGCATATTGATATCTTCCAAAAGATTCTTGGAAATTATGTATACCCAACGCGCAGGATAACAATCCTAAAACAAGTACCCTGTGCTGAACAAAGAAGAGTAAAGTCACATCTTAAGCCAATTAAAGATTCCATGATTGCATGTCCAAAGCTTGGAAAAAAAATCCCATTCATAATGAATTTATAGTCTTGCCTGACGGTGAACATGGCAATGGTTATTCTGATGCTGTATGTGCTGCCATTGCCCCCTCATGTCCGTCAGTTACAGAACCTTCCTGTCAGAAGATGCTGGTCCCAGCACCTTGGTGGCTACTGTTCGGGCAGAGGACCCTGATGGAGATGGGCTGGTATATCTGATTACAGGAGGCAATGAGGAGGGCAACTTCGAACTGGATAGCCAGAAAGGTAAGGAAAGAGGTTTTAGAACAGTTATTTACCATCTAATCTCTATTGCCTCTGCTTCACATGTATGTCAAACACTGTAAGAAAGCACCTTATTCATAGAATCTGTGATTGGGGTTGGTGCAGTGAGGATTAGGTCCCTGGTATGATGGTTGTTCTACAACTATCAGTCAAAACCTGGGATCCTGGCCCAAGGCTGTGCAGACTAAGTTGACAGATTCCTGTGCTTTGCAACCAAAATATGAACTGAACCAACAATACAGTGGCAGAGAAATGTGATGCTCACTTGATTTTGTTTGTTCACCAAGTAAATTAAAATGACACTTTATGCTTCCAAATTTAGGTATCATTAAGCTCCGCAGAAGCCCACCACCCAACCTGAAAGGGCCACAATACACCCTGAACATCACTGCAATAGATGACAATGCCTCGGGGGGACCCACCCCTCTCAGCAGTTTTGCTGAGGTTATTGTAGGAGTTAACGACATTAATAACAATAAGCCTGTCTTCAGAGAGGTAAGATGTTTTTCTGCAGATACTCTTTTCCCATCCATAACTGGGGTTATAGACACTCCCTAGCTACTGGTGATTGCTGGTGGGCTGAGGGGACTGTGTGTGCAGAGCAGAATGAACTTCTAAGTGAACAGCAGTCAGCTTTCTTCATACATAAAGTGTAAAGTCTTCATCCTCCTTGCTTCCTTCCTCTCCCTTAGAGATTGATGTTTGTGTGATTACAAGTAATAGTAATGGTTTTCTTCGGAGTTTTTCTCAGACCTACTGGGAAAAAAACATTGACACTGTGCAGCAAATTCATGTGGCTCTGTGTAATATTTAGGGTCAGATGTTTGGATGTGTTTTTAGTGCGCTTACTACAGTGACAGCACCTGGGTTCTGGAGAATCAGCCTCCAGGCACGTATGTGCTACAGGTAGAAGCCTATGATGCAGACCTCGGCGTCAATGGAGAGGTGAAGTATGGGCTGATGCACCGAGACGGAGCTCCCCTGGGCTTCAGCATTGACCCAGACACAGGTCAGTAGCTTCAGGTTACTGAGATAAAATGAAAACGCCATTGTATTGCAATGAAAATGCCACCGTATGAATGTGTCTTTGTGGGCTCGTGCTTTAACAGTGTAACTGCAGGATTAGCTGTAGCAGTTTGCAGAACAAACACTGGAAAATGCTCATAGTAAATGGATAGCCATGCACATAGATTTGATCAAATTAAGGTTGTAGTGATTCAAATCATAGAACCATAAAATGGGTTTGGTTGGAAGGTACCTTAAAGATCATCTAGTTGCAACTGCCCTGCCTTGGGCAAGGACAATTTCCACTAGATCAGGATGATCAAAGCACCATCCAACCTGGCCTGGAACACTTGCAAGGGATGGGGTATCTACAGCTTCTCTGGGCAAACTGTGCTAGTGCTTTGCTGCTCTCACAGTAAAGCATGTCTTCCTAATCTCCCTCAGTTTAAAGCTATTACCCCTTGTCCTATCACTACATGCCCACAGACCCTCTTCAGCTCTCATGTAGACCCCCTTTAGGTACCGAAAGGCTTCTGTANCTTAAAGATCATCTAGTTGCAACTGCCCTGCCTTGGGCAAGGACAATTTCCACTAGATCAGGATGATCAAAGCACCATCCAACCTGGCCTGGAACACTTGCAAGGGATGGGGTATCTACAGCTTCTCTGGGCAAACTGTGCTAGTGCTTTGCTGCTCTCACAGTAAAGCATGTCTTCCTAATCTCCCTCAGTTTAAAGCTATTACCCCTTGTCCTATCACTACATGCCCACAGACCCTCTTCAGCTCTCATGTAGACCCCCGTTAGGTACCGAAAGGCTTCTGTAAGGTCTTCCTAGAGCCTTCTCTTCTCCAGGCTGAAAAATCACAACTCAGTTTGTCTTCATAGGGGAGACGCTCCCANTGCAAGGGATGGGGTATCTACAGCTTCTCTGGGCAAACTGTGCTAGTGCTTTGCTGCTCTCACAGTAAAGCATGTCTTCCTAATCTCCCTCAGTTTAAAGCTATTACCCCTTGTCCTATCACTACATGCCCACAGACCCTCTTCAGCTCTCATGTAGACCCCCGTTAGGTACCGAAAGGCTTCTGTAAGGTCTTCCTAGAGCCTTCTCTTCTCCAGGCTGAAAAATCACAACTCAGTTTGTCTTCATAGGGGAGACGCTCCCACCCTCTGATCATCTTCATGTCCCTCCTCTGGACTCATTCCAACAGGTCCACATCCTTCTTGTGTTGGGCACCCCAAATGCAAATTAAGTAGGGAAATAAACCCCAGTTCAATAAGACAATAAAAACCTATTTTGCATCACTTACCTTCCTATTGGATCAAATGTAGCCATAAAAATCCAGAGCAGAAAGTGTGATTTTAACAGCCTGAGTTTGTTCTTCCCTTCAACATGGCCACAGTTGTTTTTCATCTAATGCATAAATAGAAGATCCAGTGCAGTGCAGGCAAAACCCCCATACCAAAACAGGGCAATGATGTCTTGATGTATGATGTATTTCAAATGACAGTTACAAATTTTGTTGAAGGTCTTACAGTCAAAAGAGTAAAATGCGATGCTGGCATGTCCAAGACTGTGCAGGAGACTGGAAGGGCCTACAACAGAGCTGCAGAACTCTGGCCCTGAGCATAGTAGAGATATAGATCTAAAAGTGATCTCAAGAAGGCCAGTTTGAACTCTGTTAACCAGAAGAAAATAACACAGACACGGAGGGGCTTGATTAGTAGGGAGGGAAGACTGAAGATTTGGAGAAAATTGTTTGATTTATCCATTGAGCTATGTGATTTTACCCAGTTTTAGTCTGTTCAATGAGACAGCCTTCAGCTCCTGCAGTAGAGATAACTTTGACCACATCACTTGTGCCTTCTGTGGTGTACTTCCTCAAAGTAATAATGAGCTGATTCAGTTACTTGGACTATCACTGGACTAAACCTAAGAGAGATTTTTTGATGAGGAGGAGGAAGTCCTTCTGTGCTCCAAGAGCTGTGAAATAACAAGGTACTCAGACTGAAGCTCCTTACCAGGGCAGTAGGAAAGAAAGCTGTTGACTGCTGGCAGCAGGTGACATGTGAGGAGAGGAGAGACGGGGCAACTGGAGTTGGTCTTGTCCAAGACACATGTTCCAGGGCTGGTGTGGATGAAGCTTGGCAGTTGTGTTGTGTGCAGTCAGACCCTCCTCTTGTGCAGGAGATGTGCAGAGCCCTCTCTGTGGATTCACTCCCGAGGCTGTGACGTGCACAACAGGAAGTGTCTGTGTTCCCAGGGGTCATCAGAACCACGCAGAGTTTTGACCGGGAGAAGCAGAGGGAGTACATGCTCTCTGTTACTGCCACGGACCAGGCGCAGGAGCCTCTGATCGGCGTCTGCCAGATCACTGTCCTCATCGCTGACGTCAATGACAACGATCCCAAGTTTGAGAACAGTCGCTACCAGTGTGAGTGTTAAAGCTTAACTACCTGTCCCAGTAGTACCACATGACCCTGGCTAGTAGTTCCTTACAACAGTGGTCAGATTTTTAGGTGATCAGTCTTCCTTCGTTACCCACTAATCTGATTACTGCTTAACCCATCATCAGTGGAAATGTACAGAGTTGATCAGCTCTCTTTATTCATCGTCCAACTCTTAAAAACATGGACACTCTAGGAGTCTTCACTCCTAGAGATGAGGCAGGTCTGATCCCTTCCCTTTGCAGCTTTTCCCTGCACAGCTTTTCTCCACACTGAATTTTTATTTGATCTTCCAAAACAAAGTATGACATCCTAGCTGGGAATTCATCAACCCTGACTAGAAGTACAAGTGTCACCTGTGTCTCTTTAGCACTGCACCTCTGTTTGAAGAGGCTGAAGCGGCATTTATGTCTTGTCAAACAGTCTGAAATCCTTGATTTCTAGGCTGCCTTTGGCTGGGAGCTCCTGTAACTGTAGTGCTGAACCAGCTTTCGCTGTTTGCCCTGGTGACATTCCCTTTTTCACCCCCACATGATGTGCTTTTCAAGTCTTTCACTTAATTTGACTTGATGTTTTTACGGTACAGTCCCTGCACTTCATTACTCTTGGGCCCTCTATATTTAATACCACCCACAAATGATGAGCATACTTTCTAGCCGTTGGACTAGAACACGCCCTTCCTTGCATTATTGCATCAAAATGGCAAAAAATTGATGATGCATGTGACAACAAGTCCATTTTGGAGATGTTTTGCCAGTTGTGTGGAAATGTCATGAAGGGCAAAATGGTGACCAATGCATTATTAAAATGAAGTGGCTCATAAGTAAATTGTCGTCAGCATCACAGAGGCCAGCCAGCATTTTAGCGGGATTCAAAAACAGGTTGGATGTTTGTATGTCAGGATTTTAACAAGGAGAAGAGGCCTGCTGGGAAATAGTCAAAATACACATCCACACTTCAGGGTTATGCACAAGAACAGAAAGAAACTAGTGTTGCACCTTTTACTGTATCTTGTACCAACTATCTCCAAGTGCCAAATTGGTTAAAATGTGCAGATTGGGAATAGCCGTTTCTACATTCCTACCAGTGTTTCCTGCAAACCTGGCCAAAGCAGTGCTGAGAAATGTTTCTCGGAGAAATATTTTTGAGCAGAGCAAACAAGTCTCTGAGGTAAAGGTAATGTTTGTGCAAAGTGAACCTTTCTTTTCTACTGCCAAATGTGTCCTTCAGGTGAAACTGCCCAGTACTTTTTATTCAAATGCTGTGAAGCTGAGAGGTTGCCTTTGGTAATTATGGTGGATTTAGCAGTTCTGAGGAATGGACAGATTTCCTTCACTTTTTCAGGAACACAGGGTACCAGCAAAGGTCCTGAAGCAAAGGCAGCCCTTTGGGATGGCAAAACTGCAGATAATGAGGTCACTTTATGCATAGCACTTTCCCAGCATCTCTACATAAGTAATCAATGCTCGTACGTCACAGAATTAAAAATAGCTGCTTCCCTAACAAGATCAAATGCCATTAGTCAGAGGTTTCTATTCATCCTGGAAACTGCCGGTTCTTTATTCCTCAGCACTGGGATGTTGGTCAAATCCTGATTTAGCCATGCATCTTATCGTATGCCTGCAAAACAAACATTAAAGAAATGCTTAACTTCCTGCAGTAGGCACGATATAGTAAATCTGAGAGTTGTTCCAGCAGCAAGAAAAGCACATGAAATGAAAGAGTCCAGCCCTTTCAAGTAATTTGGTATTTTTTCTTACAATGTGATTTAACAGAGTTTGTCTCTTAAACACAGCATAAACACACAAAAAAGGGTATTTTACAGTGTTTCTCAGCAATTGACTCTATTTTCATTGATCTATTTTAGTGCCAGTAATTCTCTTCTGAGATTAGCTTTGGCTGTTACTGACATACCAGAGACAAGAATCCCAGGACAATTAAATCACACAGGGGATAAGGGAAGTTAACTGTTGTTCATGAAACAAGTGGTTGTTGTGGTTTAAAGTGTTACTGCTGCACTGCCACAGACTGGGAGAAAACCAAAACAGAAAACATGACCATGCCACTGTATAAGTCGTATGCAGTTCAGATTGTCCCACCTCAAAAATGCTAAAGGAGACACATACAAGGGAGATCAAAGATATGAAGTGGTTTCTGAACAAGACATGATTAAATAGACTGGCTGAGTTGTCTAAACCTAACTGCAAGAGCCTTGTGCCATCAGCACTATTTCAATACACTAGAGTCTTAGTGCATGGAAACAGCTCAAAATCATGACCAGGCAAGCACCCATTGCTACTTGGAGAAGGAATTGGGACTGGATGGATGAGGATGGAGGGAAGAGCAAGTCTGAAGTCAGCTCAGAGCAATGTAAAAACTGGAGTGTGAAAGAAAAACATCTGACAGGGATGTGATAGCTTCATATAAAATTGTTCCTCACAGAGTGGAGTAGGAAATGACTGCTCACAATTTCCTATCCTTTTGTTGGTGTCCCTCCCAGGAATCAGGCTTTAGGAAGACAAAATTAATTACTTTGCTTTGCAATGAGCATTTCAAAAGTGTGACTCTTTGCCACCAGATATTTGGGTGATGATTATGCAAGCAGGTTCAAAGAAGGAACAGTCTGTCTAGAACTGTGGGCACAAAGACGCGACGTCTGTGTCAGATGTATTGCTGGGAACGAGGAGTGAGACCTAAGGAAAGGGACAGGTATAAAGTTATCGTTGCCTTTGCCCTGGGCAGATTCTCCAAAACACTGTGGTGTTGGAGGCCTCGTTGTTGTGACCTGAGTCTTCATGCTTTGTGATTACCTCCTGTCTCGCACTGGCAGTAATGCTGCCACCACTCATATTCAGGATTAATGCAGTTCACACAGAATTCCCTTTGATGCCCACCTGCTTTAACCATCAGCTGATCCCAGCAGCCTGGGCTGTGATCCGAAGCAGCAGGCATGTGCACGGGTGCGGGGTTTGCCAGCGCCACCGTGGAGAGGTGTGGCAGCAGCAGTGTCATTAAACCTGCATCACCATCCAGGGTGGCAGGGGAGAGGGAAGGGGAAGGTAAAAGAGGACTATAGACACTGTTGGTGACAATACTTTATAACCTGCCTCATTACAGAAACATTTGGTCTCCCATACAGGGGTATTTCTTTACAGATACAGCCTGGTAAACCAGAGCAGACCTGCTGACAGTACCTTTGTCTTTTCAAAGACTTTCTTAGCGAAGACACTCCAGTGGGGATGAGTTTCCTCCGTGTTGCAGCTCATGACAGTGACCAGGGCGTGAATGCTGCTGTCACATACTCAATGTTAGAGCATCAACTGGAATACTTTCAGATCAACCCCAGCACAGGTTGGGTGTATGTGAACTGCCCGCTACCCCAGGTAATGTGAGACTGTTTGGAACAGAGCAACATCCAACCCCTCGAATCCATTGCAGAGGGTTAATTGCAACCTCTTGGTTTGTACAAAATGATTTCCAAATATTGTCTATCTTCTTTGTTTCATAGACAACACGCATGAGCCGCTATATCGTAGCGACAGATGGCGGGAACAGGAGCAGCACCGTGGAGCTGATGGTCACTGTCACTAATGCACTCAGCCAGCCACCCCAGTGGGAGCAGAGCAGATACTGGGTGACCATCCCCGAAAACATCATTCGTGACACCAGGATTGTGGTATGTTAAAAGTGCTATTACTTCCCTCCTTCATTTCAACTTCCTCCTCTGTTGTGATCTGTGTCCATGTCAAAAGTAGTGGATGCCCACTCTGCAACCTTACTGCATGGCAGTTCCCTCATCGGTGTTCACCACTGTGTATCCTGTTAGGGTTTGTCAGGAGTACCTGTTGCAGAATAGCTGGCATTTCAGCTGGCAGCAGTTTCCCCAGTGACTTCTTACACCAATGGCCATCAGGGTGTGTTCCCACAGAAGCAAGACCTGTGCCTTGCCAGCATGGGAAATCCTTGAGTGTTCCCACAAAGGGACAGCTCCTCACTCCTCCATCCTCAGTGGACTGTGCTACCTGCCTGCCTCTTTCCTACAGCTTTTCTCAGCTTAGCACTAGAGCATAGAATGACTGTCATTTGCTTTGGGCTCTTCTAACTCAAATTAATTCAAATTAATTTTTAACCTGTACAGACTTATTCTTTAAGGACTGTGTCTTCCATAAATTGTCAGATAATTCCTGCCTTCCTCTTCCTGCATGCACTATCCAAGCACTTGCAAACAATTTAGGTTTTTGTCCTGTAACTTGATGGGTAAAATGTACAACTCCGTGGACAAACGGGCCCCTTTTGGATCGCGTTTGCTTTGGAAGGAGGAGAGAGAAGGGTTTTCCTTTAGCCAGTGATGCAGTTCTTGCTTGGTGCCCTTACAGGCAGGTAAATTTCTGGTTGATTAAAGACCTGCATCAAACCTAAATGTTGTAAAATGAAACTCATTTCTGTAAGCTGTTTCTCTTTTGTCTGTTACCTGAGTCATACAAGCATGTATGTTCTTGGAGGACATACATGCATGTATGTTCTTGCCATCAAACTGAACATGTAACACTTGCAATCCTGTGCCTCATGAACATATGTGGTGGCTTTTTTCTTCTTCAGACCATCAAAGCCACATCCCCTCTTGGTGATCCCAGGGTTACGTATAATCTGGAGGAGGGTCAAGTTCCAGAGACTAACATGCCAGTTCGTTTCTATCTGAAGCCAAACAGAGCTGATGGATCTGCTTCTCTTCTAGTCGCTGAACCACTTGACTTTGAGACAACTAAGTTTTTCACCCTGACAGTCCGGGCACAAAATGTAGCAATGACTCCTTTAGCTTCCTTTGCCACTGTTTGTGTGAACATAACAGGTAAGCTTTGCTGCTGTTAGAACAGCTCGTTCGGAGCAATATTTGTTTAATTTTTAGTAGAATGCCATGAATTAAGATAACATCTATGAAATGCCAAGCCACCTAAGAATGCTTTGTGCATTTCTGTACTGTAAAAAGCTGTGCAGTCAATAAAAAAGTCTATTTGACCTTTTTGACCTTACAGTTTCTAAGTACAACAATCAAATGTGAAAATGTGATAGAGCAAAAATGGGCTGTCTGAATGTTTAGCCAACACTAGTGCCTGGTTCTGTAAATGTAATTAGAAAGATTTTCTTCTGTTAGGAGGAGAAATCTAGTAATTGAAAGCTATTGAAAGGAAATGAGTATTACTGGAAATAGCCTGTGCTACTGAAAGAGAAACAGCACAGGCTGGCTTTGTGTTGAATATCTGTTTAGGGGTTTTTGTTACATTCAGACTTCTCTATTCCACACTGAGATTAAACCTCTAGAAATAAAATTACAAGGGTCCTTACAATAGGTGCAATTTTCAAAAATTTAATCTAACTCTCCTTATAGTAGGATCTTTTTGCAAGGCTCTACTCCTTTAGATCCACATAAAATTATAAATCTGTTACTAATCTCTGCTTTTTGCAGCATTAGTGGAGTTACTTTTGATAGGTTGACATTCAGATGAAAATATCAATAAGTGAAGTCCCCAGCAAAAACATTTGTCTCTCTGACCACTATGGAAATGAGAATGAAGTAGTAATTTGAATGGGAATCCAACTTTCCTGCTTTACATTATCACAGCACTGTTCTGTCTTCAACAGTCCACTAATGCAAAAACCCTTCAGATTTGTAGAGCAAGCATTCTTCAAGTCAGGGTCTGAGCCTCTTTGAAGTTTATGGACCATGTTCCAAAAGGTTTTTCCTATAGTGCAGTTATTGGTATTAGAATTTGTCAGAAAATCCATTTTGCTCACAAGTAAAAATCCCTTTTCAGTAACTTAGTATTTTTTATGAAAAAGTGTTTACGCACACACGTATGCATTAGTGGGAGAAAAAAGCAAGTTAAACAACTTAGAGAGAAATAACCACCAGAAAATTTCTTAACATAAGGAAAAAAAAAAGACTATTAGAATAGAAGTTTTCACAGGCGATTATGCACATAAGGGAGAAAGAAAACTGGGATTTATGGGAGCCCACACTGAAAACTTAAGAAAAAAAATTAATTTAAGGCACCAGTCCTGCAAATAGATGTGTGTTAGAATCAATGGAGTCCTATGGCAGTAGTAAAGCCAAATGTGTGCCTCAGGGTTTGCAGAATGAGATGTGAAATTTTTTATCTGCTCTTGACAAAGAGAGATAGAGCCAAGACATGTCATTACAGCTCCTCTGGTTTGACATGATGCCACGACACAGGAAAATTACTTCCTTAAAATGTGGCTGTTAAATCATGCGAAGTGCAAAAAGATGTAGGGGACTGTGCAGCATTTCTGAGTTTAATCATCTTACAGACAAAGAGGAACCTGGACTGATTTGTCATGGGTTGAGCAGGAGGATTTGATTCCAGAGCAGTTTAAATGGATTTGAGTCAGTGCTGCCATAGTTCTCTTGCATGACCCTTGTGCTCACCTGGTCCAACACAGCAGTTTTATGGAGTAAATGTGCCAGAAACTGACTTTCCAAAACATGGACATATCTTTTCCAGTTTGGGTTTCACTGGGCTCAGGCAAGGACAACAAGCAAAACCAGCACTGATGTGAGCTTAATGTGGTTTTGCTTTGTGCATAATCTGACGTGACTGCAGACAGCTGCTATTGGGGCAGCCCTTCCTTTCCCTCACCTGCACAATGTCACCACATCCCTGGCATTGGATCTGGTGATCACAATGCTGCAGAGCATGCCAGGTCACAGCTAGCCTTTTTTTCTCAAGAAATTCAGTCTCTCTCAGAGCAACAAAATGAGCACTGTTGACACGGGGCTACATGATCCAGCTTGTGAGAAGGGGAATCCCGTGCCTTAGAGCAGGATGACAGGAGTGGGAAGATCAGCACACTTCCTTTAGACATTAGCCAGTAGTTAGATCAGGGGAGGCTAATGTACAGTTGCATCCTAAATAATTATTAGGTCCTACAGCCTAACATAATGCTGCCTATCCTGCCCCACAAAGGCCAGGAAAGCCCTTCTTTGACAACTCCATGGGCTCTGCAATTTTAATTTCCATTGTATGTTAATCTTAATAAAACACTGATATTAATTACTGATGTAGTTAACCAGCTTTTTACAGACTGTGGATGGAAGACTGGTCCTGCTACTGGCACTCACGGACTTAGTATAAGAATACTGCTGGTCAAATCCTCAGCTAGTATCTTAGCTGAAATCAGGCCACTGTCTCCCAGAAATTGCTCAATGTCTTTAAAAATGCCTCCTGACAGCTACCACAAGGATGGGAAGACCCAGAGTAGGATTTCTTTTTAAAATGAGCAATATAAGCTCTTTCTCCAAGCAAAACACAAATGTAGGGGGAAAAAATCAACACAGTAAAACAAAATCTTCAAATATTTTCTTATCATGATCCTCATCACCTCCTTTTGCAGATGTCAATGATAATGTTCCATTCTTCGTGTCTTCTAACTATGAGGTGTCTGTGCCAGAAGGAGCTGATGTTGGCACATCAGTGGTTCAGGTGTTAGCCACGGACTTGGATTCTGGCCTACATGGAGAGGTTTGACCTTACATCCAATTCTTTTCCTCCCGATAGTCAAGTTTCAGTGTTGTAATTAATGAGAATGGGTAGCCAGCAACGGCAGGGTAATGAGCCACCAACACTTCCTACAGCACTTGTCAAGCATTTAGCATATGCCTTTATGTGCATAATATGGGATGCAGGCAGAGAAGATGCTGTTCACGATCTTTGGGTCTGGCATCATAGCAGCTCACCCTGCTCCAGCAACCATGGCGAAGCGCTGCTGCGTGATTCGCAGGGTTATTGCCGTGACAAGACAAGTGGATGTGGCTGCAGGCCATGTTTCCAAACTCTTGTCTCTTCAGTTCACTTTTTAACAGATCGTCAGTGATTATTGTCAGTTATTCACAGCCATTTAAATGTGGTCAATTAAATAGAATTTCATTTCACCATTTGACAGTCATTGTCATAATGACCCAACATTAGGAAAAAGCAGAAATCTGAAGGAAATTGCTTATTTTCTGTGCATTTTCCTGAGCCATTTCAAAAAAATCTTACTAGCCCGTCTTTGAAGAAACTCTGGCTAGTGGAGATTTGCCATTCTGGAACTGTCATTTTGCAACTTCTGAAGGGCAGCCTGCGTGGTAGAACTGCTTGGTGGTGCTCTGGGCATGACCTGGGGGTGGGAATGGAAATGTATTTCTTTTCAGAGAATAAAGAAAAAATGGATAGCTTTCATCAGTGGAGGTTTTCATTTACTCAGTTCTGTTGAACAGAACCCAAATTATCAGTTAGCTTCAATCTTTTCTGTTTTTTTGAGTTCAGAAACACAGTAGGTTGCTAAAAGATGAGGAGGCACCAGGGAAGATGTCATTCCATACATTCTCTGTCCTGTTACTCCTGATCTTTCTTAACTGCTCCTATTGGCCACTGTTGGAAATTAGATACTGGGCTTGATGAGCCGGCATATCACTGGTTCTTCTGTTCGAGAATTCAAAATGAGCAAAATCAAAATCCAAATGAGCAACATACTTAAAAAAATCATGTTCAGATGATCTGTCCTTCCTCAGAGTGTTGCTGCTTTACTGGCAGAACCAGAAGGCTACTGAGGAAGGGGAGGTCACAGAACTTGGACATACAAATGAAAATTGAGAATGTAACCTCTCTTAACTATCTCCTTTTTAGGTTCGCTACTTAATATTGAAAGATTCTAGCGAGGATTACCAGTTCTTCACCATTGAGCCTGAGACAGGAATTATTTCCACGCATGCATCTTTTGACAGAGAGAAAAGAGCCTCTTTCCTGATTGAAGTTCAGTCTCAGGACTCTTCTGAATCTGCTAGACCTGGTGTTCATGGGCAGCCTAACACAGGTAATACTAGTAAGGAATTCTGTGTTGGGTAAAAGATATTAGAGATTGGGTTCTTTACTTTTTATAGATGTGGGGGGTATCTGAGCTATCTGGAATAATACAAGGTATTGCACCTCTGCCATTTCTCGTCTTGTTCCTCTTGCATCTCCTTCTTAGACACAGCCTACGTAAGGATTTTTGTCAGTGATGTGAATGACAACGCTCCAGCATTTCCTCGGTCAGTGTATGAGGTCAGCATAGATGAGGACAGGGATGTTGGAAGCCCTGTTGTGACAGCAACAGCAGATGATGCAGATGAGGGTGAGTGGACCCTGCCTATCTTTTCAAGTTCTTTTAGTGTTACTGTGTGACTTCTGTTATATTTTAGCACCACCCAGTGGTTTAAAAAAGTTAAGGAATATTGGCATTTGAAATGAAGCTTAGGAAACATGGAGTAAAAATAGCTTCTGGGATTCTAATTGTATGTTACTTTATTATTGGCAAATGAGTGCACAACAAATTAGAGGTACACGATTCCTTCATTTCAGGCACTTGTCTGTGTCTGCAAGTTGTATTTGTAAACATAAATGCAGACCTAACCCTCAATCTACCAGACACAAATCCTTCCAATTACATACCCATATCATTGTGTTTGTGGCTGTGTCTGTATTTTATCTCACACACACGATAACAGTCTGGGCAAGTAAGGTTTCTCATGGACACATGTCTACTGTGCATAGCTGGATTGAGCATTCGTAGGGTGAACAGGCAGCGATTGTTTCCTTCTCTTGTAGGTGCAAATGCCAAACTGAGGTATCAGATCACATCAGGAAATGTGAAAGGAGTTTTTGATGTGGAACCTGAGATTGGAACTGTCTTCATTGCTCAGCCTCTGGATTATGAACAAGAACAACATTATGAGCTCAGGCTTGTAGCTTCTGATGGAAAATGGGAAAACCACACTCTTATCATCATCAATGTTGTCAATAAGAATGATGAAGCACCAGTCTTCACTCAGAATGAATACCAGGGCAGTGTTTCGGAGGAGCTCACAGATTTGCCTGTACTAGTCCTAAAGGTAAAGCTGCTTGCACAAAACAGGGCAAAACCTGATTTTGTGTTCAGCTCAGCCCCATCCATTCACACAAATCCAGAAAGATAGTTTATCTAGGGTGGGTGAAGCCTGATAATAGAACTTAGCTAGCAGCTTTCTGTAAAGAATAGAAAAAAGAAAGCCTGGTTAATTTGCGTGGTGGACTTGCTGTCTTGATGAAGATAAGTAACAGTTGGATTTGATGATTTTAAGGCTGATTCTAAAATTCTGTGATTCTAAATATTGAAAAATGTGATGGCTTTCCTTTACAAAGCAGAGTTGGCATATTTTGAGTAACTGTATAAGCATAGCGTGGTTGGCACGTGTACCTCAGGTAGTGCATACTACCAAATAAACATTACCAGGGATTGTTCTTTGACTCCAGCTCAATCATCTTCATTGTTTAGCTGTTATAGCAGCTCCTGGTTGGCCCAACTAGCAGTCACAAACAATCCCTGGATGCAAATCAGAAGCTGGGAGTTCTCTCTGGCCTGTGCTTGGATGTATGGCCTGTTTTCACAGCCTTCTGTTCACTTGGAAAGAAAGAGCCCCTGCTTGTCTTTGTATTCCAGATCCAAAGAGTTTTACAAGAAACATTTGCTCAGCAGATCTGTTGTTATTTCCACTTGATTCTTCCTATAGTTATTTCCTCTTTCCAAAATATACTGGGAAGTAGAATGTATTAGTCTGTCTAAATGTCATCTTTTTGTTTCTCTAGGCTGTGCATGATGTTTATTGAAAGAGTACTTGAATTACACAAACCAATAGATGCTTGCTGTTAAAATGCATGGTATTTATTTAGCCTGCACAATACCAGCTGCCATCAATAAGGGAACGGTGATTTCCTTTTTTCTTTTACATAAACACTTGCCTGCTGTGGCTTGTTCCAGGTTTCTGCAACAGACCCTGACCAAGCGGCAGATCAAAATGCCATCAGCTATTCTTTGCATGGGCAGGGGGCCAGTAGTGAATTCAGCATCGATGAGAGCACAGGTGAGATCAGTGCAAATAAAAGGTTAGACCGTGAGAAGCGATCAACGTGGCGCTTTCTTGTTCTTGCAACGGATGAGAACGGAGAGGGACTGACTGGCTTTGCAGATGTGATCATAGAAGTGAGGGATGTGAACGACAATGCACCCCTTTTCCTCTGTGTGCTGGATGGCTGTTTCATGGGCCATGTTCCTGAGGATGCTCCGGCTGACACTCCTGTCATGGAAATGACAGCAGTGGACCACGACGACCCAAAGGCTGGTGTGAACACTGTGCTAACATACAGTATCATTCAGAATGTCAAAAATGAAATTAATCTGAACTTGTTCTCAATTGACTCCATTAGTGGCACCATCTATACAGTGCTTGGGTCCCTGGACCGGGAGAAGGAAGACAAGTACCTAGTAGTGGTTGAGGCCAGAGATGGAGGAGGGCTCACTGGGACAGGCACCGCCACTATTTTGGTGACTGATGTAAATGATCATGCTCCAGTCTTCCTGCAAAGGATTTACACGGCATTTGTCTCTGAGAATGCGAGTATTAACACCGAGGTGGCGGTGGTGTCTGCTGTGGACAGAGATGAGGGAGAAAACGCCATGGTGACATTCAGCATCCTTGATGGGGACAATGACCGCAAGTTCTCCATAGAGACAGACGAAGTCAACAACTCTGGGTTTATCCGGCTACGAAAACAGATTGACTTTGAGAAGCCTCATGAGAGGGTATTCAATTTGACTGTGAAAGCAGAGGACATGGATTTCTTCAGCATTGCTCACTGTGTGATCTATGTGGAGGATTCAAATGATCATGCTCCTGTCTTCTACCCCCAGTTCTATGAAGTGGCTGCACTGGCAGAAGACGTGCCAGTTGGCACCAAAGTTATTCAGGTTTCTGCAGTTGACTTGGATTCTGGCCTGAATGGGAGGTTTTCTTTCCACCTGCTAAACAAGTCTGACCCAGGTGGCCAGTTCGCTTTGACTAGTGATGGGTGGCTGGCGGTTGCAGGGCTTCTGGATCATGAGACAGTGACACAGTACCAACTCATTGTCATTGCCACTGATATGGGGCAGCCCCCTCTGACTGGCAGTGCCACTGTTTTGGTGACTCTGCAGGATGTAAATGACAACGGGCCAGAGTTTGAGGCTCATTATAACCCAGTTGTCTGGGAAAACACAGCTTCTCCACAGGTTGTCCAGATGAACGAGACCTCCACACTGCTGTATGCTAAGGACCGAGACACTGCTGCAAACGGAGCACCTTTCTCCTTTCGCCTTCTCAGTGATTTCAACAGTCTGAACAACTTCAACTTGCAGGACTTCCACAATGGAAGTGCATTGCTCACTGCACTGCATACCTTTGACAGGGAAGTGCACAAGGCATTCTATCTGCCCATCCTGATCACAGACAGTGGGATCCCACCAATGAGCTCCACCAACACGCTGACCGTGAATATCGGGGACCAAAATGACCACCCACATTCTGCTGGCCACATGGAATGTCTCATTTACAGCTATGATGGTAAATCACTCCCTAATGTTTGCTTCCAAGTGTGACAGTAAGGTCAAAAGAGGCAGCTGTGAGTTTCACAGGAGGACTCTGTCCTGTTCTACATAAGCTAAAATCATAGTAGAGGTGCTATTTTCAGAGCTAATAGCTGGCTGATATTCTGTTATGTTTCTATCCAACTTGATAGAATAATGATCTCTTAGTTTCAAATGTAATTTTCCAGCAACATTAACATTTCAGGGGAAAAAAATTACTGAAGTTCATAATGTTGCTGTAAAGATGAGTCTGAATGCTGAGAACTTTCTTTCTCCTCCTTAAGGCTTTTTTTCCTCCTCCAGGCTGAATTGAGTTTTACTGAATACACTTAAGCTGAACTCATGTGTAAACTGCCTGAAACATTCGTCTAAGCCTTCAGCTAACAAATGCTGTTATGGTGAAATTTTCTGTGAATGCTGGCTGCAGGCAGTGTGAGAAGCATCTTTCTCTTCCTGCTTTGGCAATTAGCTAGCAGTTTTCTTGTGATCCAGTGTCCCCACATAATAAGACCAAGAGCAAAATAAACCACACAGGTAAAAAGATTTTGGGATACACACATCCATGCTGGCTCAGGTCATTCCTTCCTCTTCTACTCTGCTGTGTATCCTCTGCTTTGATAGCACATTAAATAGATTGTCTGTTGTGGACACACTAGAAACTACTTCTGAGTGGATGCTGTTCACATTTATTTGTACTTGAACATTGTTCTGCCTGTTGCATGATCACTCTTAAGTTCAGCTTATTGTGAAGTTGAAACCAAGTCTGGTGTTTTTTTGCTGAGAAACTGTGCCTGTAGCTTAAACATCAAACCTTTTCATTAAGCCTGAATTCCCTTTTAGTTGTCTCTTTAAAGGTTAAAAATATCGGTACTGTGAGGGACTATTCAAGATGTCAGATCGTTGATTAATTAAAATACCAAGGGGAGACAGAATTAGAAGGCAACTATCATGTTGTATGTTAGATTCCTGTAATGTGGAAGTCAAACACCAGGGCATCTGGTATACTATCTCCTGCAAAATATCCACTGAATTGTTGCCAGAGAAGTAGTTTTCTCTCCTTCTGGCATGCAGCCCCCTGTTGTCAGGGTTTGTGCTGTTCCTTGTTACAAGGTGAAGTCCCACATTTACCCTCTTTTTTGTCTATCCTTGATTCTTTACTCAGTAAATCTATGAATTTGGATACCCATGGACCTTTCCGTTAGAAACATCTTTTGTAAATCCAGAACTTAATAAATTGTGAGCTTTGCTGAGAGGATCCAAAATCAGCAGAATACATGCTGCTTTTCATCTCACCCCAAAATCTCACCATCTACTCAAAATAAGCCTAATTACTGGTTTTCGGACATCCTCTCTATCTTGCTGTAATTTCCTCCAAATTGCCAGTGTTTTTTCCCTTTATAACCCAGTCTGCATTTTGGTTGTTTATTCTGCCAAACTCCAATCCCTGTCTAAGCCACTTTGCAAGTTGTTTGGATACTGCAGATAAAATAATGAAAATTCTCAGAGGTGGCTTTTCGTTTTTCCTTCCCATTGCTTTTCATTGCAGACACCTGTAGAATTAAATCTATGTAGCCATACAGCAGATATCCAATAAGCAGGGCACCACGTGGCATTTGCAAATGGGTGCACATCTTCAGGAACTATCATAAATATTTTTGTAGAGGTCTTAGACTTAAGTCTAAAGTAAAACTTGAATGGCCAACCTGTTTGTGTACATGTTAGAGGTCCAACTGTGCCACTTGTATTCTATGCTGTTTTAGGTATTCTCCCCACGACTGTCCTGGGCCAGGTGCGTGCCCCTGACGCTGATGACTGGGATCGCAAAATCTACCAATTTGAAGGGAAAACATCAAGGTATTCAGAGAGAAAAATGGGAGTTGTATAAAATGTATGGAAAACTTCCCCCCCCCCCCGCCCCAAGTATTTACACTGCCTTTTTTTTTAAAACAGGAGTGCAAAAACATTTTGTTGGTTAGACGCTTCTGTTGTGTAGATCTCCAAAAGCCTTTCTGAGTGTGAGGCTGCAGTAAATAATGCTGGATATCAAACCAGTCTGCTTCCCATTGCCTGATGGGCCGGAACACCATTCCAAATTCCTGTTCACAGTCATACCCGTAATCTGTATCAATGAGCCACTACAAAAAAAACCCCACTAACTTTCAGATTCCTTCTTCCAAGCTCCTGGAGGGCTGTTTTTTCCATGTCATCACTGGTTTTAAGCCCTTCTTTGTATTGGATGTATACAGACTGAAGTTTCTGGATTGTGACTGGGGCTGAGAGGTGCACGTGCTGTACAGAGGTTTTGAAAGAGGTGTCACTCTCTATGAATATATCTACACTAGGAGTCTGTACTGTTTCCAAAGTTATGGCTGTTGCAGCCTTAGTCTTCCTACACAGTTAATACAGCATAGCAGCAGGAAGAAATCTTAATGATACACTGGTGAAGAGTCATTAGGAGCCGACAGGAAGCAACATAAAAAAGTTCTGGTCTGCTTCATGAGGGATCACATCTGCTTTCTCTGATAAATGGATCAGAAAAAACCATCAGGGATGATAATTAGTACCTAGCTTTTGAACTTCTCATAGCTTGTTCCTTGGCTTAACTCTTATTACAGGTACTTTATCCTTAATGATAACTCAGGTTTGCTGACTATTAAAGAAGGAACCCCACCAGGAACATACAACATAAGAGTCAGAGTCACTGATGGAGTCTGGCCAGATGTTATCTCAACTGTAAAGGTTATAGTGAAGGAAATCAAAGATGATGCCCTCCATAATGCTGGTTCTGTACGAATTAAAGGTGAGCAGTGTGCTCAGGTATGGTAAGACCACAGTGCTGAAATCTACCTCTTTAATGTTACTGCTTTGATACTTAGAATTCTAATGCTCTTAGACGTGGGATGAGAGTTAATAGTTTTCTAGGTTTGAAAATGCATCTTTATTTGCATGGTCATTGGATGCTGCCTGTGTGGGAACATCTATGGAGACAAAAGACAGCAAGAAAAAGCTTGTCTGATTTCTACATGAGCTTTTTAACAAAGCAGCAATCTGTATTTCAGAAGAAAAACTATTTGAACAAGTGCCTGCCTGAAATTCACTAAATTGTTAAGACCTTTGTAGAAAAGTAAAAACTTCTTAAACATGTTTCTGACTTTTAAAAATAATTAAAAAAAATAAATTATTAAAAGTCAAAAATGTTTCAGAACATCCACCCTTAGCAGAAGCCAGCATGGAAAATTTCAGAGCCTAAAAATGAAAATACTCCTGAATTTGCAGTTGGGCCTGTTTTCTGTGACATTCTGCAGTGCTTCTCTCTTCTATTGCTACAGCAGTTGCAAGATATGTGTTTGTCAGGTTTTTAACTTCTATTACAGATATCACACCAGAGGAGTTCATATCCCAGTCCCCTGAAAAACAGAGTAAATACTACCAGATGAAGAAGATGCTTTCAGAAATTATATCTGTCCAGCTGGAAAATGTTCACATTTTCAGTGTATTGAATAGCCAAAGTCCTACCCGAGGCATTGATGTTTGGTTTGCAGTTAATGGTCCACCTTATTATAAAGCAGAAAAACTCAATGGCAACGTAGCAGCCTCCAGAGTGTGGGTAAGTGTCTGTTCTGTGTATGAAACCACAGCATCTTCTCCTTGTGTCTATTCAGATAATGTCCATTGCCTAGTGAGTGTGCACATTTAGAATGACGGAGGGAGTAATGTGTGAGTAAAACAGATGGTTTAATCAGTGAAGTCAATCAATCCTTTAGCATTATACTAAAAGCTTCAAATATGAATGTTTTAAAAGCCAGCCTGTAAACACATATTGTCACCCAAACACTATGAGCTTTTAGGATTGTTAACATGTTTTTCCTATTGAAAAGACGGCCAAACTCTGTATAAAGGATTTGTTTGGCTGTTGCCTTTCTACATGGTGTCTTAATGTTTCAATTTTTAGCCCTCTGCATAGAGATGTTTTGTAGTTGAAACTCACAAACCAGTCAAAAGGTTCAACTTTCCATCTAACAGGGTGTAAAGCAATAAAAGAGGCACTCTACCGTGGAAAACCAGGTTGGAAACGTGTGTTGACAATTTAGCAAAGTTCCTGCCCCTTTTGCAAAAAAAACCCCATGATAAGGGTTAAATGACTCACTCTGTTGGAAATGTGTCTGTTAGTACACAGAGGCTGAAAATTGAAATAAGTTTAGAATCAATGCTTCTGTACCAACTCGCTCTTGCCAAGAGAGGTATCTCTTCATTACCCAGTGCCTGTCCAGCCTCACAGTATTTTTAAGACAGAAGTTCAAATAAAAAAATAAAAGTAAAAATACAGCTCAGATGCTATGTAATAATCCATCAAAACCACCAGTGATTAAAATTTATCCACTCAATGAATACGACAGTATTTTTGTCTCCTAAGTTCTTACTCATGCTGTAATTGACTTACACCCAGGCTTTGGTCTTAACAGATGCCAGACTGAGCTGCCTTTGACTGGATAGGGTTAGGCAGACATTGAAAGGAAGTGGCACAGCAACCAGTTTTGAAAATAAATAAGACTTCTGCTATTCATTGCTGTCATTAGTGAGTTTCCTGTCCATGGAAGAGTGAGATGAATGCAACTAATTGTTCTCCACAGCTGGAAAGCATCTTGGATTTGAATATCACCCAGATTGGCATTGATGAATGTGTTACTGCAAACTGCACTCACAGCAGCGGATGCATCAGTAAGCATGAACAGAACCACGTACCAACCATAACCACAGCTGGAAGCATTTCACTGGTGTCTGTGACAGTCCTGAGTCATGCTGTGTGTGGCTGTGCAGCTCGGGAGAGTCCTCATCTTTCCTGCTCCTCATACCAGACAAACCCCTGTCTCAATGGTGGCACGTGCGTGGATACTGATTTGGGCTACAGGTTGGTAGAGCTTTGTCTGGTGTGCAAACAAAATGCATCTAGTTCAGTGCGTAAGGAGGATGAGTGGAAGCTTCCGGAACATCACTGTGTGTCTTCTCACTGTGGCAGATATGAGTTCTGTTACACTTCATGCACAGGTCTTTCAAAAGAGTATCTGTTTTCAGGTATGTACTTAGGTCCATCACAGTCTCCAGGAAAACCCTGGGCATTTTCCAGGCTGCACCAATCCAGTAACGCCACCCTGCAAAATGCTCTTATTTTGTGCAGCCTATCTTAATGCTCTTAAACGTTTTAATCACATCTCTTATGTCACTTAATAACGTCTTCCCCACATTTCTTGCCTCCTTTTTGTTTCTCCAAAAATGAGATCTCATAGATAATATAGTATAAATATAAGGTTAAAAAAATTATGGGACTATACTAGCTCAGGATGGTACCCTTCCAGAAGGCAGCCTTAAGCTTGTTTCTTTAAAAATGATCGTCCCAACCTAGGAAAACAGAAACACTGGCCAGCTTCTTCAGAGTACCCTTGATAGGGGTGACAGGACTCAGACTGAAGCTCCAGAAGCCCTTGTCATGCTGAGTCTGACATTGCTGCTCAGATGTAATCAACCATGGAAATTTTGTTGGCCTGAAACCCGTGGTAGGCTCTGCTGCCCATCATTTGCTCAACTCTGAGGTTTCTTTGCTTATTCTCCATTTTTAGTAGTTTTGTGAGCGATCTTCTCCTGTATCCTACCCCTGTCATGATGCTGTTAGTAAGTACTAGCAATCTATGGGAAGCAGAAGCTAAGAAATGGAAGACCAGCTGATCTCTCTCCCTGTCCTCCTGCCCATTTCTGTTTCCTTCATTTTCCTGCTTAGAGGTTTTGTTATTGTCATGCTGTGGGTACTCTTTTCTACAGAATCCACAGAGTATTAAAGAAAGAGCCCAAGTATCTATTTTTTGATAGTGTAAAGAAAATAAACTAGCAAGTAGCTTGCAATAAGAGGATCTATGACTGCCACACCTCTTGTCAATTTGGTGATATTACCTTCCACACTCTTCCTGGGGAGACTCTAATTGGATACAAGTAGAAAATTTTTCACAATGAGAATAATCAGGCATTGGAATAATCTCCACAGGGAAGTGGCAGTTTTCCCAACACTGGACACTTTTGAGATTTGACTTCAGGGTGCTGGGTGATGTTGTCTAGACCATTCTTTTGCCAAGGAAGGTTGGACCAGATGATACTTGAGACCCTTTCAACCTGGTATTCCATGATTCCTTTGCTTTCTCTGCCAGCATCATGAAGTCTTCAAACAAGCTAATAAGAAAGCCTAGTGAAAAGTGGGTTTCTTTTTTTCCTTTTTTATGCTGAAGAGGTAAAAGGTTTTCATGTGCTTTGTATATTACAACAGCTCCATCATTTATTCACAGAATATTCTTGCATAGACACATTACCAGTTTGAACTAACTCTAAATTCTGTTTGTACAAATAAGTCAATAGGAAACATTTTTTGATGGAGATTTTGCTAGTGCTTAACCTTTGCTATGTCCTAGGCAACATGGACTCCTGTGTTCAGAGTGGAGAGTCGTGCTGTCAGAAGAGCTCTTTGCAGCTTCTGCTTGGATGGTGGATATTCACTTTTATTTTTTTATTTAACAGATGCAAATGTACTGCAAATTTTCATGGACCAGACTGCCAACAGACAAAACACAGCTTCAGAGGCCGTGGTTATGCCTGGTTTCCTCCTCTTCAGCCTTGCTTTGAGAGCCGTATCTCCTTAGAGTTTATCACTGATGTCGCCAATGGCCTATTGTTGTACCAGGGACCAGTGGCACGAGGCCGTCCTGAAGAACGGGAAGATTTCCTTGCTTTAGGTTAGCACCTTACAGAGTATTTATTTGGGTTGTGTAAAGGTGAGATTCTACTTAGTTCATAGAGGGTTTTTTTCAAAAAAGGCTCAGTAATTTTTTGTGAATATGAGTCAGCAGTGCCCTGGCAGCCAGGAGGGCCAACCATGTCCTGGGGGGCATCAGGCAAAGCATTGCCAGCCGGGCAAGGGGGGGATTGTCCCACTCTGCTCTGCACTGGGGCGGCCTCGTGTTGAATATTGTGGGCAGTTTTGACACCACAATATAAAAAAGATATTAAGCTCTTAGAGAGTGTCCAAAGGACTGCAATGAAGATGGTGAAAGGTCTTGAGGGGAAGCCATATGAGGAGTGGCTGAGAGCACTTGGTCTGTTCAGCCTGGAGAGGAGGAGACTGAGGGGAGACCTCACTGCAGTGACAGCTTCCTCATGAGGGGGAGAGGAGGGGCAGGCACTGACCTCTTCTCTGTGGTGACCAGTGACAGGATCCAAGAGAATGGCATCAAGCAGTGTCAGGGGAGGTTTAGGTTGGATATTAGGAAAAGGTTCTTCACCCAGAGGGTGGTTGGGAACTGGAACAGGATCCCTAAGGCAGTGGTCACAGCACCAAGCCTAAGAGAGTTCAAGAAGCGTTTGGATGATAGTCTCAGGCACATGATGTGACTGTTGGTGATGGTCCTGTGCAGGGTTCAGAATTGGACTTGATGATCCTTGTGGGTCCCTTCCAACTCAGCATACTCTGTGATTCAGTTATTCTCTAATGAGAATGCAGAACAGGTCACCAGCATACACAGCTCACATCCTTGTGGCACTCTATTAAAAGCTGGATATCTTTAAAGCTTTCTAAAGAACTTCTCCAACTAAAATCTAGCTGTAACAGTTATTTCAAATGTGTTTGAGTGGGAACAAGGTTAGTGTGTACTCAATAAGAGTCTTTCCTTTGCAGAACTCTCCGGTGGTGTCCCATTGCTGACCGTGAGCCACAGCTCTGGTGAGCTTTTCCTGCAGCTCTCAAAAAAAGTTAATGTTGCAGATCGCCGCTGGCACAATATTAAAATTATAAATGATGGAAAGGCAAGTGTAAATATGGGCAGTCCTGTGGAAGCACCAATTCATGTACCTAGTTGCTCCTTCCAAATTGTTCCTTCCTTCTTTAGAGCTCTTTTATCAATCAGTCTTCCATCACCTCTGAAAGCGCAGCGGTAGAAGTTTGTCAGTCCAGATGTCCCTTTAGTCTTGAAGCAGTAAAGCAAAACAAGGGCTGAACAAGTCTGATCCAGTTATGAAACTGGCCATGCTATATCCTTGGTTTAATGATCCTACCTGCTGCCTAGACAACGAAGTTGTGATAATCTAGGGACTAAATGCTTCCTGGACTGATTGAGTGAAATATCCTTGATTTCTGTGAGTGAGAAGCCAAGAGACTTGGCTCACCACAAGACTCTAGATGTGTAGCACAAAGGAGATAGATATTCTTTTGTGTACAGGGAATATCTTGCTGATATAACACTGCTGAAGGCATCTGCTAGGCTCCCTGTTCTCCCACATGTGACAAGCTGAAGGGCATATCAGGATCTGTGATGGGAGCCTGGCAGACCTTTTACTCTGCTAGATTGTCTCTCTGTGTTCTGATTCGGCAGAAAATTCCAAGACAATTCTATACTCCCTTTACTGTGTCAATGACTTGGCATGGTCATGGTAGAGTCAGATCTTTTCTTTTGTGTGGCTCCTTAGCTATATGCCATGTGCAATAACCTTCCAGATTTGTAGGTGGAATGTTCTATTATTTTAATAAAGTTTCCTGCACTGTAATTTCTAGTTACTATTTTCCCTTCTGATGAAAGAAAATGTGTAATTAAAATGTATGCATGTGTCTGGATGCAATTGTTTTAAATAATGCCTTTTTCTAGGAAGTGAAGCTGATTCTTGACCACTGTGTAAACGTCTCAGTTAGAGACAATGACAGTGTCATTAAGAAGAACTCCCAAATGGATCTGTCTGCCTGTGAAGCCTCTGGAGAGATTGTGAGATCTCATAGGTAAAAAAAGACAAAAACAAAACAACAAACAACAAAAACTGGAAACAAAACTACTTAAAAGAGCTAAGGAAAAAGGTGGGGCTGGGGTGGTGAAATCAGCCAAGCTGCTGTATTTTGCATGCCACTAATTCTTTTATTCTCTCCCTCCCCTTCTGCATGGGTAGGCTCTTCAGTGGCCATCACCCCCTGCAACTGGGTGGAGTTAAGAAGACTTTGCCTTACTACGACTCACAAAGGCACTTCAGAGGATTTGTTGGCTGCATACGCAATGTCATTGTTGATAGTAAGGTAGGGCCACAAAAATCACTCTCCAGTTTACTGCTGCTAAGTGCTGTTAACCGAAGGCACCTGCTGTGATGGTTCTCTTTGACCTTTTCCAGGTCTATGATTTAGAGCACCCTGCAGAGTCCCTGAACAGCATTCCCGGCTGTGTCCTTACAGATGAAATGTGTCAGAGTGGTGGGATGGCCTCCTGTGGCACCCATGGCAAGTGTGTTGGTGGTTGGGATTTCTTTCACTGTGACTGTTCCTCAGGATATGCTGGACCAACATGTGAAAAAGGTACTGAAAGGTCTAGGGAGAAATTCATGGTGAGGATCTGTGGGAACAGCCTCAAACATATTGCTCTAATGTTCAAAGCATACTGCCCTGATGCATAAGACCATGCTGTACTCTGGAAATTATTTAGATCTGCAAAGGTGTAAAGACCTTTCTAACTCTTGTTAAATAAAGATACCACCACAGATGAGGGTTGTGTTGAGAGCTGCTTTACATTGCAGGGGAGGGAAGTGATCAGACAGGTTGTTTTGTTCTTTTCATCACAGCATCTTATTTCTCAGTGGTGAAAGGTGAAACATTCTGCATTGTGCCTTCTTCCTCTGATCATGCTGATCGCAGAATGAAGTTTAATGAATGTGTGAAACCTTGAGGGCATAACCCTCTTGTTGTCTTCAGGCTCAATTTTCCATCTATAAAACGGTGATAATTGCATTTGTATCTGTCATTAGAATGAATTGCAAGTTGAGCAATGCTCCTAGATCACAGCAGTGGAGGCATGTGGTGGCATAATATCAGGCTGGCTGCAGCAAATGTGTTATCCTCTACAAAATCAGCATGAAATATGTATCAGAGAACAAAGGCATGCCACGGTTGATAAGGAAAACATCAGAGATATTGTAAGAATGTGCAAAATTTTGGCACAGTCCAAAAATCTAGGAAATAAATCATTTAGTTCCTACTAGTCCACTGCCATGTTCAGGGTACAGTGGACACACACTTGAAGTTGGCTCTGTCCCCTCTATCTTCAACCCTTTGTTGGCCAAGGAGAAATTAGAAGTGCATTACAGGTGTTTGTTGGGGCTCTATCTGCCCTGTATCTGCCTTCTCCCTCTAGGTGCAAGGTATAAATGAGGAGGTTGAACATAACCCTCTGTTATGAGCACCAGTGTCCCGTAACTTTGGGGGCATTTGTTGGAAGAGAATTGGCCCCCTCTGTCCTGTAGTTTTGAGTGAGCTACAGCAGAGGGTGAGCAGCTAGAAAGGAGCACTTGCAAGTTACCGCTGAATCAATATTTTGGGATTAATAGCTAGGATTTTAAGGGCATTACACATATCCTTCCAGCTCAATGCATTTACCTTTCCTTCTTGTGTATAGAACAATAATACCCTATGCAGGCAGCCAGACCCTCTTTTTTTTCTCTATCTGGCACATGAGACTTAAAAGGTGTGACAGTAAATTACTCAGCAGAAGCTCTGTCTGTCCCCATCTGAAAGGGGAAGTCAAGTGCATATTTTCTAACAGTGAGGGGTTTAACCACAATACTAAACCACTGAAAGAAACATTTGATTCTTTTTCTGTTTGGTTGGGGTTTTTTGATTTTGTTTGGGTTTTTTCTTCAGATCAATACCAGCTACTTTACTGGAAGATATGTTTCGGATTTAAAAAAATTATTACTGGACCCAGGAGTGATTGAGGTAGAATGCACAGCTTGTAACAGACAGAATGTTAGAGACAGTATTTAATTGTCCCTTTCCTGCCTAAATTCTGAACTCTTGTTGTTTTTCTCTTAATTCCTTTTGCAGTACAGGGTGCTTTCCATGGTGGTCAATTATTTAGCCAAAATTTCTTAAGAACTAAAACTCTGGCATTCAGAAATGGTTAATTCTGAAGGAGCAGAGATCTGAGGGAGCAATCATTTGAGATTTTTCACTCTGGTTTTGTGTGTGTTGTGCTTAGTTCTTCCAGAGTGGGCTTTTGGGAAGGACAGCTGGATCCATTATGAACCAAGAAGCATCCTCAGCACCCGTAGCACTCAGATCCAGCTGATGGTGCGCACGCGTATCTCCCATAGCACCCTTCTCAGCTTGGCCTCTGCGGATGGGAATGGATACATCCGACTGGAGGTGAGCGGTCCAAAAGCTGTTCTTTGAGTGCTCTTGATTTGTCGTGGAGTACCCTAGTAAGAGAAAAAGATGTAGTTTCTGATTAAGGACACCTGTTCTGTAATGTAATAAAGAGCAGGAATTTTCCATATGAGGGTAACTGCTCTCATTTGTGTTGTCCTTCCCAGTGTTACTCTTTCATGGCATAAATTCTAGTTATTTCACTGGCTGCAAAATGTACATGTGAGTGCATGTGATACATGTGAATGAGGAAGATAGTTATGCCTTTTCCCTTTGCTTCTATCTGTCCCTGTCTATAAAACTTGTGTCTACATTTTTGTTGTTGCTGAAAAAAGCTGTCTGGATTCCCTTAGTTAGAGAGGCTAATTTTTCTAATTGTAACAGGAGGATCAGCTGGGAAGACTTAGAGGTAGATATCAGTAAAGAGAAGACTGATATAAGGGCTCATGTCAGTTAGAGGAGTGGCCTATAAAGAAAAGACCTGATAATTCCTGGATCTGCAGTTTTCTTGTGGTAACATTTTTCAGGGAATAAAGCACTTAAAAACAAGAGTGCCATTTTAATTTTAAAAACTCAGGTCCACTTCTTCAGGCAGGACTGTGTAACAACATTTCAAAGTCTATTTCTGTTATTAAAGGTCTTTATCATCTTCCTCTAGGTGGTTGAGGGTTTCTTTAGTGTTAACTTCAGTTTGGGGGACAAAAATCACTCTCTGAGAATGAAGACATCACGCATAAACAATGGCCAGTGGGTTCTTCTGACTATGGAGCGCTACAACAATGAATTTACCCTGCGCATTAACAGTGGTGGAGGTGATCATGAAGTCACCTCTGTCTTGGGAACGAATAGATGGTTTGAAATGGATTGGGCAAGCATCGTGCTAGGAAACCACCTTCCCAGTCATTCAGTGAGTGACTTCCAAGGTAAGTGATATCGTGGATTCATAAAATGAGGGAATTAAAGCCTGAAGCTGGCATTCTTGAGTTATTGGAGAATCTAAAACCCAGGTAACAATTCCCATATAGACTATTATGCCCTTTCTTTTCTAGAGAATTCAGAGCCAATGTTTAACTTTATTTGCTGTTGTATCTGGTTCTGGTGAAGATTTGAGATTGCCTGTAAATATTAAAAAGTAGCACTTCAGATTTTTATTTCATGGAATCATAGAATAGTTTGGTTTGGAAGAGACCTTAAAGATCATCTAGTTCCAAAGCCTCTGCCATGGGCAGGGACACTTTCCACTAGATCAGGGTTTCTCATATCAAAGGCCCCAAGCAGTGTACTCATGCTGTGATCGTCTGTCCTTTTTTTGCCTCGGAAGGATTGAAGGAACAGATACAGCACCTCCTGGTAGGAGAGAAGAGGTTGAAAGGCAATTCATGGTGCTCTCTCCATTTTCTGGGGTGGGATGCTGAGACTTTGAGACTCAACAAGAAGACAGCTTTTTCCATTCTGTTGCTTTTTATTCCACCCCACTTTTAAGATTATATCTTAAATCTAGATTGATTTAGTGGAGCTCTTCTGGTTCATAGCACAGCTCTACTAAATTGTTGCATTGGTACAAAGCAGGTGTCCTGGAGAAGTGTTGTCCATCTGTAGATTGACCAGAACAGGTAGACACGTTCTGTAGCACTACTTCTAAAATAAAACTGATAAGGAGTATAAAGATCTTTTTAAAAAATGTTTTAAGCTTTCTGCTGTGCTCTAAGGTCTCCTGCATGTGTGCTGGGGGCAAGACTTGAGGTGGGGAAGTAGCTAACTTAATCTCCTCCTCTGCATACTCCTCTGCTTTGATGCAGGTTGTATGCGTGACGTCCAGCTGAACGGTCAGCCGCTCCTCGTGGAAGGCAGAAGCACAGAGTTTGGCTTAATTCTGAGGCGGCAAGGAGTCACCATGGGATGCCATTCCAGTGCCTGCAGCAGCCAGCCCTGTTACAGCCCCTTCCTTTGTGTAGATCTGTGGAGAAAATATGAATGCCGGTACATTAAGCTCTCATTTTCATCTGGGCATAGCAGGGAAGCTTTTTCTTTCCACCTCAGACCAGGCAACTTGCTTCTGACAGTAAAACTACCTGTGGCTGCAGGCCAGAGAGGGTCATCCCAAGGACAATTCCTTCTCTCATTGACTAGACTTGCTTTTTTCTGCAAATCTGATATGGAACCTATTTACTCCACCATTTTTTCCATGGTGAGAAGGCCAGCAAGAAAGTGAAATGTCCTTTGATAGAAGGGAGATTGCAAAAACTGTGGTCTCTCCTCTGTATGAAGATATGAATATATTCTTATAATGTATATATATGGAGTGTATGTATACACATATATATGATATATATTTATACATACATGTATATAAAATATATTTTGATACATTGATGTGTAAACATATATTGCAAATACAATACATATTTACATATATTTTCTGTAAAAAAAAAGTTGAAATTAATCATAATTTGTATGAAACAATGAGACTTTCAATATTAGAGTGTCACAAAATTGGATTCAAAAATTGACTGCCCAGGGTCAGTCTGTTACAACTGTTATCCTACACAGTTTTTTGGAGAAGATCCACTACTTAAAGAAATATTTTAAAATATTTATTAAAATATGCAAATCAAATACATACTGTTATAAAACCCCAAACATAAATACATACAGGACTGGGAGAAGAAGCCACTTAAATTCTTGGAATTCAGCCAAAATTTGTCACTTCTGAGGCCTGGTAATTCTTTGCTAGAAGAGGGTATGAGATGTTTTGAAGTGTGCTTTGGGACACTCATTTTTTCAGTCCACTTGTGGAAGAACAATATAAAGTTTCTTCCGTTTTTTCAGTAGTATTTCTTCTTTGGATTGCCGAAAGCAGGTCTGTATCCTCAAAGTATTCCTCCAATTACACATCAGAAGAAATCACTCCTAAAAGACAAGATGGGTCATTCTGAGGAGGTCAATGACATTTCTCCCAGAGGTTCAAATGAACATTACAAAGCTTATGCCAAGTGCTTGATAGCCCTTTTCCCATCAATTTGGCTATCCATTTCCTTCTAGAGACTTTGATTAGAGCATGGTTGGAGAAAAAGGGATAGTCTATTCCAAAACAGATGGATCTATTTTTTAAGGAAGGAGTGCAGCTCTTCTGCATATCTTCTGGACAGGGAAAATGGAACATGTGTTCATGTTTTCATAAGCCTACTAGCTCACTGAGTTAGACTTTATATGTATTTCATACTCTCAATGTGGATTTGTGGTTTGCTTGAAAATAGTTAAAACTTGCTTTAAAGAAACAGTAACAAATTGTGCACAAAACAACATACAGGTCCAGATGCTTTGCTCGCCTAAAAGATATTGCCTGCTTTGATTGTTCAGGTGCCCATCTGGGAAAGTAGAAGTGACTGACACCCTTACAGGGCTCAGACACTGTACCTCATCCCCTTGTGGACGCTGGACCTGTAGGAATGGGGGTACCTGTGTGGCTCAATCCCAAGACAAGACTATCTGCCAGTGCCCCGAAGGTTACAAGGGAAGATGGTGTGAAATTAGCCAGGTGAAGGCTGCAAGACCAGTTGGACTCAGCTCTGGCTCTATTCTGGCAATCAGCATGTGCCTCCTTGTCTTCCTAGGTAGGAAATCATGTACCTTTTTTCTTTCTTTTCAGTCTTGTACTTTGTTACATTAAATTAAATCTGCTTTACCCTGGGATGTTGATGAGTGTTTCACCTTTCCTGGAGATCACCAGCTGGAAGTTCATTTCAGGATGCTAGGAGACAGGCAACAGCACATAGTTAGAGTTTGCTTGCTTTGAAGCCAGTTCAAGCAAATTTAGGATTTTTCTCTTTCGGAATCAATTATTTCGAATCCTTTTTAAGTAAGAGCTTTCCATCTCTGTGTGCAACTCTGTGTGCAGCCACATCCATTTGAAACTCCTACATGCCCTGAGCCCTTACACTTTTAATAGGCAGGGCTTACAGCTCATACTCACTCTTCACATATTAGGTGGGAAGAGATCTTCTTCTAGACAGTTCATAATCTTAACAGGGGCACCTCATTAAGAGTGTGGGACAGAGGGAAATATTCACAGTGTGTCCAGTTTCAGGTACACTTTGGCTGAAAAGTTAATGACACTGTAAAACTGTGTTCATGTTGATAAGCTGCACACCTGTCTCAGAATAGTAAAGACTCCATGATTATATTACACTTGTAACCTTCATTAAAACAGTGGTTTACTTACTTTGGGTATCTTATTTACTCAGGATTGGTGAAAGGCCAGAGATTGGCCAAAATGCCTTCTATTTAAATGGATTCTTTTAGGTAAGTAAAATACCCTTTTAATGAAGTTTATGATGTAATATACATAGATTATTCTTTACATTCATGACTTTAAGTTATTTATATATTAACAGTTACTCATTTCTTACCTGCATATTTGGTTGTCAAATTAAGAGTTGTTGTAATATCTCAGGAATCATATAACTGCGTTTATTATGCATCATACTTTTTCATCTATCATATAACAAATATATGTTTTTGATTCTTCCAGCACTCTTGGTTTCCTACACAGTGTGGAGTCAGTGGGGAAGTTCAGGGTTTCGGAAAGGAGGAATTTACCACATTCCTGAAGAGCATGAAAGCTGGGAGAATGTTAGAGAAAATGTCTTCAATTATAATGAAGAAGGAGGTGGAGAACGTGACCAGGTATTATGCAGCTTCAAGCCAGTCTTTGCAAGTCCAACTTGTGCTCACTTTCCTTTCCCAGACTTTTTAGCTAACTTAATGTCATTGTCAAATTGACTTTGGGGTTTTTGTTGTGTTTATTTTTGGTTTTTTTTTTTTAACCTGAAGTACTCTTCAGTGGAATGCTTCTGGAACTCAATCTATACCATGACACTGGTCATGTGTGGCCACCTTTGAAGGGGCTGCTCTGAACACAGCATCGTTACTGTAGCTGAATGCTCTAATTACACAGTGGGATTTGGTATGATCTGGATTTAGCCCTCTGAACTACGCCCAGTCTTTTCTTCAGCTTGTAGGAAATTCAGAATCTGATATTGTGTTGCCTTGTGTTTCAAAACATTTTTTTAACTTGTTTCCTTTTAAATTGTTTCTCTCTGATATTTTCATTCTTTTTGTTTCCAGGATGCTTACGATATAGATAAACTGAAGAAACCTGTCCATAAAATTCCCCACTTCTCCTTGTGCGCAGCTGCTCCACACTCCAGGACACAAACCGGCCCTAAAAGAGACTCATTTCCAAAACATGCACATCAAAAACAATCAACGTCAGCTGTTACCAGCATCCCAGACTTCAAGGAATACGTTTCTAAAATCATCCGGGATGCAGACAATGATCTAAGGAGTCTTCCAGCTGACACTATTCATGTTTACTGCTTAGAAGGGCAATGCTCTCTAGCAGGGAGCCTTAGTTCACTAGATTCCATTAGTGGTGATGAAGATCTAAATTATGATTGCCTCCAAGAGTGGGGGTCCAAGTTTGACACGCTTAAAGAACTCTATAAGGTCTCAAATGAAAATTTGTAACCAGAGTTAAAGGACCTTGACACATTGTCATGGTGTATGGACACTACTTTTAAAAATGTCCTTTTTTATATATAAGTTACATCAAGTAACGTAAGTGATGCAAGTTTTTAGTTACGATAGTATGATATACTCACTTTTCCCAGGAGTGATAATCTGAATGATTTTTTTATATGCACTGTACAGTTATTTAATAATGGAAGTGCAAAGACTTTTAAAGCATGAATTTTCTTGAAAACTTTGGAAGGTAGGATTTCTGTAGAATAGCACTATAATATCCTTTTTTATTTGTGTAGACCACAGTGACTTACTGGAATTATCCTGGATACAAGAACTTGAATTATTTGCTCCCTGGAATTAATATGAATTCTATTGTGTGGGTAACAATGGGTAGGGCATTCTTGTTTTGGTTTTTTTTTTTTAAATTGAATTCATTTTAGACTGTGAAATAATTATTGTGTTAAATATAAAACATTTTAAATTTTTGGTTTGCTGTCAGCTTTTGTCCTATTGCCCTAAACCTTACTTTCCCTTGACATCACACATGCCACCTCACTCACTATTACAGGCTGCCCAGCTGTGTGAGACTTTTTCTGTTTGACCCTTTTTCTAATTACGTGTAAAGGGGGGGAAAGAATAGAAAGACCCCAGCTGTGAATAGCACTTTGCTTCTATGACAATTTTACACCCTTAAAGAAGTTGTAAGACCTGGGAAAAGTTTCTATTCAGTAAACCTTTATGCCCAGTTTGGCTTTTCACGTGGAAGGTTCTTCAAGGTCTGCAGCTGGGAAACAGAAGAGCTGACAGCAGCTGTGAAGAGAAGCTAGAAGGGCAAAAGTTGGAACTGAACTCTTTCAATCAAGACAGTCCTTGTAAAAATTTGGATCCTCACCAGAGAAAGCATGGGAAACCCAGACGCTATTCCGTTGCCTCCTCCTACTGCTCCCCCAAAAAGGACCGGTTTTAGCGTGGAAAGGGAGTCAGAAGCTTCTGAAAACTGATATTGACTTGAACACTCCCCTCTGTGATCATGGGTAAATCACGTTATTCTTTCCCTTTCTCCCTTACCTCTGTGAAATGGGCAGCTCCCAGTGCGTGTGCTCATGTGGGGATGTTAATAGGTGCTTACCGCGTGCTTCAAAGCTCTGAAGTGCTGAGGCTTTTTTTAACTGTTTTCAACTCAGTGTTTTTTTTAAATACCCATACATGATACACAACATCTTTTTTTTACTGAAGTCTTGACCCTTGCTTTGATTTATATGTTTTAAAATTAGATATTTCATCACTCTTCTTCCTTTTACTTGGCATAAAAAATACAAATATAAATTAGTTTTGTACATGGAAGATTTTGACACTATTAGGCAAATAGTTTACACTGAAAACTGATTGAACAAAAATACCATGTGAACTGAATAAAACAATCTGTATTCATTCCATAAAATAACTTATATCAATATACTAAAATAGCAATATTTATTGGAAAGATTTGGAGCAAAAAGTCAGCATAAGCCACCCCTTCATGCCAAAGTCTCATGTGGCTGGGCACTGATTGTTCTTGCAAAGTCATAAAAACCAAATATTGTGGTTATATTAACATATAGCCACATCCCACTTAATGTAAATTTTTCTTCCATTCTGAAGATTTATGCCGTGGTAAGAAACTACAAAATCTTTTACGCCTGGGGTTATTACGTATGTTGTTGCTGCAAAAGAAAACTGCTGAGCCCCAGAACTTCAGTAAGGCAACCCTTCTGAGTCTTGAACTCTCACGACATTTTCATGACCTGCATACACGTTTTCATTGCTCTTTATTAAGCTGCCTCTTCTGAACTTCATATCAAACAAAGCTTAGCACAATTATTGGTAAACTCTCTTCCAAAAGAGACTAATTTGAATGAAATACTACAAATAATGCTAACAGGTCAATTACAAGGTCCTGGAGGATTATCTTTTAAGTCATATCCTCAAAGTGAACATTTTATATATTGAGGCATTAAACAATAACTCAAGAAAGCTGAAACAGTAGTTAACTTTTTTCCCTTCAAATAACTGCGCACACAAAGTAACACACATGACAGAAGGTAACAAATTGGATTGCAGTCAGGACATGCAGTGGATTTCTCATGGAAGATGGGAGAAAGGAAAGTTCTTCTGTCTCCTTGGGTCACTGTGTAGAGGGCCTGCGGGGGGGAGCTGGAGAGGGCTCTTCATCAGACCTGTGGGGACAGCACAAGCAGTAACGGGAATAAATCGAAGGAGGGGGGATTAGGTTACATGTCAGGAAGAAATTCCTCACTGGAATGTCCTCACTGGCACAGGCTGAGTGCCGACCCCGGCAGCGCCAGGGGCCAGGCTGAGAGCCGGGCCTAAAGGGAGGCCTAAAGGGGGTGGCACTGGGGGATTTTTAAGGTCCCCTTAACATTCCACGGTTCGAATCTGCCCTCCTCCGCGGGCCAAGGTCTCGATTTCTTCGCCGTCTCATAAAGCGTGAGGGCGTGCAGGGGCGGGAGGATGGAGGGTGAGGCGCTCACCGCGGGCAGGCCCAGGCCGGGCACGCCGGCGACGGGGCACACGGACCGCGCTCCCGACTCCCACGGCCGCGGCCGCTCCGCCTG
>VWZF01006729.1:37707-72756 GCA_013396755.1 Sclerurus mexicanus | reverse complement strand
GGACGGGACGGGACGGGATGGGGAGCGACTCAGGGGCCCGGGCAGCCCCCCGGGGCACCAACATCCGAACCCACCGCGGGACAGAGCCGTGCTCGGCCGCCCGTCACCGCCCAGGCTGGGCACAGCGCGGGGGGAGCCTGCCTGGCAGGTGCTGGCGGGCACTGTGGGCTCCCAGAGCAGCTCGGGGGCTCTGCCCTGTGGCCCCGAAGAGAGAATGGGGCAGCCTTGCTGCACGAAGGGGGAGCGGAGGCACCGCCAGCCAGGGCAGCAGCAGGGCCAGCCCGCGGAGCTCCCGCTGCCGCAGAGAGTGCAGACTGCTGCTCCCCGTCCCCTCTCTCTTCTCCCTGCTTCTATCTGTCCAGATCAACAGGGTTGTCCCTCCTGGCACTGCTGTCTGTCCCCTTACACTGTCTCCTCCTGCCTTTCTTGACCTTCCCTGGCCGCAGGAGCTGGCTGTGCTGGCTCACAGCATGACATGCTGCTTGCCCCCACCAGGGCTCTGTGTTGGACTCTTTGTTTACCCCCCTGGCTGGTATTTGGAACCATTCTCCTGTCGAATTTCCTCCCAAACCCTCGTTAGAAATATTCTAACTTTGCCACTGATTGGGTTCTTATCCCTGGGAATATTACTTCCTCCATCACATCGCCTTTGCCCCAGCTAGCCCTGAGCAGCAGATGTGGGAGAGTGGCTGCCCGTGCTCTGCATCATCCTGCCTCTCAGAGCAGTTGTGCCTCTCACTGCTCCTCGAGGCTGCTCGTAATGAACTGAAACTTGGGAGCATTGACATACACCTGTTCACAAAAAAAGGTACGAGAAGGTTCCAAAATGCTTCCAAGGGGCAACAGAGCCATGGGGGTGAGCGGCAGCTTCCCAAGAAGATCCTAGATAGGGACCTAGAGACATCCCACTCTGCCAGAAATGCTCTGAATGACTGGCTTAGCACCTCAGTGCCCCAGCACCGGTGTCACAGTTCAAGTATGTCACTTAAGAGACCCTGCTCTCACTCCGTGTCTGTTCTGTTGCTGTCCTGTCTGCAGGCAGAGTGTGCACAGGGGGGTGAATCAGAGCTAACCTAGCAGAGATTTGTTTCTCTGCTGCATCAGTGAGTTCCCTGATCCAGTTACAAAGCCATCTCTTCATGCTCACTGTGTCTCAACTCCCATCTATAAAAGGGGACTGAAGCACTATTTTGCCTTCATGACCTTTACCATCTGGGTCATGAACCAGGGAGAACCTCAAGGCTGTGGCAGTGGTACAGCCACCATCCTGCCACCACATCCTAGCTGGCACTCTGCTCCTGGCCCCTGGCTGTCCCCTGAAAGAACTCAAAAATCTTCCTGAACTCCCATGCGTATAGGCTCAAAAAATAAGCGTGGAATTGAGGGGTGAATGACAAGAGAAATGGCTCACTGACAGACAGAAACAGTTTTTCCAAGTAAAGGATGACCTGCTCACTTAAACATCACGGGATATCAAATTTGGACTGCAATCAGGCTATGTGATGTGCTATTATTTCGAGGTGATGGCACTGGAGCTCGCACCAGGGAGAGGTGCCTTCCTTGATTTGTAAGTGGCGGTGCAGGTATTCCCTGTTGTTTTGGTCTCTTTAGAGCAGTCTTTGAAGGCTGACTAGCAGTTCATCCGCCTTGCTAGAGAGAACAAAGAAAGAGGGCGAGCTTGGGAATGAGAAGGATGGAGGAATGCAGAGGGAAGCAGCCAGAGACTCTACCAGGCAACAGACACTGTCTGGGTAGATGATGATGCTCGTTTCTAGCTGAGCTGTCAGCTCTTCTCAGACTCATGGGAGAAAGATCTCAGTGCCACGGCCTGGCATGGCACGTAATCCCAAACACAGCCTAAGCCAGTGCAATCATCTAGATATAAGAATAAAACACCAGTGGCACCCTGAGTGGTTCTTCCCTGCATATAGGGAAGCTCCCTGGTCCCAGAGGAGTTAGGCAGCATAGGAGACCAAGGTCCTGAACCAGTGTCTGGCACCAGAACCCCTGGCAGGCCCCCATACATCTGTCTCTCTTGGTCCTTCCAGGGCCTGTGTAAGCTCTCCTGCTTCCCACACATCCATACTGCAAGGGCTACTCTTCTCTTAGCTGAGTACTTGACATTGCCATTGGAATTTGCTCTGCCCACACACAGGCAGATCTAGCAAAAATAAGTAGTATGCACTCCAGAGGAAAGTTCATCCCTCTGCCACACTGGCAGCATCCATGGAGCCCTAGATTACTATAAAACAGAAGAGTCTAAGCCAGACATAAAATTTATGTGCTGCACCTGCCACAAGGCAAGCTCACATTCAGCATAACTTGAGAGACCCCCTGTGAAACCCTCTCTGCTTCAGGGTGGGTCGTGGCTTTCAGAGCAATCCCCCCAGTCACAAATGAGATGCAGTGACCTTTGGGGTCCCAGGGAGCAGAACCACCTCCCAGGCAGCAGTGAAAACCTCCTGAGGCTTCATGATGCTTTGGCATGTGCCTTCAGGGACACTTGCAATTGTGTGGGAATGGCCTCCTTACAGCTCTGGTAATGTTGAACAGGCCTTGGTGTGATCCCAGGCACTTTTCAGGCATCTCAAATCTGCACTGCGAGCAGGAGCACTTGCAGCCAGGGCCCCATGCTCACATGCCCCTCGCAGTGCTCCTGCTTCAGGCACTGGCACTGCCCGCGCTCCACAGGGAGCACTCACTAATTCCCAAGCCTAAAGGAGTGCACAAGCTGGTGGCTGGGTTCTTGCACAGGCTCTGCAATCTCCACACTCATGGTGGCCTTGGGCCACACTCTGCTAGCCACATCACATCCCTACAAACACTGCACACCCCTTCCCACTGCCTGGGAAGAACCCAGTCCATGTGTTTATTCAAGAGAAGCTGTGTATGGAATATTCCCCCAGCTTCAGGACTCAGAAAACTACAGGCAGATTTCTATGACTGTGACAGAAAAACTAGGGCTTCTAGACACAAATTCATCTTCTGCTTGCAGCCCAAATACTTATTTTGGGGGCAGGGGAATGATATTAAAAACCCAAGTCCTGGGGAGAACTGCCCTGTGAAACAGAGAAAGAGAATATGTATGTGGGTTACTCAAACCAAAGGAGGAGTGGTCCCGTTAGAGCTGTCCTCAAGGTCCCCACCAGGGCACAACACCTGGAGCTGTGTAGCAGCCGTCACTGTTAAAAGTATTTCCAGCTCCCTGCGTAGTGTGTGAAGTTCATTCTAAAAGCAGGTACCAAAAGAGCAGACAGCAGGGGAAGGATTAAATTCTGCATGTCAGGACTGGGGGAGCAACATCGTGGCTTGTTCAGGTCATTGGTTTGGGGCTGGAGCTCCACTGGTGGAAGGAACACCACACCCCTCCGGCCACCAGCTGGACCAGCTGGGAGGCAGAGATCCTGGCTCCATTCTCCCACAGAGAAGGAAGCTGAGGATTGTTACCATCCTCTTCTCTCCTCTAAACCTCACCTCCAGAATCATCAGTCTAAGGCAGTTGCTGAACATGGGTTGCTGGATTCATTTCAGAGACACAACGGGGGAGCAGGACACCCCTTGCCCCCAGCCAAGCCCACCTGTCCTCCAGGCCAGCAGTGTCCAGAGGAACCTGCAATAAGCCATGTGGGTCACAAAGCTGAGAACAGTGAGCCAGCGGGCCCACCAGCCGAACTCATGGGCTAGGCAGTGTTTCTGCAGTGTCTCACATCTTTCCCTGTGTTGTGGCAGGCTCCAGCGTCTCACCGCGACACAGAATGACGGAGCACGAGGACTTTGTGAACTTGGCTGGGTACTGGAACTCCTCTGACAATTACCAGCTCAGCCCTGCCAGGGTCATTGTCCCTGTGGTCTTCTCTCTCATCTTCCTCCTGGGCACAGTGGGCAACAGCCTGGTGCTGGCTGTGCTGCTGCGCAATGGGCAAATGGGCCACAACACTACCAGCCTCTTCATCCTCAACCTCAGCCTGGCTGACTTCTTCTTCATCGTCTTCTGCGTGCCTTTCCAGGCCACCATCTACTCCCTTGAGGGATGGGTCTTCGGCTCCTTTATCTGCAAGGCTGTGCATTTCTTCATCTACCTCACCATGTATGCTAGCAGCTTTACTCTGGCTGCTGTCTCTGTGGACAGGTAATAATCTACAGGTGTCCTTGGGCTGGGGAAGGAAGGCAGTCTGAGTGGGCTGAAGCTATGGCAGATCCTGGCCCACCACCACTAGGCAGATGATTCAAGCCCCAGTGATATTGATCCATGCCAAAGGCAGTTTAGGGATCAGTTGTTTCTCCTTTGCCCTTACGACCTGCAGGCAGCTTTTCCACGGCTCTCTAGTGCAAAGCTTTCTGTGGGAAAGATCTCCCCGTGGTCAGAGCACTTGAGATCCAAGCTCGGCTCCCCGCTGTGCCCCAGGGTCCCACAGAGTCACCAGGTCTGCATTAGATACGCCACTGAGAGGGTAACAATTGTCCCTGGGCCACCATTCCAGAAAAGCATCCTGTGCAGCAGCAAGGTCAAGATGTCACCACAACAGGAGCCACATAAACATGCAAGAGGGATCCCAGTGCTGCAGTAAACACCTCTCATTTCTCAGGGACTGCCAGCCCAGCAAAACACTTGTCACTGAGCAATTCCTACCTTCACTCTGCACCCAGCCCCTCTGCACTCTGCACAGAAAGGTGCCCACACCACAAGCTGAGTCCCTTCTTGGAGGTCACCCAGGACATGCTGCTCCTTGACTGGTGTCACTACATTGTTCCTAAGGGCTTGTAAGGCAACTGTGCCAGCTGCCCTTCTGACTGAGCCCACACTTCTGGTCCAGACTGAAGAAGAGGTCCCCACTGGGACAAGCTCCAGTCCTGACTACAATAGGGATCACATCTCCATCCACCTTGCTCCCTGTGCTTGCTTCCAAGGTACCAAGACAAGACAGACCCTCCACAATGAGAGATCCATAGCCCTGCAGGCAGAAGGAAACTTCAGTACCAGGGAATATCTGGGATGGGTTAAATTCCAGCAAAAAGCGTGGTTGGACTACTCTTCCAGCCCCTTTTCACTTCATCCTGCCCCTTGGTGCCACCTGCAGAAACAAGCACCTGGACTCCAGCAGTGACCTGTCACTTCAGCAAGGAGATGCTTACCTTCCCAGAGGTGTCAGTATTCCCTGGGTGGGGTAAGGGGTGTCATCCAAGGTCCCCAGTAAAAATAACCTAGTCCTCTGGGATTCCCAGGATTACACAACTTGGCTATTGTCATGAGGAAAGACACCAGATTTCCCATGATCCAAGCCTCTTGTTTCCCTGCCCCTGTGTCATATGAGTGCAGACTGTCTCAGCTCAGAATGGGGGACAGTATCCCAAAATAAAGGGCATTTAGGCAAGGTGTGTTGTCTCCCATTCTGGTGACACCTGTGGCCAGTGCATCTCAGTGTGGCGAGAATTGACGCTTGTGAAAATGCCCTGCAGCTTTCAGGATGACGGGACAGCAAGCAGCAAGGGTTGTGTTACACCTGTGACCCTTCATACCAACTGCAGACCTTACACCTGCTCTGCTGTTCTGCAGTGCATCAAACGAGCATCCTCCTGGGAACACTGGCAGCTCTGTGGTGGCAGCTCAACTCCATCCCCTACCTACAAGCACCAAGTTGCCTTCTCTCCTTGCTGACACCTCAATCACTGCCCTGTGCTGCTGCTGGAAGTGGGGGAGCAGACCTGGCCATTTCCTGGAGGCAGACAGCACCAAAAGGCAAGGGCTCACCTGGTCCCATTGGTACCACAGTGGGACAGCCACAGTTCCAATGAACAAATCTCCCCCCAGCCAGGCTGAACTGAAAGCTGTAGAAGGCTGGAATGATGCCCTCGGTGATCAGGAACCCATCACCCAGTGAAGTTACCCCAGGTCTTGAATCTTCAGTTCAGACCTCTTTCTGCAGGATAGATTCTGCTGGGCAGTGGATATCTGCCTTGTCTCCACAGCATCATCTCTGTGCCCCAGCTCAGGGACATAACCCACACCACCACATCTGGAGCAGGGAGCCAGATGCAGCCAGAAAGAGACGCGTCCTTGCTAGAAAGAGAAAAGCTGCCTTACCCAGCCTGTACGTCAAAGAGGGTGGGAGACAATATGTGGGATCACTGCTCAGGGACCTTCAGGAGAATGAACGAAACCCTCTTGCCCCAGGAATTTATGTGACCAGGCAGAGCTTGGCTGAAACCTCAATGCTGGTTGCTTTCCTCTCCTGCCCAGGTACCTGGCCATCCGCTACCCACTGCGCTCCCGGGAGCTGCGGACGCCCCACAAGGCAGTTGCAGCCATGGCTGTGATCTGGGGCCTCTCCGTGGTCTTTGCTGGGCCCTACCTAAGCTACTATGACCTGATTGAGTGGGATTCCAGCCACATCTGCATGCCTGGCTGGGAGGAGTGGAGACGCAAGGTCATGGACACTATGACGTTCGCCTTTGGCTACATCATCCCAGTGCTGGTCATCAGCATCTCCTACACCAGGACCATCAAGTACCTGTGGACAGCAGTGGATCCCCTGGAGGACATATCAGAGTCCAGGAAGGCCAAGTGGAAGGTAACCAAGATGGTCATCATTGTAACCATCCTTTTCTGCCTGTGCTGGCTGCCCTACCACGTAGTCATCCTCCGATACCTCTACGGAGACTTCCCCTTCAACCAGGCCACCTACGCCTTCCGCCTGCTCTCCCACTGCATGGCCTATGCCAACTCCTGCCTCAATCCCATCGTCTATGCCCTCGTCTCCAAGCACTTTCGCAAGGGCTTCAAGAAGGTTTTCAGCTGTCTCTTGAGAAAAAAGCACCACAACAGGGTACACGTGGTGCCTATTGCCCCTGTCGTGCCTGGATTTGGGGCCGGTTCCACTGAAGTGACCCAGATGCATGAGGACAATAACAGGTGTGAGCTGAACCCAGTCTCCATGGCAGCCCCCTCCGGTTCCTCCAAGCCCCTTCATATTTCTTAGTGGCCAAGCTCCATACCACCTGCCAGCTCAGCTCTGTCACCAGCGTCAGGCCACCCTTTCCCACTGGGTGACAGAGGATGCTGGAAAGGCAAGCCAAAGACTGCTGAGCGCTGCTTTGGGCCTTGCTGTTCCTTCCCAATCCATGCACCTGAGCCAGTTCCACACTACATGCTGAATGCAAGGAAAAGAATTGACCCAGACTCTCCCCTGATCCTCAAACCACCTGGACTCCAAGGATTGAGGCTCTAGCTGCTCTGTGGGCTCTCATCCAGCAGAACTCCACTGCTCCATGGCCACACTGCACTGGGTCCTGTGCACAAGGGCAGCAGTTTGTGATGGAGTAAAGGCTCAGGAGAGAAACTCACATTGTTTTAACTGTGTGCATTTTGCTCTTTTTGCTTTAAAATCACCTCTCTCCGGGAAAGCTTTCTCATTAAAATGTTCAGGTAAAAGATGCAAGTGGCCTAATTTAAAGCAGCACCACACACAGAGTTCCTTCTGCGTCCCGTGTGGCCAGACTGGTTCCCACAGCTGGAATGGCAAGGGAGGAGGGCAGTGCAGAGGTGGTGTGGGAAGTGCCTGGCACAGCCCCTGGATGGCTGCAGGGGTGGCTTTGGTGCTGGTGGGCTGCTCCCTCAGTGACCAGGTCCTCCCCTGGGATGTGGGGCAGGCCATGGGCTCTCTGCGTGGGGAGGGATGTTGCTGCTGTGCTAGAGACATCTTTGTGAACCAGAGCAGAGAAATCTGTTCCAGGGAAGGGACACTCCCCCTTGAGGCCAGGGGCGAGCAGAGATGCAGAAGGGCAGCTGGAAAGCTTGTTGTCATCAGGTTTGGTGCCAGGGCTCTGCATTCACCTATTTCACAGAGCACCCCCGAATTCCATCCCCACGTTTGGAGTGACTGCAGTAAGGTGAGCTCTGTAGTGACCAGGGTTGATTACCAGTGGGCAGGCACTTACCTGTTGGCTCAGTGATCGCAACTGACTCAGACACTGGCCCAAAAGAGGAAGGGGATGTTCTCAGGGTATCCCATGCAAAGACTTAAACCTTGCCAGTGTCTGTGCCTCAAAGTACCTCCCCAGAGAACAGCCACTCACCGGCAGGGTGAGGCCTCATTCTGAGCCCAGGCAGCTCTACATGGGGCTGTGTCTGAGTGCCAGCTGTGTGGTGAACCCCACATGGGGCTGCAGGTCCCAGGGATCTGGGTGCCAGCAACTACAGAGACCTGTCCCGGCCATGGCAGGGATGACCAGCAAACCTCAGGTCAGAGCAGCTGGCAAACAGGACAGGCAGAACTGTGGAAAGGCAGTTCCAAGCACTGAGCTCTAAAATCAAAGTTATGAATCAGGATTCGAAGGTGACAGCAAAGGTGTCCCCTCTGATCTGTGCTAGTCTGTCTGCAGCTGGGGATATTCTCTGCAGAGTTGTGCTCAGTCCTGTTCAGATTCATCTTGGTTTTCCAACTCTAAAGTTATTTTCTACTTGTTTTCTGGTCATTCAGTGAGGCTTTTTAAGGAATGAAAGATACACAGGGCCTAGTGGAAGTCTAAGGAACTTTTGCCAGCAGAGAGGTTTTTCTCTTAGAATAAAATCCCTCCCCAAAGTACCTCTGTGCCAGAACTTCTGGGATCAGAAGACCAGCGACCTGAAATTGCAGGGAAACAGCCAAACTGCCCAGCACAGCCTCCACCACCTCCAGCCAGGGCTCCCAACCCAGGGCAGCCACCACAACTGGCAATGCACTCATCTCTCCCTCTGCCTACATGTCTCTCTCCTTGGTTTGAAGGACCAAACCAATCAGTCAAGGCCCAAATTTGTCTCTCTGCTGCCAGGATGACACTTCCTGGTCTGTCCCAAGAGCCTCACTGCCAGGAGAGATCAGATCACCACCTTTCAGGGGGTGTTTGGACCACATCTTTGGCTCTCCTGTGTCATTAGGAGAGAGAGAATTACTGGTCTGTCACACAAGTGCTCTATGAGAGGATGCCTCTCCCAAAGAACCAAGGTTTTTCACAATCACAGTTCAGTTCCCACCAGAAAAGGATGTGCAGAAGGGTGACCACAGTAACACATAATCTGCACAACACTTAGTGGTGGGTGCTAATGGTATCCTACCACACATCTTGCACACTTGGGTCAATTCACACTTGAACTGCAGTAGCTCAATCCTGCACATACTCAGATAAAGAAAATGCAAAAACAGCCATTAGAGACAAAAAAGAACAGAAATTGGTTAGGAAAAGAATAAGCCAGGAGAATAACAAGCACAAGGATTTAAAATGCTGTTCCTAATGACAAAGAACAGGCCATGAGTCACTTCATGAATGGTTGTTTGCTCTGACTGGTTTTCACTTAATTTTGTTTTTCTCTCTAAAGACGGCAGAAACAAAATTGGGCAGAACATCCGAAGTGAACAGAGCTCCAAGAAGCATCTCTATTCTGGGAATCCTGGTAGAAATCAAACTAGATGCCTGCCCAATACAAGGACAGCCCCTGCTCATGGTGCCCCAAAGTGAAACACAACCAAGCTGGTAATAACAGGGCTTGGCCACCCTGTTTGCACTGACTAAGCCACCTCAGGGGCAGGTGGCTTCGTGTACCTGAGCTGCAGTCAGAACCACAGGGAGCAAAGCTGTGGAGAGGCCCCACATGCCAGGACCACTGACAGTTGTTCTTGAAACCTTCCTGCCAAGATCTCCTCCAGCTTTTTGATCACTTTTTTTAGGTGCCTAATGTGTGCCTCAGTTAATCAAAGCCCATTGACTTCATCTCACTGACAGAAAGAGGAGAAAAACTATTGCTGCTGCTCTGCAGCAATGACTGCCCTGTGTGAAGACTTCAGCCTCAAAAAAATGAGTGGCACAGAAGATGAAAAACTCCAATCAATCTTCCCTCACAGATTATTTTTGGAGGCTTTTGCTTGTTCTGCCTCTCTCCATCCTGCCATGACATTTTAACAATACTCATCAAACAGGCATTATACTCTTTCTCCACAATGGTACAGCATCTGCCCAGTCACATATGGGTTCTGTCCTTGGCTCATGCAGTCTGTCAAAATAAATTTCTATATCCAACGTAAAAGGACATTCTGTCTTAAATCTACTTGCCCCAGGACATCCCCCACTGCCGCTCAGGCACCACACAGCAGGTACAGAGCAGTGTCCATCAGTGACCTCCAAGGTGCAGGGGTCCCTCCCATTCCATGCTGGCAGAACCTTGACTCACCCTCTCCCTCCATGGCAGGCAGCTTCCTATGCACAAGGAAGAGCTAGGAGTTAAAGTGTGGCAAGGTCTTCTAGGATGAGGAGGGAAGAGGTGGGGAAGGGAGAGAGAGGGAGAGACTGAAAGGAAATTAGTGCAACTGTGGGATAAAGTCACTGCATTTCATTTAGACACATTCAATCAAAACTAAGAAAACAACGCCACAAACAGCAGAATACTTCCAAGAGAAACCTTCAGGTAACACATTAGGGCTCAGCAGGCAAATCTCAGCCACAGCCATTCAGTCCCTGGGTGGCAGAGGACTCAGTGAAGGCCCCAGGCACAGCAGCACATGGGGCAGGGCTCTGGTGGGGAGGGTGTGCAGGCACAGGAACATGCAGAATGCAGCGGTAGTAGCTCAGCAAGCCTGAATTCCCTCTCCAGAGGCTCACGGTGGGGCTTCCAGACACAGAGGAAACCACTCCAAGCACCTCAGATGCCTGCACATGGCACAAGGCAGCATCACCACAGGTCCCTCCAGCACAGCACAGCAGCAGCAGAGCAGTTAAGAGAAACCTCCTTCCAGCCCCAAGGTGCATTTACTTGACGTGGAGATGTAGGAGTGATTTCAGCAGAGTTGTTCTTCCCCGAGCCAGAAGGGAAGGGCCACAGCAGCACTCAGCAGGCAAAGGTGTGCTAGTTACAGGAACAAGCAGGGAGCCCACCAAAGAGAGGCTCTGGTGCTGTTTAGCACATAATTTCTGGGAGATTCCTGTCCCCCCCCAGGGAGTTTTACAGCTCTCCAAGGAAGATAAGACTTGTTCTCCAGGCCAGGATGGTACTGGCTGCTCTGAGGAAAGAAAGAGCTGGGGGTGGATCTGGAAGGACCCACATGTCCTGCCCCGAGAACCACTGCCAGGCAAGCCAGGCTGATGAGCACAACAGTCCCAATTCCCAGGTACCTCCCTACGCTGAACTGGGGGTTGGCACCAACCCAGGGGCTCAGGACAAGGGTTGTGATCTGCAGGAGCTACCCACAGCCCTGCTACCTGAAATGTGGCAGGAGCAGCAGAGGTGAATGCCCAGCTCCAGGCACCATCCCACAGCAGTCCCTCTCAGCAGAGCACCAGGGAAGCCCTACGTTAGGAGCATGCTCTCCATGGCAGAGGCAGTCTCTGGCAATGCCCCTGTGACTGTTCACTCAGTCCCTGCTCCAAATTTGCTGTATTTCTTAATGAGCTTGTGAAATAAAATTTAAATCACAGAGCACACTGTCCTGCACATTTGAGAGATCCAAACAGACCATGACACCCCTCCCAGCAGAGTGCACATTGGGCTCTTAACAGGCTCTGCAGTTGCTGCTTCTGGGAGAGCAGTGGTGGCACCCAGGAATGCTGGAAAGGAGACTGCATGTGTCAGGTTATTCACAGATGTCTTACAGCCGTGAATAACTTGACAGATCTCATTTCTTTCTGATGTTCATGAGAGTGAGCAATTTTCTCGAGCTTCTTTGTCATCTGGATCTGCCTTGCTGGACAGGATGAATTCATCGTCACCCAGGGTTAACAGCAATGCCCTGGGACGTGCCCATTCACCCAGAGATGAGCACAGCAATCATTCCAATCCCAACCCCAGCAACAAGCCACGGCAGAGCCAGGTGTCACACCAGTCTGAGTGGAGTCCTGGGAGCTCACCTGAACCTGGGGGTTGAGTTTTGGTTTTCCTGGGGACAGAGTTCAACACACCACTGTCACGGGGAGTTTCACCTTGGGCTGTCTAGACATCTCTGGCTTTGCCGTGTTGCGGTGGTTTGGACACACAGTGTTCTTTCCAGGTGAGAGGCTATTTGCTTTCCCTGACTGATACCAAATGGCTTGTAAATTACCTTAATTACATCTCTCTCCCCTAATGTCAGACAGAGGCCGGTACTAATTCACTTATATCACAGAGATGTGCACCATCGTTCAGCTGGGTGGCTCATACCAGCTTAATAACTGGCACAGTCCAGGAGGAGATGGGAGTCCTGGAGGCTTCACATGAGGTCAGGAAGGATGGGAGCAGACAGGTGTCTGCCTTGAGCATGGAGCTGCATCCTCCCAATATATCCTTCATGAAAATGATTTAGGAGCCTATAGCATGACCTGGCACCAAAATAATACAGTCTGTGCTTCTGTAGAGGAGTCACAAAGCTTCCAGGTGCCTTTAGAGCAATGAGTGTCAACCCACACGGAAATAAATGGCTCCATTGGCTCTTACTGCAAGCCCATCCTTCCTTGCTGATCAAGAGCATTCAGCTTTAAGAGAGCAATAACTTCATTTGGATGAATAACGCTCTAGACAATGGAAAAAGAAGTTGTGCTGGGGACACCAGGGTTGTTACTCTGCTTGAGGTTTCTGGATGGAAACACAGTTTTTTCACAGAACTGCATTCAGTGGGTGAGTGGGTTTAGGTTCAAGGCCCACATGGCTGCCACATACAGAATCCCACCTTAGTCACATCTTTGTTTTCTCCATGTATCCAAAATGCATTGGAAACTGATCATCCCCAGATTGCCAGGGGCATTTGAGGAAACTGAGGCCAGGGAATATAGCACCAGGCTTGGAGAGGAGCTGTGGGCAGACACAGTCCCCTCAAGAGACAGTTTGCCACCATCTTTCCTCTGGGATGGATGGGTGGATGGATGGATGGGCTGCAGAGGGAATAAAGGTGGGATTACTACATAGCAAAGAGCATCAGAGTCAGAGTAGTTCAGTGGACGGCACAAAACGGGCAGCAAGAGCTAGGGGTAGAGACGGGGAAGAAGAGAAGAGCTAATTATCTCCTTTGAGTGGCAAAGATAATTCTTCAAGTCACAAAGTGCAAGGCTTTAGCAAGAGTCAGGATTCATTAAGTCTGCCTGTAATGACTGTGCAGCCAAGCACACCCAGGAGCTCCCTGGGTTTCGCAGGCAATCAGAGCACTGTTTATTTCACTTGCAAGCAGATTCTCATTATCCAGACTGTTCTGGAGACAGTCTCTCCCTTCCCCAGTGCCATTGTCCCCACAACATCTTCAACCAGCACTCAAAACAGATGAAAAAGGAGGGCTGACTTCACTTGCCAAGGGCTGACCCCTCAGAGATGGGTCCAGAGAGGGAGATCTGCCTGATTCAGTGCCTTGTGTTAGGCATGGGGACCCATAGGCAGCATCCACAAGCACCACTGTCACTCTGCAGAAGAGGAGGTGGCTTGGACATTGCCACACACCATGGGCAGGACAGGATGCTGCCACCCAGTCCTTTGCTGTTGTCAGAACTGTGGGCACTTCACAGTTGCAATTACTCTGTTTTATAAACCAGCTTGGGAGAGCACCAGACACGTGGTGAAAGGAAAAATGTCCTGCCCTGATGCCAGCAGAGGTGTGCCCTGCATCAGTGTTATCTTCCAGTGTCCCTCTCTCCTCAACCTCCCTTCCTACACAGCCCACCTACCCCTATCAGCACCCCAGGCACCTGGAACTCCCCACATGCCCTTCCTCCCACCCCTAGAGGTCCATAAGCACCCAGGGATGCCTAACTGTGGGATGTTACTGCAGCAGGCAGCTCCCCAGTTAGTCTAAAGGCACCAGGGCAAGCCAAGTCCTAGCACTATGAAAGCCAGGTGAGGATTGATAGCTTTGAGAGCAGCTGTATGGGAGGGAATGATGAGCTGGAGTCACAGATTTTTGCCCTCTGATCACTGATTTTAGCTTCATCTTCAATAACATCAAGACGAGCAGGTGAGAGCTGGTCCCACACCTTCCATTTCTTCGGCCACTGCCTGGGACTGAGCAGAGATGACACCCTTGTTCTCAAAGAATAATGCCACCTCAACCCACCCATACTCCTCAGTAGCCATGGCTTCACATGGGACCATGCCCCTTCTTGCAAAGCCAGCAATAGTTAAACTCATTCCTTGTGCTGGGGCCTCCAGACACCACTCTCCCTGCAAGACTGAGCTAAAAGCATCTTCTCAGCCCTCCAGTCATGGACTGTGACTGCCTGAAAGCCCACACCAACTTGCACTATTGCATCAACAAAGGGATTCAAATGGAGTCCATTGGACAGGCTGGATTCTGGATCAGGCTCTCCCAGAGCAAGGCGTGTATTTCTAAGGATATTTAAACACAAATTGTTCAGTGCTATCCAATAGACTGATGCACTGTAGTCAGTTCATGCCAACAGCTTTGACACATGAGAAATACTTTCCTCTGGGGAATATGCTCCATTAACAGAATTACTTCATCCTGTGCTCAATCCGTGTTATCAACTGCTCTTGCCCAAAAAACAGAAGACACCTGACAAGAATGCAGAGACCTTGCAGATTGGTGCAGCAGAACCTGCAGGGAACACACATTCTCCTGTGCCAGGCCCCCAGGGAGAGTACCCATCAGTCACACTGCCTGCAGGCAGGCTGAGCAAAGGGGCTGCACCCCTGTCCACAGCACATGCGGAGCCAGCCCCTGCCCGCCCAGCCTGGCACAGCCTGCATGAGGCTGCAGACAGGGAGCTGTTTGCACATTTGCTAAAATTAGAACATTACACAGCTTGCTGCTAATGTGTTGACCCTGTCTTTGTGTGAGACAGCATAACCCTGGTCCTGTGTCCTGTACAGCTTCCTGCCCATAACACCTACCCACGTCCTTCCTGCTCCTACTAATGACTCCCAGCTGGCTGTTGCCCCAGCCTGCAGCTAAATCTAGACTAAGTCCATCGTAACTTAAATTTCTCCCACGTTTGTTGCTGTTTTAAATTCGGCCACTTGTGTCTCTTCCCTGAACATTTTAATGAAAAAGCTTTCTCGGAGACAGATGATTTTAAAGCAAAAAGAGCGAAATGCACACAGTTAAAAACAACATGAGTTTCTCCCCTGAGCTTTGACTCCATCATGGGCTGCTACCCTTGTGCACAGGATCCAGGGCAAAGGAGGAGTGATCCCTCTTGAGCAGCTTGGCGATGCCCAGGCTACCTAGCAGCTGGTATGTGCTCCTGGAGGCTCTCCTGGGCCCTCCAGCTCCAGGAGCAGGAAACAGCCAGGAGCACAGATTTGTTCCCACCAGGGAAAACTGCACTCCAGTGGTTTCCTTCACCCTTCTGCACAGGCTGAAGAACTGCACTGTGCAAACCAGTTCTCATCACAAGGATCCCAGGACAAGTTATGCCTCTGAGATGGGGAGAAGAACCAGAGATGCAAAAGAGACTGTCACAGAAGAGCTGGGACTGCAGACCACATGCTCAACCCCCTATTTCAGCTGTTCAGAAGTGCTGCCCTGCTCCCTGACACACACCTGGTATTGCCCCAAAGACCCTTGGTCACTCTGACAACTTCAGAGGCAGATTTGAGGGCTGATGCTGACAGATATATGAAGCCAGGCTTTCTGATGCTCCTCTTTGGACTCTTTCGAGGAGGGGGAAAAACAAAACAAGACCGAAAACAACACAGCCCCGGGACAGCTAGGACAAAGTTACAGGCCAAATCTACCTCCACCTTCTGCAAGCTCAGGGGCTCTAAGTGTTGGGAGAAGTGGATTTTCCAAGATACCTTGTCCTCTAATTAATTTACAGCAGAGTGAACAGGAGATTCTTGAGCAGTATTTAACACATGGAGTTTTGAATCCCATCTTGCAACACCTGGAACAGTCATGGCATCACAGGGAATTCCTGCTTTGAATGGGAATGCTTTGCCTGCCAGAAGCCAAATGTCTCTGGACTTCCTAAGAGCAGGCAAAGATAGTTTCCTAAATTGAAGCTTTATAATCTGCATGAGCATATTATATATCACACTTCAAGCTTGAGAGAGTAGGGTTCAGTCTTAGAAGATATGTCAATCATTCTGATGTGAGGTGAGTATATTTATAACAGTGCAGCAGAAAAAGTGAAATGTAGAAGACATGACTCATTCCCTCTGCACAGAGTCTTACAGGCACCAGACTGACAGAGGGAAATAACTGAAACAGAAAAATACAATAACTGGATTTTTTTTTCTGGCTGCTTTACTGTTGGCTAAAAAAATACACAGTTCCAGAGTCAGGAAAGGACTACCTGAGGAAACATGAAACACCAAGGGGTAAGAAAACACTCCACAAACCAGATGAGTTAGGAGAGAAAATGCAATCAGTTAAAAATTAACTGCTCCCCAGTCAATGTATAACAAATAACAAGAGCTAGAAAACTGGTAAGGGAAAGAAGGAGGTTGCTATAAGCAACATGAGCACCTTGAGGAGCTGCAATACTAGCAAAGACAGGACAGAAGAGGTAATAAATATTTCTGTCCCCTCTTGGCAAGTGGTCATAATGTGTTCCCATCACAGGGTGTCAAAATACTCCCTAGCAGTAATTAAACCTGGCAATCAACAGAAATCCCAGAAACAGACTCTAATCATCAGAACCAGAAAACTTGCATCTACATTTTCTAGTAACTCTCAGGCAGCCAACAGTGACTTCTGGTAAATCTTCACGCTCTTTGGAAGGTCTCAGGGCTGGCAGGGGGATTTGCAAAAGAAACCAGGAGGACACAGGTAACTGCACAGCCCGATGTCAACTCAGGAAGTAACGGGAAAGCTGAAAAGGGATTCTTTAATTATGTGCTGGTGATGGTAGGACAGAGCTTTTACCGATGCCTTCTTACATAAAATATCCACTTGCATTGAAAAATATCAAGTGACTTTGATGAGAGCTATTTCTATAACCCCACTGTGATTGGCACTGTCTCCCAGAGTGTCCCCAATTTACCCACCAGAACAATACCAAATCAGAATAATGTACACCAAGTGGGTTAAAACCCCAGTAACTACAGCTAGAAAGGGAGAATCATGGCTGAGTGAGTACCACTAGTGATGTGGGAGCCTTTATCACCCATCCTGTCTGGCAGGCTGGGAGAAGGCAAGCGTTTGGCATTTAAAGCCATCTAAATATTGCCTTATTGTGCCAAGGTGAAAAAAGAAGCCCCATTTGCAAGCTGGGATCTCAGCCCTGGCTGAGAATGGGAGCTGCACACCCTCAGACTGGGGCAAAGCGTGCATTTCTTTTATCAGGCAATATAAAAGGGTTTGAGAATTGGCAGCAAGTCCTCCACCCCACAGTGGGAATGTTCAAACTAAGGGCAAAGGCTTTCTCAAAGGAAAGCTAAAGGTCAGCCCTGATGATGGGGCTGGAAGGAGCTGGTTTGAAGATGTTTGCAGAGGGGAAGGGCACGCTGTCTGACCACCTGGGCTCTCTGGGGTGAGATAAGACTGGAAATGTTCTCCGACAGGCAGCTCCCCTGAGCAGAAAGTCACTGAGTGGCTCCATTGCCCCCTCTCAAGCATTGGTACTAGTGTTTGTATTCCCTCCTTGTCTCCTTCACTCACGAGCTCACTGCATGGGATTTGACCCCCAAACACAGGCATCACCCACACCCCGATGGAGCACACAGAGCCCAGAGATTTCACGCCAGAGAAGAAACTGCTCTCACAGCTCTCTTGCACTCCCCCACGCCAGCAGTCACAGCAGTTGAAAGCACATCCCAAAGTTCAGTGGGGAAAAGAGCAGCTCAGTGACAGCAAGAGAGAAGCAGCATGAACATTACTGGGAGATGCAGGAAGATGCTGAGTGACTTTTGGAACTCAAGAGATGAGGATCCCCTCTGACACTGGCTCCAGCATTTTGGAGACAGTCTTTGCTCTAGGATCACAAATCTCTCCATTTTCACTATCTGCTTTAGGCAGTTCTTCATGTCCATTTGCACCTCTCTAGCTCCACCAAATAAATGCTGGTTGTTGCCTCTTGCCCATTCAAGATTTCAATGTCCCCAGTGAATTTTCCATCTTCCTGTAAGCCTGCTCAGATGTCCAGCTGGCCTTGCGGGCAAGTTTACCCAGACACCCTCTTCCTGTGGTGTCACTGCCCCATCCCATCTCTCACATCAGTGAGATACGACACAAGACAGAGACATCATCCCCATCTCTGGGCAGTGAATCAGCACACATGGATGTCTTTCAGGTGAGTTACGGACCCTCTTGATAAGCTGAGAGGTAAAACATTCATTTCACAAGCCGACTGAAAACACGATCTGAGTGGTGCTGGAATTTGGCTCTAAATAGGTTGTAGGGAGAAGAGCGGGGACACATGGTCTGCCCTGCTGTTCACAGCAATCAGGACAAGTGAACCCACCCCTGCAGAGACCACCAGAAAACAGAAGCAGCTCCAGCTCCCACCTCAAATATGCCACATGGGCACTTGTGCTCTCCTGTGCACTTACACACTCCCTGCTCCTGCAGAGGACAGCCAAGGGACAGGCTCCATGTGCACCCACTCACACTCTGGGCAGAGAAGACAAGCTTTTAGGTATGTGCAATACACCCTTATCTATGACAGGCCATGAGGACTCCAGTGAGTCTCCTTATGACAAGTGCAGAGTACCTGGTTTTGAAGCATTCCCATTCCCTATGGCTCCACACTGAGGGAAGGGAATATCAGTCTGTGGGTCCTTATGAATGGTGTGTCAGTCTCTTTTTCAGCCTTAGACAGACACAAGCTGTACCTAGAGGACTGCCCAAGCTTTCCAGAACTCAGCACCACACCCACACCAGCCTCACCCACTGCCCATGGCTCTCTGCGAGGACAGCAGCAGGAACAGCCAGCAGTCCTTCCAGATCACCATATAGCAACTGAATCTTACAGCACTGAGGTCTGAGGCTCTCTGACAGAGCTTCTCCGCTTTTACCTGTGCACCAAGAATCTTCACTGTTCCTCAGCTTCTCCCTCAGCAAAAGAATAGCAGCAAGAGTATCACCAAAATAGCATTCATAACAGTGCCCTAACTCTCTTCACATGGGGGCTTGTAAGGTCATGTTAACATTTCTTAGTCCTTTTGAACACTCAATTTTCTTGAGTCAGAGCTCAGTCTGGAAACAGGTGTGCTTTATTAAAAGCAGAAAGTTGGGGATTTTCAAACCATGGAAGTAAGAGATCAAGGCCTAAAACTTTCCCTAGTACAAGCTCTGTCAGAGCATACCCCACCCAGACACTGCCTCTCACAGCTGCCCAAAAAACCTCCAGGCACCCCAGCACTCTTGTCAGGTGTTGAAGTGGGGTTCCCTCTTGACCCAGCCCTTCCACTACTTTGACTCTGCCTTCTCGGCTTGCTGAAACGCCGGTAGCTCCCTCCTGTCTAAGCCATGGACTGAGGATGCAGGCCAGCATTGTCATGTTCAGGCTGAACACCCATGGATTCATGTATTCTGCCAGGATCAAGTGTCTGGAGGAACAAAGCTAAGGCACAGGCCTGCTGCTGGTTGCTGCTCCCTGGAGCAGGGTACAGCAGGCTCTTCCCAGCTCCAGTCCCCAGTGACCCACAAGCATCCTCCCCTGCACCTCAAAGCTGTCCTGCCATGATGCCTCCACCCACTCGATGCTTTATAAGAAGCAAGCCAGGCAACAAACCGAGGTTTCCCTCCCCAGTGGCCCACCCCAGGAGTGAGAGCCAGGACCTGAAAATGGAGGATGCAGCTGGAATAGCAGCTCTGCTACAGCAAACCACCTTCAGAAGCAGTTGCATCACCCTCTGCACCACCTCCTCCCTCCTGCTGAGGATGAAGATGGGACCAGGCAGGCGTGACACTGCACTTCCCTCTGACTGTCAAACTAGCTTGTCTGCTGACATTTCAGATAACACAAGCACTGTCAAGCCCGGGGGGTGGGAGCACAGACCCCACCCCAGGTGTTGCTGTGCCCAGGCTGTGCAGCCCCTCAGCTTGCCCTGGGCACCTCCTCATCAGCAATTGCTGCTGGGAAGCATCATCCCGCTTGCACTTCCACCAGAGCTGTGCTGAGCCCAGCCTGCCTTCCCAAGGAGTGTTCCACCCACCCATCTCTGGCTGCCTAGGACACACATCCAGAAAAACTAAACCAAAAACATTTTCCATACCACTAACTAAGGCAGTGACAGTTACCACCAGCTAAATATCTAGCACCAGCCTTGCTCGGATGCAAAAGCAGAGCCCTCAGAACCTGGGATATTTTTTGCTGCACTTAGATGTTTAGTGGAGAAGAGAGACAGAATTAGTGGGCCCTTGTTTTACCTTTCAATCATGTGGAATGAGCCCAGGGCTTTGGGAGAGCCTCTCCTGTTGAATCCCACCTACCTTGCTGTTCCCCTGTTTTTCTGAAACAATACCCTGGGCAGTGCCTTGCAGCAGCAGCTCCCACTGCACCCAGCAGTCCTCCCTGTACTGCCCCTGGCATCAGAGCTGGGATCAGGACTGGCATTCCATTTTGCACACTCCTGCCTTCCAGAACTGAGGAAGACTGTTCTCATCAGAAGAAAAGAACACACATTGGGTTGCATATTCTACCCCTATCAGCAGGAAGCTGAGCTGGAGAGGATGTGACAATATTGATTGAACTGCACACAGTAGTGTGAATAAAAAAGGAGCCTCTTCTGCACACAGGGAGGGTTAAAGAAAAGCACAGGCAGTTAATAACCAAAGAGCTTATCAACTATAAAAATATTCTCCTCTGAGATGCTGCTAATGGTGAGCAGCTCCACACATGCCCAATCACTTTCTAAGCAGAGAATGGTCTGGAATAGAGCAAGGGTTGGTAAATGCACACCCAGGCTCATGACCACAACTAGTCATAAGGCTAATTGACTGGAATCAGTAACGAGTCTGCTATTGCATCAGCCCATCCAGGAGTCTCTACCTCCCACATTAATTCACCAGTCACAGCCTGGTGCTCATATGCAGGCTGTTATGGCCTCCAACCTGTGACAGCAGCAGGCGTTACGCCAAGCACGGCACCACTGTAAGTCCCTAGAGAAGGAGGATGCAGCAGCACAGGGCTGGCACTAACCAACACAGGAAACCAGGGATCTCACAAAGGGGCAGGAAGCAAGGACACAGACAAGGCAGGCCACATGCCCAAAGCAGAGGTCTGTGCAGGACAAATAAAAATCAAAGCAACATCCAGATCTCTAGTCTCCATCCTTGGAGTGATTCAAAACCCCTCTGGACATGGTACTGGGAAACAACCCTTCTTGAGAGGAGAATTGGACCAGATAGACCCCTGAGATCCCCTTCCAACCCCAACTACTCTGTGATCTCAGAACACAGAGCGCTGGACAGCACTTGGAAAACACCCAAGCTGTCAATGGACAACCAAGCTTGTTGTTTTCAAGGAAATGCAGTGAGCCTGCAGTCCTCACCTCAGCACATGTGTAAATGGGTAAGGTGTTCCAGTGAGGAAAGCCACCAGAAACAGTCTGGACACAGCCAGATGGAGCCAAACAGGAGAGAGGTGATGCTTCCCCATCACTTCCTAGCGAGCTCCATGAGCCAACCCAACCCAATCTCAGTGCCTGTGGCCTCTTCAAGGCAAGTTTGGAAAACTAATTCAAGTGGTACTTGGGTGTCAGACAGCACTGGGCTGAGGCCATGCAAACCAGGCCCAGCCTTTGAAGGGCTGCCCAGCTGTGCCCCCCAGAGACCACTACTGTCCTCTCAGCCAAAAGGCAACCCAGCATGCATAACCAAGAACAGCCACTCGCTTGTGAGAGAGCACAGAATCCCAGATACTCCTTCTTTCACAGCCCACACTGCAGGTCTGAGGGCCTTTATTTCAGTTATCAATGGCTAAAGGCATGAGTTTCACACTGTAGCATCCACAGGCAGCAAATCGTAGTAGCAATGTGGTACTCACTTTGGATTTAATGACAGGATGAGACACTGAACAGCTGTGCTCAAGGTACCACGGTAATTCCAAAGGCTAGCAGCAAAAACAAGATACTATACCTGGAAAAGACCAATTGGCCCAACTAGGGCATGGGGGAAAAAAAAAAATCACACTGATGCCAGAGGAGTAAAAAAAAAAAACCCCAAAACCCAGTTCAAATATCAGCAGCTAAAAGCATCCCCAAAGGGGAATCAGTAATATGGGGATGAACAGAAGAGGCAGGAGCAGAAGTCGCTCAGGGTTAGTCACAACCACAGCTGGAGCTGGAGCAATCACAGCAACACAGTTCACTACATGGAGCAACAAGCCCTACCTTTTCTGAGGTGTGTTAAATTAGTCTGTCCTCCCCTGTTCCCAGCCACCCCACAGTCAGGAGTTAGTTCCAGCACTATGCACAGATCCAGTTAGTGAGGGTGGCCCAGAGCCCCCATCCCTTGTAACAGACCCATGTAACTCAGCAGGGGCTTGGGAAGTGTGAGCCACACAATGCACAAGAGGACAGGGACCAGTGGAAGCTCCTGCCAACCACCCAGCACTGCTCTGTGCCCTGCTTACGCAGCAGTCCCAAACAAGGCTACTAAAGCTGTGTCTCTGGGTACACTGACCATGCCATGTGGAGGGCATCTGGCAGTGAACCCCAACACTCCTCAGGCTGCCCTAGACTCGGCTGGGATGAGAAAACAAAGAGAGACACATTGGAGGTACTGTAAGGGCTTGGACCATTCCACAGAGAGTTAATATGGCCTGTAGTTCCAGTAACTGGAGAAAACGGATATCTGAAAAGCAAGAAGAGAAGCAGTTAAGTTCCTGTACCCCTTGGACCACAGGAGAAAGAGGACATAATGCATGAGGACTGAGCTGCCCAGCATTAGCCACTCCAGCACTGCACTGTTGAAGGGCAGGTTTTCTGCTGCTGTCACTGAAGGTGCTTGGAGCACAACGTTATTTGCTCAAGGTGGCAGCCAAGCCAGCTGCAGAGCTGGAACTGAGCACTGCTCTACTGGAACCAAGGTTGCTGAGGTCTCCATGCTCCTCTCCAGCACCCTGGCATTTCCTGTCATCCAGCTTACGGCTGAGAACATAAAAGTGTCTCCTTGCTCCCTTCCATCTAGTCAGTAGCTCAGCAGACATCTGCCACACCACTATACTTATCTTACGGCTGTCTGCTAGGCAGTGCCAGCCAGCTCCCTGGCTCCACAGCACTGACTCACCCCTTGTTTTCACAAGTTGTACAGAATAACACCACATCAGATCTGTGGTCCTCTCAAAAAACAGTGTTAAAAACAAAGCCCCTTCTCCAAGCCCATTACCTTGTCCTTCAGTTGCTGGCAAAGCTGCAGTGAAACTGTGAAGAAGACAAGGGCATCATTTAACCACGGGACAACACATTCCACTTTATGCACATGGCTGACTTCATATCGCTGGCTGCCAAACTCACTGGAGGGGGGAGAAAGAGCACAGCTTCACACACAGTGGCACAGAACACAACCCAACCATCCTACACAGGACAGACTGTGACCATTTCTACCACATCTAAATCAGCACCTGGTAAAATTACAGAATGCAAACACTCAGTCCACCTCTGCCCAGACTTAGAGTTAAGCTAAAGGGTGAAGGCAGAAACTTCACTACATCCCAGAGGGGCACAGAAGCAGGAAATGCCGATGGCAATGCCAATAACTGAACACTCATTTTGGTTGAAAATCCTCATCTCTAGCTAAACTCATGGCACTGTATGGAAGGGCTGGATCCTAGAAAACCACATCTTTGGGCCTTAAGGGCCAAGTCATTAAAAGGGACAAAACAGAGCATTCACAGGCACAGTGAGTGACTCAGTCCAGTTCCTTCACTTCACAGATGCTATAATGAAAACTGCACAGAGCTATTTGGATCTCACCCTCAGCACACACCCACACCTGTTATCAGGTACACACCCTCGTTGTCACTGTACTTACAACATGGCCCCAGGGTTGTGCAAAATGGACCCTCCAGCAGGCTTGAAGTTCTAGAGAAGGAGAAGTTCATCAGGATTTTGATGTAGTAAACAAACCACTTAGAAGAAAAGCGTTTAAGGTTTGCACTTTCAGTAGCCTGACAGAAAATCCTTACAGAAGGACTGCACTTCTTAAACTTAAGAGTTTAAGGATGTTTTTACAGATGTATTGGGTTTGGGTGGCCAGTTTTTGGTAGTGAGGAGGCTGCAGGGGTGACTTCTGTGAGAGGCTGCCAGAAGCTTCCCCCCTGTCTGTCAGAGCCAATTCCAGCTGCTCCAGGACAGACCCACTGCTGGCCAAGGCTGAGCCCATCAGAAACGGCAATGATGCCTTGGGGATAAGGTACTTAAGAAGGAAAAGAAAAAAAAAGTTATTGTGCAGAGGTAATTTTGGCCAGAGAAGAGCAGAGTGAGAATATGGGAGAGGAACAGCCCTGCAGACCCCCAGGGCAGTGCAGAAGGAGGGGCAGAGATTCCCCTGAGATTCTATAGGGAAGCCCATGGTAAGGCAGCTGTGCCCCTCCAACCCATGGAGGGCAATAGGAGTGCAGAAATCCCCCTGCAGCCCAGGTTGGACACCGATGCTGGAGCAGGTGCATGCCCAAGAGAGGGCTGTGAACACATGCTGGAGCAGGTGCATGCCCAAGAGAGGGCTGTGAACACATGCTGGAGCAGGGTCCTGGCAGGGACCTGCAGACCCCTGGAGAGAGGAGCCCATGTGGGAGCAGGTTTCTGGGTAGGACTTGTGACCCTGCGGGGGACCCACACTTGGAGCGGCCTGTGCCTGAAGGACTGCTCCTTGGAGAAGTGTGACCCACATTCCANCAGGGCAGTGCAGAAGGAGGGGCAGAGATTCCCCTGAGATTCTATAGGGAAGCCCATGGTAAGGCAGCTGTGCCCCTCCAACCCATGGAGGGCAATAGGAGTGCAGAAATCCCCCTGCAGCCCAGGTTGGACACCGATGCTGGAGCAGGTGCATGCCCAAGAGAGGGCTGTGAACACATGCTGGAGCAGGTGCATGCCCAAGAGAGGGCTGTGAACACATGCTGGAGCAGGGTCCTGGCAGGGACCTGCAGACCCCTGGAGAGAGGAGCCCATGTGGGAGCAGGTTTCTGGGTAGGACTTGTGACCCTGCGGGGGACCCACACTTGGAGCGGCCTGTGCCTGAAGGACTGCTCCTTGGAGAAGTGTGACCCACATTCCAGCAGTTCATGGAAAACTGTTGCCCATGCGATGGACTCATGTTGGAGAAGCCCATGGAGGACTGTCTCCTGTGCGAGGGACCCCATGCTGGAGCAGGGGTAGGACTGCTCTCCCTGAGCAGCAGCAGGAACAACATGGGATGAATTGACTGTGACCCTCATTCCTGTCTCCCTGTGCTGCTGGAGGGAGGAGGGAGAGCCTGGGAAGGAGGGAGGGGTGGGGGAAAGGTGTTTTTAAGATTTATTTTACTTCTCATTATCCTGCTCTGATTTTGTTAGTAAGAAATTCAATTAATATCCCCGATTCGAGTCTGCTTTGCCCATGACTGCATTTGGTGAGTGATCTCTCCCAGACTTTTTGTCAATTCATGAACCCTTTGTTACATTATCTCTCCCCTGTCTAGTTGCAGAGGGCAGTGACAGAGCAGCTTTGGTGGGTTCCAGCATGCAGCCATGGTCCACCCACTACATCACGCTGACCCATGTCACAGGTGAAGCAGAAAAGTATCCATCACAACTCCATTCAGGAAACCCAAGATGCTACTTTGATGTAAACTGGATTAATATAATGATGCCCCTCCAAAATTATCAAACTATATTGCAAGTACTCAGTAAAAAACAAGTTACTGGCTTTCTCCAGAGCACTGGTATGTTCTTCTGGGCTAAGTAGCCATGCCCCAAACTAGACTTAGAGCCAGCGCTCTGTGTGCAACAGACCTAAACACAGACACTTAGCACCAGCTACAGTGATTTCTGCATTATCTTACACCCATAACATTGTACCAGGTAGCAGTGTGATCTCCTCCTCGCAGCGGGATGCAGGCAGAGGGAACTAAACAAGGCTCAGGAAATAGCAGACATCACCTTGGTTGTGCTGGGCTGCAGCACGTGGAGCTGGTAGACAGTGAGGCACAGCTTGTTCAGGTTAATATAGAAATTCACAAGGATATCTGGAGGCAGCACAGGGGTGAACATTTTCTGGTGAGAAAAATCAGTAGTTTGTCAGTGAAAAGATCATAATTTCTAATGCTGGGAAATCACTCCCTTTTCCTAAGCTACACTACAATCACAATGGCAAGACAGACACTAGAAGAGAAACAAAGACTGAGCAGCTGCAGGCAATGATTGTTTCCCTCTCTGCCCTTGATCAAATGGTATGTGCATGACAGTGGCAAGAGAGGATGGAGCAGTGTTCCCAAGGGCAAATCATCCCTGGGCAAGACTCCTGGGCAGAGAACAGAACTTACTGTTCAAGAGCCAGAGTCCTCATGCCTAAGTCATCTGTACTCCCACAGGAAGACACAGAGCAGCTGAAACCACTCAGGCGATGCACTTGCTTCAGCTCTGCCTCAAGAGACACTTCGGAAACCCACTTCCTCCAGGATGCTGCCCAACATCCAAACTGCTGCCTGCTGACAGACCTGTGCGGAGATCTAGAACACCACATACTTACTGTGAGACCGCTGGAGGCAATTTCTGGTAGTGTCAGAGTAGCTGGAGTGGTCAGCCGATTTCGGGCTCTGGAGAGCTGTAACATCACAGCATCCATAAGCTACAAGATAATGCACAAAACACTGCTGAGTGTGATCCCCAGTCAGCTCTGGACAGCATGCTGCAGAATCCTACAGCCTTCTGCAAGTGTTACAACAACAACAACAACCACCCACCCTCGCCCTTCCAGGAATTCAGGGACATACTGGGAAGGGGTGGCTCCCAAGTAAACACAGTTTAACTGTTACCGTGATCAGACACTCGTCAGACAGGCCAGGAGTGTTCAATACCAGGGACCGAGGAGAGAACAGCTATTTATTACAAGAATACCAAGAGAACATGAGCTCAATTACAGATGCCACAGAAGCATCAACCAACTCATCATCGGCCCTTCAGAAGAGCAGGCATTAAAGAAAAACAACACGCTGCTTTCTCCTTCTCCCCATTCCCACATCACAGGTACACCTGCTGAATGGGCTCCCCCTGGTCATAACCAGCTATGACTGAGGAGCTAGAAAAAAGAACCAGCTCGTTCTGAGGCCAATTCTGCCAGAAACCACAGTTCAAAGGCTCTATTCAGGAAAACTGTTTTCCAGAGGAAAAGGGGGAAGCAACATAGGTCTGTAATAGAGCTCATGATTGCTAAGGTGAAGCATTTTATATTATTACTAATTTCTCCCCCTACTTCCACCTGAAATTAAAAATATAGTTTCATTACCTAGCTTCTTCCTATGAGCAGCCCTTGCCCATGTGGAAACTAAAAATGTTTAATATTCTCATGTGTGACGTTGTGATGGATTCTAATGAGGAAGCTGAAACCCTGGTGCCTTCAGAGAGCATTTCCAAGCAGAGGGCTGGGCTTCCCTGCTATGCAGCAGCGGCTCTATCAGAGCCCAGCAACTACTACTGGCAAGTGAGAAGTCACTTTTGAATCGTCAGTAAATCACAAGTACTGTCATCTTCTGTTTGCTGATGGCTGTCTCACTGCCGCTCTCCCCAGCAGCACTGATCAAAAGACAAGTGTAACAACATCATGCACAGAAGATCAAGGGAGATCCTCCCAGATTATCACTGGTGTGCAACAGGGCACCAGCTGCTCAGGTTACTGTTCACCAGGGTGTACAGCCCTGGTACTGGTGCTAAACTGGCACAAACAGGTACAACTGCAAAGTCCATTTTCACTAAGAGACTCAACATTAACGTGCACTGTCTTTAAAACAACAAATGGACAGAAGAAAAATGCACGTTCCTACCCTGCAGCAAGGGCTCTCTCCTCACCTTGATCACCTCTGAGCCTGTTTTGAACTGGTAGTTGACATCTCTGTTCATAAGCAGGTAAATGGCTTGGTTCACGTGGTTTCTAGCATCCTGGATCTGCAAAGGTACAATTGCAGCCCTATGAAAGAAACACTCTAAGATACATGCTGGGAAGTAAAGATTTTCCCCATTATCTCACTGGCCTTAAGAAAACTGTGTCTTCTCAAATGTTAATGCCATGTCTGAATGCCAGGCACTCTAACACAAACATACCACTGCTACCCAGATGCATTATTGGCTGCTTCTCTCAAGAACTGGAGATGCAAAAGAGTCTGCCAGCTTCAGCCTGGAGTGTCAACTCCACTACTGCTGCTGCCATGAAGGAACAGTGACATGAGGCACTCTCATCCTGGGAGTACTGTGACCACGACTGCTCAGGTAGGAATTCTCCCTGCTGGCACACAGCAGTCAGCTCAAGCACCACTGAGCAGTGACTTCTTCCTCAGGAACTATCAGAGCCAAAACCAACAGCACCAACTACATCAATAGCAGCAATGAGCAGCAAGCATTGATTTCTAATGCAGTGTCTCTGGCAGTACCCCAGAGTCCTTCTAAACCAGAATTGTTGGGATTGAGAGTTATCTCCAGCATCCAGAAGCTGTCCCATTGTGTGGGACTGGAACAGACTCAGGACACAGATGGCTCAAGTTCCTCTCAAACAAGAGGAACACAATTATCAAAGCAGGGTTGATAGGTGTATCTCAGTGCTTTCACTGGAGCAAGGACAAGCCAGAGGAAGACAATGGTCCTGGGAGAAAGTGACTGGTGTTCACCAGGGTGCCTATATTACAGTTTTTTAACAATGACTTAACTTTGCACAGAAAAACAAAACTCCAGCTGGCACCACTAAGGAAAGACACTCAAGATCTTGGAGATGCTCATATTTAATTCAGACAGGCCAAAGATTACCACGTAACCACTTCAAATGCTTTTGCACACAGTCCTTGAGGTACTCACACTCCATATCTGAATAACACTAGAACACAAAAGGTTTGCAAGTAAATAAAGGCAGTATTTTCCATAAAGGCCAGTAGAAGCCTATCAACCAAGCAGCAGTACAAAACAGCAACAGAACAGGACGCACTGCTGAGTGTTGTCAGAAAAACTTCCTTGCCTTGCTGCAAGGCATAAACAAACAGTTTAGTTTGGCATTAACATCTCAAGTAGACAATTCTCTAGATTTCTACAAAGTTATCAGGTAGAGCTTTCACTCTGCTGCCCAAGCAGCTGTTTGGAACTGCACTCAGTGCCAGATGCACTCATCACCTAGAGAAATTCGAGCCACAGCACAGGCAAGCACACAGGATACATCTTCCTCCAATGTACTCAGCTAGGACAAAGTAACTGTGGGAAACCCCCTCTTCAAAAATCAGGCACTAGTTCAGATCCTGAAATCAGATATCTCCCACCAAAATGGTGGGAAAGAGATTCTGGTTCTGGATAGCTGCATTCCTTTAACTCCTTGCCTGAGGGAACTCAGACATGCTACAGAACACAGTGATTTGTCCTCAGTGTAAACAAACGGATTTGTAAGAGAATGAGAGCAAGCTCCTTGAAGCCTCTGAAGCTGCTCTCTGCCCTGCTAGCCTGGGTGTCACAGGCAGACACAGGACAGTCCTGCACAGGGGGCACTCTTTTAAAGGATCATGACTGCTATGCAGACAGCCTTCAGATGGCTGGTGTGCCAGGAATGGGCAGAACCCACCTCTTCCCCGCAGCACTGTAACTGAATTTACCTGCACCGGGTCCCTCCCTTAGCTTTTATCACTGGAGCTCATGTGAAATGGTCGTAATAGTGTCTCTTGAAGGACTGCAAGGACTGCTCAGAGGGCACAGACACTACAGAGGGGTATGGATCTAAAGCCAACAGTACCTGCTGCAATTTCCACTGCTTGTCTTCCCGGAATGCAAAGTGCAGGAGCTGATTGTTTCTGGGCATTTTCAGATTAACATCCTTGAAGAAAGAAAGAGACACGTGAGAGCAAGAAATGCCTGTATGCAAAACACAGGGGCTGCCAGTCCCACTCCACTCTTCCAGCCCATCCTGGCAAGCTGCCTCCTGCAGTCCTGCCACAGTCAGAACCTCAGTGCTCCCACAGAATGATGTTAACACAAAGAATAGGCTGAAAGACAGGACATGGCCTCAGCTCAGAAAGCCCTAAGGAAATTTGGTACTACATAATGAAGGTGGTAAAGGCAAGGAATCTCCATGGAAGTTGACTCCAGCACTCACCACAGGGTGAGAGTGGGTGTCAGATGCTGGATCTTGACAAATTGCAACAGTTGCTGAAACATCTAGGATTTAAGGTCTATTAGGAAAGACTGACAAAGAACACTGATCACTGGTAACACATAACCAGGGTGACCTCCCCTCCCTGGCGTGATCAAAGGGTAATAAGGAGATACCCACCCCTTGCAGTACAAAGCAAGAAGCATGCAAGTACTCACAGCTTGACACAGGGCGTCTCCCTGCAGTGTCAACACACCTTTCACCTGGTCTGTGCTGGAATGAGAGGATAGATCTGGGCAATACAGGTCACAAGAGGCACCCACCGACTGCCAACCTGCCCCTCCTAGCCCTGTGCAGCCAGCCCAGTGCTGCCTGCACGGGGTCTGAAGGCTCTTGCTGCCCAGCAGCTGAGCACTACACGTACTTGCAAGTCCCCAGCTCTTGGCCTGTGGCCAGCTGCTGTCATGCTCTTTACTGGTCACCTCACCCTAACTGCCCTGCCTAAAACATTACCTGCCTTTCTGATCCCGTACTTATTCCACGTATCACCTGTCAACAGTTGCTGTTACAAACAGCTCTAGCAGGCACAAGACAATAAAGGTTATTACTGACACTGGAGTGTCAGGTGCTTAATACAGGAGTTTAGAGGTACAAATCACACCCCATCCTAAGAAAAAAACCACTAATATAAATAAACTCTAAATAAACAAATGCCCACAACTCTAAACAAATAAAAACCCCACACCCCAAACCCTTTGAAAGATCCTGCAAGATGACTCACATATACAATGAACAGTGAGGGGAGAAGACTGAAGCACCTGGGCATTCAGGAACTCAGTTTGGCCACACCTTCCTTACACACACAATTTTACTACATTAGACAGAGACTCTTTAGATCAACACTTTGCAAGATTCACCTTGCAACAACAACAAATGAAAATAAAATTAAGTTCAATATTTTAAGATCTGAAGAAGACAGTCTTCAAACACGGTGCAGAATTACTGCATTGCCCCTTGCAATGCTCACCATCCCATTCCTAAGGACTAAGGTCCACTGCTTTGTGACAAGCTCGTGACCTCTGCCAGTGCAGCTACTGAGACCAGGGCCCATGGTGAAGACCAAAAACTGGACATCAGTTTCAGAAGAACTGCCTGTCTGTATCACCTTCTGCACAAGCCTCAGTTTGCTCTGTGTGAAGATCTACTATTGCTATTTTGAGGAGATCAGGACAAAGGTTAAGATTTGTCCATACAGTCAGAAACTAAGCCAAGAGCAGAACTTGGGTCTTGTAACTGCAGCTCCCTGTTCCCAGTCAGAAAAATGCCCCTGGGCACACTGCCCACAGCAGCACTCGGAGGCAAAGCACCAGCATGTGGTCAGGAATCAGCGTTATTAGGTGTCAGCAGGCACAAAGCTGGCTTGGGCAGCCCCAAAACACAGCTGTGGACTGTTACCTTCACCCGCCAGGAGAGTTTGTTTGTTTTCCTTAAAGCAAAACCTTCTATTAAAAAAAACAAAAAACCTTTCTCCAGTGGTACTACAGAGCCCTTCACCACAGATGCTCCAGGACCTGCACCTTCTGCTGTAGAGGGAAGTGACCAGCACCACTTACCCTGATGTGCTCAGTACAAAGTTCTCCTGCCTGACGGCCCCTCCCGAGCCACTGGTGGGCAGAGCGAAGCGGTGGGAGGCCTCCTGCCCGAGAGAGGACACAGTCAGGGAGTGCTGCAGCATCTGCCCAGGCCCAGCACACCACAAAGACAACGTGGGCACCGGCAAGTGGCCGAACACAGGGTGCCCACCTCTGTCAGCCTCCTGAAGCCCACCCAGCAGAGCCCCCGCATTTCATCCTACTGCAGGGCCAGCACAGCCCAGGAGAAGGCTCAGCACATGCAACCCATAGAAAAAGGCGTTTGGGAGTCACACACCCCGAAGCTGGGCAGTGCCAGTGGGGTGCCCAGGCTGCCCACGGAAGGAGCAGCACCCCTCACAGCCCAGCACTGCATGCCCTCAGGCACCATAGTGCTGCCCCTTATCACAGATGAGGGAAGGCTGGAGTGGAAATCAGTCCCCCAACTGGTGACAGTCCTTTAATCACTGACTGGTGACTGCCCTGTAAGCACTTCACCCTTAAAACTGTGATAAATTCTTCAAGACAGGTATTATATATAAAGTTACTGCAGGCTTTTGTTACCTGCTACTGACTTCTGTCCTGGGGTTCTGAGTCAGCACCTGCCCCTCTCCTCCACATTTTTGGCCCTGCTCTTCCATCACTCACTAACCCCCCAAAACCTCAGTGTTAAGGGGTTGGGCCTGTTGAACACTGACCCAGCAGACACAGGGTGCACTCTCTGCACACAATCCCCTTTGGCCAGTTCCCCAGTGGCTGTTTGGACAGAGCCAAACCAGCAGCCCATGCTCAGGGTGGAGAAAGGTGCTGCCCACCTGGTTCAGCTGAACACATAAGGCCTGTGAAAGAGGCAGGTATGAGCAGAGGAGTGAGCATGTTGAGGGTAGGATGGTTTTGAACGAGGAGAGTGCTACTAATTACTGCACAAACAGCAGCTGTCAGCTGAAGGCCATCATGCTTGTTTCCACCATCACATGAAAGAGTTATAGGCAGATCCAGATTCTGTTCCAGAAAATATTAATATCTCAGGCAAATGCCTGGCAGATAGCTCTGGCTGCCTCCATGAGCCTTTTCAAAGCAGCTCTCAGCAAAGACAGTCAAGAAAGGAGCAATCTTGGGGAAATCAGCTTTACTGGGAGTCCTCAAGACCAGAAGGCAAGGAAGCACTAGGGACAGCACTGGACATGGGAGATGAACATTTCTGTACGTTCTCTACAAAGAGTTCTTCCCTTCCAGGGGAAACCTACCACCATTCCTGCATATGGGAGGGCAAACAAACCCACAACACAAAACTCAGACAAAATTAACCTCACCTTCAAAATATCCTGCAGCTGTTTCAAAACAGAATGGACCTCTTCTTGTAAAAGCCATTTAAATTCTTCTTCCTATGTTGTGGGAAAATAGCATTGGAAACATTAGAAGTCAAACACTGGAAGTAAATCTCTCAGATGCACCTGAAAATTATTTAAGTTCTAAGTGTACTGCTCTTTAAACCATGGAGGAGGAGAAACACATTTCTTCCTGGTTTGTTGAAATACCTGTCTCCACATCTCCACTTCTCTACTCCAGTCCAATGAATTGTCCTCATTCTTGTCCTGACTTTGTTTAACAAAGCAGCATTCACACAAATGACTGTAGCAATAATCCCAGAATTATGAAAGAACAGGCAGCACATGATGTGCATTTCAGAGCAAAGGACAAATCCTGCTGCTTCAAGCTCCGGGGCATCTTTTTAAGCTGCTGGGATGGGCTGAGCTGGCTGCCAGACACCTGCCCAGCCTCCCCCCCTGCCCCTCCTCAACAGGTTGGGGGAGGCAATAAGATCGTGGGTCTAAGTAAAGCCAGGGAGATCCACTACCAATTCCTGGCACAGGCAAAACTGGGGCAACTTGTAGACAAATCTGTTGCCAATTAGATGGTGAGAAACAAAACGTAAAGTGCCCTCCCCTGCCCCACAGCATCTCCTCAAGCAACAGCAGCCTAAAATCAAATCTACATTGAAAAGGGGGTGAGGAAGACAAAGGCAATCCCAATCATTGGGGCAAATTCAGTTACAAAGTTTGGATGTGATGACTCATTGCCTCAGGCCTCCATCGCTTCCTGCACAGAGAAACCTGTTATAAAACAGACCCTCAAAGCACAGCTGATGTTCCTGTTAAACCATGAGACCCCACAGAGATCATCAGTGAACTGGGGACAAAAGCAGTGGACAAAGAAGAGGCTGATACCTGTTACCATACAAGAAAGGAGAAATTTTCCATGTAGAAAGTTCTGGAAGGGAATGAATTGAGCAGGTTGCCCACAGAAAAACAGGCAAGGTGTGGTCAACTAAGAACTTTAAGCTTGTGGTTTCTCTGCTAGACAGTTCCTTTTCATTACGAGGAACACAAAATAACCACTCACTGATGTGTTCTCACCTCACACAAGAGTTAGCCCAACAATTAGTAGGACAAGGCCAGGTTTGTTTCAGCAAACATTCACCCAAAGCCAGCACACCCAACAAAGCCAGGCAGGATTCCCCGTTATGCTTCAGAACAGTTTGGGTTCAAGAACCACTGACTTCCACCATTTAATCCGGGTCTGGGTTTCTGGGAATCACACTGATCCTAGAATCACACGTCCTGAGCGGAAAAGGACCCAAATCCAAGTGCAGGTCCTGGCAGTCTTCGGGTGAAGGCCCTTTTCCAAACATCCATCCCCAAGCTGCCCTGACACAGCTCCATGCCGTTCCCCCGGGTCCCGTCACCATTCCCCCGAAGATGGACCCCCCTGCTCTTTCTGGAACGCTTGTTCTCCTCCAGATTCCCAAAGGAACACTGATCCCACGGGAGCAGCAGATTCCTCCAACACCCACCTGCACTATGCAGGTGTTTCTGCTCCGAGTCCCCACTGGTGTCTTTCTCTTTTCCAGTCACAGCAAAACATCTCCCCTCCACATTAATTTCGGACTAAGCTCACGCACCACATCTGTGCACCGCACAGCTGTATTTTTGGGGGACATTGGTCACACCTTTCCAAACCACATTAACGCCAGAAAAACCCCGTTCCCCCTGTGCTTTCCCCCCGGGCCCCGTGGATCCCTGACCGCCGTCCCACACCGGAGGCCTCACGGCCTCACTCCTCCCCGCAGCTGCAGCGGCGGCTGCTCGGGCTCAGCAGGGCGGCACTCCCCACAGCGGGGCCGCTCCGCGGGACACCGCGGTCACCTCCCCGCTGTGCCGGGACCGGCATGGCCCAGTGCCCGCCGGGAGCCCGGCAGGGGCCGCGGTCTGCGGAGCC
>VWZF01006729.1:11292-37697 GCA_013396755.1 Sclerurus mexicanus | reverse complement strand
AGGGCACGGCCCGGCCCGCTCCCATTGGCTGAGGGCACGGCCCCGGCACCGCGGAGCCCGATGGGGCAGCCCCGCCTCCCGCCGCCATGGCGGGGCCCGTCCCGGCCATGGCCCCTCGCGGCAGGACCCGCTCGCGGCCCGGCCGGGCGCAGAGGGGCGCGGATCGAACGGAGCTGCTCGGAGAACCCTCAGTAATTGGCGAAGCCGCGTGTCTCACCCCGTCCTGCCCAAACGCCTCCGCTGCCGCAGCGAGGGCCGGGGCGGGCAGCACAGCCCCCTGCTGCCCCGGGGCACGGGCGGTGCTGCCGCGGAGCGGGGCCGCCTCGGGCTCACGGAGCTCCTGGAACCTCTCTGAGGAGCGCTAACCCCTCGTGCTGTCCAGCCCCGCGGATTATCCGCGAGCAGCGCTCCAGAGCCTGCACACACTTCGGTGAAGGGATCGTGTCTCGGCATACCCAACTCACTGCCGAGTTAGTGCTCACAGAACGATGGAATGGTGCGGGCTGAGGGGCCGGGAGGAATCTTGTTCCATGTGTCTGCCCTGGACAGAGAATCCTCCGCTGGACCAGGCCGACTCAGTGCTCTAAAAACCCCAAATGCCAGAAGGATGGACACCCCAGCCCAACACTTACAGAGGTGGTCACCAACACCAGAATGTTAAAACTGAGCGTCCTCCTCTCTCCTCGGATTCATGCACACACAGGCTGGAACTAATCCAAACTCACCGACAGTTCCAGGCTTCAGCAATGACCAAAGTGCTCTCAGGAACACTGCTGGTTTTCAGCAGCAATGAGTTTCTAATGCCCCCAGACAGCTCCGACAGGCTTTAAAAAGTGTCACAAGAACATTGTGTTACCAAGAAAGGTTTTATTCTTTTTGCCAGTAGCTTTGTTAATTGCACAAAAAAAAAACCTTTGTTTTGCCATTTAAACATTTTCCACACATCCTATTCTGAATGACAAACGTTAATTAAAAACAAGGCAAGAAAATAAAAATTCACAACCTTAATGAACTATAGGATCTATCATCGAGGAAAAAGGAAACTGCTTTTCTTACAAGCTTTTCACAAGTGTCACATTTTCTCTTTAAAAAGGAGGGAGTCAAAAGAAAGCAAATTGCTAAAACAAATCCTCATAAAAAGAAACTTTACAGAATTGTCAACAATATTAAGACAACATTGACTAGCCAGTTTTATTAGAGCATCTCTCAATCCACTGCTTCCCCCACGTCCCTCCCCCAAATCTCAGGCCTAGGAAACAGATTGAGATCCATGTTCAGAGGCTACAGACATAAATACAAGAATCCCACTGAGACTGACAGCAATCTCACCAGCATCTGGAACAGTCCGGTTTTGCCCATTTCCATCCCTCCTGCTCACTGCACAGCCACATCAGAGCTCTGGGTCTCCTCCTGCTCCTGCCTGGCACCCCTGTGGCTGCACAGAGCTGGCCAGGCAGCCAGTCTGCAGCCACCCACACAGCACACTGGCCCAAAGCTGCAGTCAGACTTTCCCAGGATAAATTACAGGGTTGAATCAATTCGTACCTGCCACTCCCACCAAAATAACCACCTCTGTTCTGGGAACTACAGTATTTCTGGAAAACAAACCCTGTACTACAGTAAGCTGCTGAGAGACTGGTTCTTTGAATTCACTATGAAATACTTGTCATGGGACTTGAGAGCTCCTTCAGCATTCTCACTGTATCCAGAGGCACCACAAAGTAACAGAGAGGGAGATCCTCCATTACTTTGGCTCAGACCCATTCCCCTTCACTCAGGCCCAAAAGGGCAGGGACAGGCAGGGGACAGTGCTGAACTGGCTGGGCACAGTTCACTCTCAATTGCACCTGAGACAGAGACAGTACCTCCCCCTTCTCCCCAGGAATTTTCCATTATAAGCTCTGTAGTCTCATCTCCTACCCCCGAACCCCCGATTTCCCCCAGATGCCCTCAATGCATAATCCATTTGAGTGATTGCTTTACTGTGGCATGTTTAACCGAGGAGGTCAGATGCTAACAGCGGAGTTTGGATGGGGAAGCGCAGCGTGGCAAAGCACGTCAATGGCTGGTTATCCTAGGCCCCTCTGGGTGCCTTTCACATGGATACCTACATGCAGGATGGCAGAGGCACTGCCAAAGGAACACGGATGTGGGACTAGCATCGCTCACACACACTGACCAAGGGGCAGTGAGGTCTGACAGCTCTCTTGCCAGGTGTTCACCACAGGACATAAGTAATGCAGAACACAGCATTAGCCCACAAAGAACAGAGATCACAGGAGGTGAAATACTCAAAGTAACGTTTACAGCGTGAGGCATTGGATGTTGTGACTCAAAAGGAGTATCTGACACTCTGTTTCTTAACAAGGTGCCCCTGAACCATTCCTGTATGTTGCGCAAAGCAGGATTGGTAAGAAATTCTAACCCAGGGGAAATTTCCTTACATAACCATTAAGTTCCTAGAAAGAAAAAAAGAGGGTGGGAGGGGCAGACCTCAGGGGTTTAAAGGAACTCGGCCTAATTTGAATCTGTTTTCTTTCCTTTCAGAATCCCAGCCCAAGAAAGAAAGGAGACTGTGCCACTGAAAAGTGATTTTGGCTGAAGTTTCTCACTGGCATTTTTCTAACTCTAAAATCTAAAATGCAGGAACACTCCTAAAAGGCTGAGAACTTAAAAAACAAACACAAAAACAAAAAACCCCCCACACTCTGTGCATTTTGAGAGACAGGCATCCTTTGGACTCTGGGTTGCTCTGCTATCAACACTGAGAGCATCTCTGATCTCTAGCCTTGGCATCTGTGCAGTTCATGTCACCCATTTCTAAAGTAAAGCTCAGCAGTGATCTTTGCCTCCCCCATTTTAGTAACTGGTCTTTCTAGAAGTTGGTATCTGTCCACAAGCAGAGTCACGGGTTCAGGGAAAAGGCTCATGCTGTGCTAGTTTGTACCCAGAGCAGTAACACTAAGAACATGTATGGAAAATCTGACATGTATAAAGATCACTAGTCAGTACACAAAAGTATCCCTATGAGGTAGGTAATCATCACCCACCTTTACAGATGGGCAAACAGGCTGAGAGATGTAACAACCATGCAAAGGCCAGAGACCGTGGAAAGGAGCTCAGGATTCTTAATCTCTTGGATCATTCTTCTCGCCCCTTTCAGAGCCATCACTCTGCTTATGATACTGCTATAATCCAAGACACCTTTGTAATTATCAACTACAAGGGTTAAAAAAAATGCAAGAAGTAGCAGAACATAAGCTAAGGCCAGGAGCAAGTAACATCTCTAGCCCAGTTTTAGGCTCTGTGCTTCTCTTGCAGTTTTTTATGCAAACACATTGCTCTCCAATCTATTTTGGATGGGCTGTGATTAGCCTTTTAGGAGGCTCATTGACACTGGCATTCTCTCATTCTCAGTACAGTTTGTGTTCCCTAAGCTATAGCTGTCTGTACAGGGGAAGACATGGATTCAATGCGTTGTCTTTAACAGTACAGGAATTCCTCCATCAAGGTGCTGGGGAGGTGGAAGTTTAAAAAGAACAGAATCAAGACAGTGTTGCATGCAACCTCCATTGCCCTCTGGAACTGCCCTTTCTCCTCCATGGGAGGTGCTTTGTTCTCTAACAGTGCCAATTAACAGGAACGCTCCTCACCTTACTTGGGACCAAGGACTTGAGTGATATTCACAGGTAGATGGGATGTTTGTCATCTGTCCCCTCGATGCAAAGAGTCCAACACACACGTTATTTCACAGCAAAGGAGAAAAGGGGTTGTTAGAAACAGCATCTTGGACAAGCAAACAGAGGAAAATAAAAGCAGCCAAGCAGCAGGTTTCTGGCAGAGTTGCCTCAGAGCTTCTGAACAATCGCCGCTGTTCCGTCCCATGACTGTCAGTGCATGGCATGGACTTTTCTAATTAGACTGCAACAATCCGAGCCCCCTCCTCCCCCCCTCCTGCCACAGGGGAAGGCTCACTGCAGCAGCTGCCTCGGTGGCAGGTCTCAAAGTCTGTGTATAAAAGGAAATGGAAAGACAGAGATGGACTGGTCCAGAGTTAAAACCCAGTATCATAATAATATTAATCAATAATCATCGTATGAACAGTAAGAAGGGTGCAGCCTAATGGATGTAGGCCCTGTACACTGCAGACATGTCGTTGTCGGATTGGTCCAATGCTTTTGCTCGTTTATAGACCTAGAGAAGAGAAATCAGAGAAGGATCAGAACCTGCACTTGTGTGAAGCCTTTCCCCAGCAGAAAAATTCCTTTGCTGACCAGTGCAATCAGAGAACTGCACAGTACAACAAGTAATCGGAGCAGTGCAGATCAGAATATGCCAGGTCTCACTGAGGCCATCTGTGTTTCCTGATGTGACATTCTAAGGCCTTCTACAATCAAAACAAATCCAATGTCACCCTAGTCAAAATATACTTCAATCACCGTTTCCTTGTCTTATAGATGATGCAATTCTCAGATTTGTGTCTCTTGTTGACAAATTGCTCTGTTGAATAAATGAGGAACACATGTCTGAACGCTGGACAACTCTTACCTCGTTGGCAGCAGCTGCCATGGGAGTTGGGTGGTTGACGGAATCGCCCAGTGCAATAGCTAATCTAAGATCCTTCTGTATGTATTTCAGGTAGAAATCAGGTTTAAAGTTTCCTTGCAGGATATCTGTTGAGAGGAATGCATGTGAATAGTAAGCATGACAAAAGTAAGCCAAGCCCATGCTGCAAGGGGCTGAAGTTCAACACCCATCTGCCTTTCCCTTGCTGATCACTACTTTTAGCTCTCCTGTTTCCCTACTCTATCTTCATCTGCCCACAGCAGATATGTCACTATTACCCACTGACTAAGTGACTTCAGATTTCTAAGCAGCTTGCTCTCCATTTCACTTGTTACCCTGCCCCAATGAAATCCTAATTCAAGCCCCAAGCAGTCCAATTAGGATATTCTCAGAAGCCCTGGCTATGAAGGGGAAGGAATGGAACTCAGCTCTTCATTTCCAGAATGCTTAAAATTAGCATAATCCCAAAATGACGAAGACAGGACACTTATTGTCTCCCTTCTGCCACTATGTGAAATGCTGCTAGGTTGTAACAAATGCCCTGCAATAAAACAATGTAAGAGAACTTTACTTTGGCACTTCTGGTCCAGGAAGATGCTGGCAAGTTGTCCCTGATTGAGGATATCCAGAAGGGTCTGCTGGGACTGGCCAGTCACTTGAGCCAAAGTCAGTCCTTCTGCTATTGTTGCCATGAAGCTGCCTTGGACCATGTTCACAATCAGCATCATCTTGGCAGCATTGCCTACTTCACCTGGGAGTGAGACACACCATTGGGATTCCTCCAGAAGAAAGAGCAGCCCTGCTCCCCCAGCCCACACAGCAGTACCACCACCAGACTCTTTGCACCAAGCACTCAGCAGCTCTCCCTTCCCTTGAAAGACTTCAGGAAATGTTCTCCTTTTTCAAGCACTCAAAGGAATGGAGAAATCCATTATAACAAAGTATTATAATCCAAAATAACGAAGTATTTTAAACCAAAAGAATCACAGATCTTTTAAAATGAGACAGTATTCAAAGAAGAAACCTTAGCCTCCAGGCTCTGAAACTGGCCAAGTTCCAAAGGAACAGGCCGATTTCCCACGCTGCCCAAGGAGACAAGAGACAGATGATATATATGCCTCAGACTCCTTGCTGGAATTCCCAGTCCTTGCACTAAGAAACTGCTGTCAGGCCCTTTGTGTTTCAATTACCTAGGAAAAAAGAGGTCTTCCCCATGGCTTGGAAACAGCTGCTGCAGTCCTCATACAAACCCCTGTCACCAGCTGCCAGGATCACTAGCATCCCATCATTAGAGAGCTGCTGGTTTCCTGAGACTGGTGCTTCCAGAAAGCGACCACCCCGGGACACTATCACCTGGAAAAAGAGCATCTCTGGTTAGCTGTGCATGGACTGCAGCAGGAACACCTTTTAGGGCATTCCTGCCCCTGAGGATAGAATTTTAAAGTAGAACAAACAGCTCTGACATATAAGCAGGAGAGGAAAGCACTAACATGTGTATCCTGTAAAGGGTACTGAAGACCAAAAGTTGCCCTCACACTCCAGCAAAAGCTTCCAGCACCCATCACTACTGTGCATGTTTTAAGCAGCTGAACTGACATGCTTTAGCCATGGCACCCTGTACTGGCCAAGGGACCAGTGCTGAAGGTACACATGTGGTGTGGGAATATCAGAAGATTGACTGTTAGGATATTTTCCGCCTTATCCCCAGAGAGGAATAGCCTTGGGCATATCTCTTCAGCCAGAGGTTTACTAACATATATGAATTTTATTGTCCAAATTGATGTTATACACTACTGCATCACCAACACATCTCATATCACAGCAGAAGTAATCAAAACACTTCTACAGAAATCCTCTCTGTGATGATAATATGTCTACAGAATGAAATATGAGGGCATTCTTTTTTCCAGAACATTTAAACTAAGCAGATGAAGCATATTATCAATTTACATACAGTTATTAATCCAGACATGGTTTTCCCATCCAGTTTGCTACAGAATACCAGTCTGGCTATAAATACCTCTTAAGGGATCAAAATTTGTCTGTCTGTTTGCACTGGTGCCAGCTGACAGCCCTGCCAAATCTACAGGTTTTGCTGGTATCACCAGGGAACATCTCATCCAACTCTGTTTGCTGGTCAAGGTTTGACACGTTATTTTGTCTCATTTGCCTAGAACTCAAGAGCCTCCCAAAAGAAGCCCAAAGATCTCCAGACAATAGGTAATAAACCAGTTGAAGCAACACCAACTGCAGAACTGCTGCTGAATCAGAGCTGCTAAGAGGGCTCAGTTCAGAGGTTACCTGGGCCAGCTCCGTGACTGTATCTGCATCCACAGTGGACATATCCACGTAACACTTGCCCGGGCGAATCCCCTGCAACACTCCGCTCGGACCAAGCACCAGCTGTGGAGAACAGAAGAGCGGTAAAGCAATAGGGTGTCTGCAGAGAAACCCCAATCCTGCAGCACAGCAGCCCACGGGAGCCACGGTGGAATCAGAACCCGCCCTCAAAAGGTTAGTTTTTTAAAAGTATGATTTTTGTTTGGACATTTATTTTTACACAGCTGCACTACTCAGCAGCTACAGTGACCCAGGCTGCTGTGGTGAGCAAGAATCAGAATGGGCATTCAGGGACTGCATCTCACAGTCTAACCAGCAGAGGTAAAATAAGAGCTAATCCTTACATCCTTTGCTGCTTTTGGATCTGAAACACAGGCAAAGGTGATGTCACAGGTGGAGACAACTTCAGCAGGGGTTCTTCCCAGCCGTGCACCCTCCTGGATGAACAAATCACACTGCAAAAGGCACAAATCCAAAGGTAAGAAAAATTAAGTACAGAGCAAATGAGTTCTTTGCATTTTGCTGAAAGAGTCCGGCATGTTAATTACATGGTAGCTTGGTCATCTTCTGTTGTTTTGTCCACACACGCAGAGCTTTCCTGAAAACTTTGAAAGACAGACAAATAAACAAAACACTTAGGTGAAACGGTAAGAATGTTGTGGGTTTGGGAAGAGAGATTAGGGGGAAAAAAATTTGTAAAAGGACACAGAAAAAGGTGTTTCTAGACACTAAACAGGAAATATGCACAGCTGAGACTGAGGTGTTTCAGTGGGCTGCTGCTCCAAAGTCTTAGTTCCTCTTACCTCATCCCCTCATACCAGTCATGTTTTGCTACTGAAAAAAGATAAATCTTTTAAACCCTTTTAACAAAGTAACTACAGAGCCCTCTCCGCTTTGATATTGCAGAGCATCATCCGAGTACCACATCTCCCCCAGTTACCTACTTTTCCTCCTCCACTACAAAGAATAACACTGTCTAGAATGTAAGTGCAATCTAAGCTCCATTTTCACTCTGAATGCCCCTATAAAACCCTCCTCATCTTGGTCTCCTGACACAGCAGGTTTTCAACTCTTGTTACCACAACATCACCAGCACAATGGCTGTAGACAAAGCTGCACACCTTAGCACACCTCTCCTGGGCTAACTCCCCGTACCTGACCTTCTTGGCCAGCTGCAAGACATTGGATATTCACATCAGCAGCACTTCCAGAGGCACCTTACATCCCAATTCTCGACTTGTACACAAGGGTTTAATTTTTCCAACAACTCTCTGCTCTCATACAGAATGGCAATGGGGTGGGACTGGTCACAGAAAAGTGACCACACTAGAACAGACCACAGGTGCACTTAGTCACAAGTGCCCACCAACAAGCACCTAGGGAACAGGAACAGAACAAGGTGGCAAGTCCATCCTTGTGTTTCTCTGGCATCCTCTCCACGCAGCACTGAGAGGTGATCCCAGGCCTCCCTGAGCTACAGGGGGTAACTGCACGTTTAAGAAAGGTCTAGGCACAAGCCTACCTTCTCAGCAGTCCGGTTCCAGACAGTGACAGTGTGACCCATCTTCAGCAAGTTGGAGACAATGCCACTTCCCATCAGGCCAAGGCCCAGAAATCCTATCCTGAGGGGTAGAGATAAACATGAATGCAAGAGAAAGTAATTGGTGTCCATCTTTCACGGTGTTGAGTATGATGAAGAGCAAACTCTGGAGCATCACCAGCAAAAAAAAATATCCCCCAACAAACATGTTCCACTGTAGCCACAGCTAGAATGGCCAGATCTGAGCTTTAAAATCGAGCTGGGATTTATTTTGCTTACCAAGCATCCCCAACAATTTCCTGGAAAAAGTCTTCACCCTACTTCAGAAGATCACATAAATATTAAGAGTTTGGGTGATCTGGGTCCTTTTTGTTTGTTTAGGGGGCTTTGCTTGTGGGGTTTTGTTTGCTTTATTAAAATTGCTGTTTGTATCCTTTCCATTGCCAGCCATTGCCTTACTGAAGTTAAAGGGAACATTTAGAGATCAGCAAGCGCTTCTTTAATTAATCTTCTGTTTTTAAAACTAAGTCACACAGACAATGCTTGCTTATATAATTGAATGATACATTACAATATTTACTGTAATAAAGCCCAGCAAGGACTACTGGGCTAAGCATCATGCACAGACCAAATACCCAGTCCCTGCTCTACAGCTGCAGTTTCAGACAGAGGAAGAAAGGAAGTATTAGGCCAGTACAGGCCACAATGAGTCCCAGACAGCAGCTGCCTTCCCCTCTTCCTCCCCCCCCAAGCTGCAAAGAGTTCTGCTTCCCCCACTCAAGAAACAGACAGTGTGCCAACAAGTTCCATCCCTACAGTCACCTACAGCAGGAATTCCTTTGCAGATATTGCTGCATGCAGCTTCCCACAAAACCCACAGCTCTAGGGGCTACATGTCTGATGTAACACCACAATGAAATCTACCTGGCAACCCTCCCGTCACCTCTGCAGAATGAACAGCTGCACTGTAGCTTTCACAAGCCACCGTGTCCTTTCCCAGCTAGCCATGCTGCCTTTTCTTCAAGCAAACCAATTCAGACAGGCTAGAGCAACTCACTGGAGGCTCCTTGCACAGCCCAAACAAGGTCCACCTATTTTCACATCTCTAGATCAGCAGAGATACTCCTTCTTTCCCAACCCATGTCTGAGCCACACTTTCCTGAGAGACTGTTTTACCTGAACAGCTTCATTGTTACTTTGGTTCCCCTGGAGCAGAGGTGAGAACTGACATCCCCAGAGACCGGCCTCAACGGCAAACAGTAAGAGTGGCCTGAACTCAATTTGAACAGAGCGGAAGTTACAGAGTGAAACAGGAAGCTCAAGTTGGGCTTCTCTCACTCTGTGAAGGAGAAAGGGGGTGTTTAAAAGAAACCAGAAAGTTCATGTGCTGCACAGCAAAGGCCTCGTGATGGGAGAACACACCTCCCTCTTCCTCTGGTCTGCTGCATGCTCAGGAGAGCGATTAAACAACTGCCAGGCACTACTTTTATCTTCCTACCTCACGTAACATTGGGGAATACCACTGCTAACGTCCTGCAGTGGGACCCACTGAGGAGGAAAACTGCAGAAATGCCCCGAATTGCAGATGAATCCAGGACAGAACTTATACTGAATTTTGTACTGTACAGCCCCATTTGTTTTCAGCTGCCTTCCTCCTCCATCAGCCCCCAGCTCAGAGTTTCACACAGGGACAGAGAAGATGTGTAGTTGGAGGGGAATGTTAGGTTTATTCATTCGCAGTGACCGGCTGGACAGTGGCTGCATGTGTGAGCTGTGAAGGAGAGAAAGAAAGGGAAATGGCTGAAGTGTGTTGGAGATCTTACTTTTTGTCTGTAGGCGTGATGCTGCCATTGACTGCTGTGCTGTCTGCTGCCTGGATGGAGGTGGATCCTGTCTCCTGGGGGAGTGGGGTGGGGTGGAAAGAGGGGGAAAAAAAATAATAAAAAAATAGAATGCACAGTTCTGAAGGAACTGCAAGGCCTCATGACAACAGGGAAAATGCATCAAAACCAAGATTTGCCTTACCTCTTCACAAACCTTCAGCTTCTTTGTGATAGCTTGATAGCAGACAGCTGGCTGTATAGAGAAGACAAAGCATTCAGGGGAACGACAGTGCTGATTTGCTCTGCTGAGCAAATAGACCATATCCTTGTTCCACAGAAACAGGCAGCTCACCCACCCAGCACCATCTGCAAAGCAAGACAACTCCGGGGCTTCCCTCAAGGGGAAAAGACAAAACCAACAACCTATTGCAACATATTAAGGTCGTGCTTTCCCACTCTGCCCCAGCAGTTCAGCCTGTCTTCTAACAGAGGTACTGCAAACTCCCTTCTGTAGTTCCTAAAACAGGCTGTTGTGGAGGCCCCAGAACCCAGGGCACTCCTACTCTCACATTTAGCTCTCTGAAGCCTACCATGCAGCACCTCACCTCACATCTACGCTCACTGTCTCTGCAGCTGTGCAAGCAAAACCTTCTGGTTAACATGAGAAGGCATGTGGCTTTCTACAAATACTAAGGCAAAGGCTGCTCCTCCTCATGCTGCTTGCTGTGAGCTTGTCCAGATTAAAACTGTTAGCAGCTCTTAATCCTTCTAGCTCTGCCAGATTCTCGGTGGAATATAAATCCTTTTACATTTAATTTGATCTTTCCTTTTGCTCCTGATGTTCACTGCTGAATATAAGATCCTGTAAGGCTTCTGTCTCTCAGGAGATAAATTGGCTGTATTTTACAAGGAGCTTTTCTACTTCTAGAAATTCTCCTGCAACATTCAGTGAATTGACAAGCCCATCCAGATGAAGAAATGCATAGGACAACCATCAAAAGCAATCAAACAACAGGGTTTTTAAACAGCAAAACAGCTTTTTCTGCCCATCAATCTTCTTCTACAGTTTATTGCAACAGATCTGTCAAAACCTGGTGCTAGATAATCTTTAATTACTTAAAACTATTCACTGTACTCAAAGCTAAATCACTCTAAACCTCAAGGCTGGAAAGCAATTGAACTACAAGATTGCAATCGAATTGCCACTAGCCCCCAGAAAACAGAATTCTGGAGCTCTTTATGCATACGCCTTGCACTCAGTCCCAGCAGAGGGCAGGATGTCAAGCTAGACCGACCAGGAGCATGATTCTGCCTGCCAAAGCCTCACCTTCTCCGTCTGGCTCAGTAGGAAGTGATGGAAGTGTGGATCGCTGTCCTTCGCAGGCTACAAAGAGAGCAAGTACAGCCTCAGAAACATTCCCAGAAAGTCACTGAGCAACCACAGCACAATCCTCTGGCTCTCCCAAGCTGCATGAGAATAATAGCTTAAGGTGGAAAACATAAAATGTATCAGCTGTCTCAAGCAGCCTGTTTCAATTAAGTGGTTTACATTGTGTTTTGTTCTCAAAACCCAAGCCATTCAAATCAAATTCCTCATTTTTGGCCATCTGTAGGAAAACCAGAGAAGTATACAGGCAAGATTAACAAGGAAGGAAGAAAATTCATATCCCAATTCTTCCCCTCCCAGGGGAATGTAAACATTTACTTTCCAGCTTTCAAGGAACTCCTCAGAAGAGCATTCTGGGAACTTCCTGGAGACTACACAGAGCACTGCCACGTGCCAGGCAAACCCCACAACAGCAACAGGGACTGCAGGCCCAGGTACTTCACCTCTCCACTGAGCACTGTACACACTAGCCTGGGGTCACGCTGCTCTTACTGTGCTTTGTTGATCACTTTTTTATGCACAAAATTGAAAGCTTTCCAAAAGCTGCTTATGAAGGAAACCACATGAAACCACCCCATATGATAGTACCACGTCAGGGACAGACTATCCACATCGCTCCCAGTTTTGGGAATTCAGCAAGTAAAGTGTGAAACCCAGGATACTTCTGAACCACCTGGGATGTTGTCCAGCTTCGTTAGGCTGCAGATCGTTCTGACATGAGGTAGATAAGATCTTGCTGTTCTACAGCCACACAAAAGGCTCTACATTTGCTGCCACAAACTCCTAGATCGCCTGTGTTGTAAAGCTTCTCACCTCGCTGACGCTGGGTGGCCACTTAAATCCAGCTACTGTTCCAGTCATCACTCTCTTCACTGTACTTGATTCTGGAATTGTGAGGTCCTGAGGAGACAGAATGAGGATCAGAAAGAGATTACAACCTGGCTCAGGGGCTGGCCACAGCACGTTGACTGTACGAGCACACACACAGGGTTTGGAAGCACTATCAACGCCTTCCATTTCCCAGGCCTTTCCATGTGTCCATATCTAAACACAGAGTGTATTGTCAACACAGGTGAGGTGAGGAAAACATGAACTGCCAACGAAGGAATTCAACCACAGTTATGGCTTCTGAAGAGTCCATTCTTCATACCTAAGAGGAATCATTGCACTGGTGCACTTATGCAAGGAGCAGAGAAGCAAACGAACACTTGATCCAGTATTTTCCTCTGGTGGATGCAAAAAGCTGAACAAATGGGTGAAGAACATCGTTACAAGAAGTGCGAACTCTTCTAATCCTCCCCTGTCACAAAAGAATAGCCTACCTGTCACCAGGAGAACCTTCAAAGCATGAGGCCAAGAGGCACATCTGCTCAAGTTCGCAGAATCTGTCAGACAAACTGCTGCCTCATCCACTCAATAGGCCCTGGTTTGGAGTGCCATGATAGCACTTAACACATTAAGGCTTTTACTGTTGAGTAGATTAAATTTTATCTTTTATTTCCGCAGGACATACAGGTTAAAATAGGTCTTTATGCTACAGGAAGAGAATGCACAGGACTTCTGCACAGTATGTGCTGTCTTCCTGAACTGAGGGTTCAGAAACAGAATCCCATTATTTCCCCTCCAAAATTACTTCCTGAAAATGCCAAATATACCTCAGTGTCCATACAGAAGCACAAGAGAAGAGCACTGTTTGTAAAAAAAGGTCAGAGCAAGACTCCTGGAGGTGACCTAGATCAATGCAACTGTCCAAGTGTTAGCAGGGACAACGTAGACATCAGTCTACAGTAAGTGTCTAGTGAGAGTCCTGCATAGTATAATTCTCCCCTGAGACAGCACAGTGCTGTTTCAATTGGTAAAGCATGGATGAAACCACCTCTGATGCTTATGAAGGTCTGTTGGTCTGTCAAAATATTCATATAAGCTTAAAAATAAGAGTATGTGAATGATCATGTATGGCTACAGAGCCTTTCTAGATTGAGCACACCTTGGTAACAACTGGATTCTTGAATTTTATACATCCTCACTGCTTGCAAAGCCACAATTTGGACTGTGATGGGGCAAAAAACCTCCAAATCCCAGCACTGAATTCAGGACAACAACCTAAAGGTTTACTACCCTAGGGATAAGAACTTGGGGAATTTACGGGAACCAGGCAAGAAGATTTTAAAATTATTTCATAGGCTGAAAAGCAGTATTAAGGCAGCACTGTTATATTTTCATGGCAATTTCTGTAATTGTCACTTTCCAGAGCTATAAGGCTTACTCTCCTAACTTTACCCTCCATATTTTCCCAGTCTGTGGCCAGGCAATTATCACACAGCTGGCCACCTCCCTGTGATAAGTTTAAAACCACTCCACTTGCCACGTGCCAGTAAAATAATGTCTACTGCCACAAATCACTCAAAGCACTCCAATGCCCTGAGGTAGCTAACACAGTAAAACCTAAGCATGCAATGTGTCAGCACAATCAGAATTCTCCCAGTCAGTAGTTCTGATCAATTTTGGAGTGACTCTAGCTCAAAGACACAGAAGCATTTTCCGAGTGAAAAAAAAGCCCTGTGGCTTATTGTAATAGAAGTATGTGGAGACACAACATGCTTACAGCAAGACACTTAGAAAAGTAAAAGTTATGTTGCCAGTGAAGCGTTTTCCTGCATCAGTCAGGTCACAAGTGCAGTAATTATTAGTTAGAATTCACAGATATGCATCCATTCCTCCCTTCCTCCAACTCCTCTCAAAAGGAGAAAGTGACGAGCTCTGTTGTGCAGCCTGATTTCACAGATGCTGGCTCCAAAAAAGAGCCAGTATTTTCTTCAACTCCTTAGGAGTTGGACTCGATGATCCTTGTGTGTTCCTTTCAAATCGGGATATGCTATGACTCTATTCTATGATTTCTTCCCAGCTAATATTTGAGATGGTCACCTTCATTTTGTCACATCAAGGAAGAGTTTGCTGTTCAACCAGCAAGGGCCAACTCATTGACAATTCTGAAGAGCCAAGACCACCATCGTGACTTGCATCCTGGTGTGCACTGAAAGCAAGCACTGTGAAGCACAGTGTGATCCCTTGGAAGCACAGATGAACAAGCAGGCTGCTGCAGTGGTGTATCAGGTGAAGTCTCCCAGCTGTCTTCAGGTGTAGTCTCCAATGGAGCATGTGCCTTGTAATGATCCACCAAAATAAATATCCATTTGGAGAAGGAAGATCTAGACCACACAATGAGTTCCACAAAAAAAGTGCTGGAACTCCAGATGAGGGTAGACAAAGTATTGGTTGCTATCACTGCCGCTACAACATCCAGAAGCATCAGGGAAGTAATGGGAATAAATAATAATGCTCCAAGGTCAGACCTTTGTAACGGAGGATGAAAATATATCCTACAGCACAGAAGCTGAAATGAATACAATTAATTCTCCTGGTGGATTCCCCAGGCTACAAGTTTCTTCTTTAAGCCCTAGCCCTTAAGGATACCTCACCTTCTGTAAATACTGAGGGTGAAACTGAGTGACTAATCACCTGATCATACCAAGTAGATGAGATGGGAGAAGTCAGGAATCAGATGAAGACCCATATCTCTTCACTAATCCTTCCCACACAAACTGAACTTGAGGGATGGCAAGATGAAAGGTGCAGTTTCATGATACAGCTTTCAAAGCCCTCTCAAAGACATGAACAGAGCCACTCACAGTAACTAATGGGTAAAAATCACAGGAAGAATCAACAATATGCTTGCCAAAAGTATCAGGCAGCCAAATGGTCTAGAAGGAGCAACACGGAACAGCTTAAAAAAAAAAAAGGGATACTGAACTGACTCTTCCTGCTGGCCTGTTAGTCAAGCTGCCAGTCAGCCCTCGAGTCCAGCTGCCAAGTCCACGGGCACTGGCAGACATGCACAACACAAACCTTCTCATCCTTGGGCGGACGCCCCCGCTTTCGGGGGCTCTGATCCTGGGCTCTTTTCAAGGGTGACTTTGATCCTCTCTCTGATGAGACAGAAGAGACCCTCTTTTTTCCTTCCCCTGTGCCCTTCTTCACCTTTCCTTCAGACAAACTGGCTTTGCGCTTCTCTTCACCAGTGGATGGCTTGCCTCTCTCCTCACTGGAATTACGCCGATTCTTCTCTTCAGTGGAGTTATGGGAAGACGCCTGAGAGATTACAGAATAGAAGATGGTAAGGAAAGAAGAGAAGAGATGGAATGATTTTCATGCAAAACCAAGGATGCGAAGGACCCTGTGCTGATTACTATCAAGCAAAACAACAGCACAGTAACTTGAAAACTAGGTATCTCTTAGGCCTTTGGAATCGGTGAGTGAAGTTCCTGGTTAGTTCTCCTGCAAAAACACACCGGTTTAAGCAAGCACGTAACAGAACAGGCCACCTGAAGACTTGCTGGGAGTGTGTGCACTTCCAACATAGTAAAGACAAGATTAGTAGATACCAAATTCTATTCCAAGACTTAAGACTGATTTATCAAATCCTCACAAGCAAATCAATTAGCCACTTCAGTTTCTCCATCAGTTTGACAACACATTTTTCCCCACCAAACAAGATTAATTGGGGAAGAAGAGAGGATAAGAAACAAACCCCAAAAACCAAAGGAAGAAAAATTAAACCCCCCTCAACCTGCCAGAGGCCATGAACTCCTTTCACATAAAAATGCACCTAACCATTGTTCATGCCAACACCTATTTTGATGTGTACAGGGAAAAGAACCCACTCACCTGGTCCTTGCCTTTGGTTTTTCTAAGAAACTCCTCTACAGCATCCACAGCTTGCTGGAAGCGCTTACCCTTGTTAATCTTGATCATTTCCTCTTTGTGAGGGTGATAAGGCTTCAGCTGCTCCACTTTGATCCAAGCACTTGAAACAAAAAAAGAAGTCAGTTATATTCTCCAAACAGCAGCGTTCACAATGATCCCACTTTTAGAAACACACAGATACACTTTCTTTCCCCAGATCCTTTGATGACAGCAGCCCAAGCTCACTTGCTATCTACAACCTGAAGGGTTGCCATTTCTGCATTCACTAACTTTCTTCTGGCATTTTGTTTCTTCTTAAGTTTTACCTCCTCTCATTCTAGCAGTGCCCCACTCTAAACATTACTCATATTCTCTATTGGCAAGACAGCTTTTGGATGTGATCACTGGGCATGTATAGAACAATGGCAGCCCAGTGACTGCTCTTGTTTCACCAGGAGGAACACCCACGCCTCCGACAGCCTATAACATGAATCTGCTCAAGAGTTTGTTGAAAGCAAAGTCTACATAACAATCCTCAGCTATCAATCCCTGGTTAAAATACACTGTGCACACAAGTGTCTAAAAAATCTGCAGGAAAAAAACCCCAAAATTCTGCATTTCACAATGGGGCTGACCACAAATAAAAGTGAGTGCAAAAGCCACAGCTTACTGCTGAGCTTATATCTGATGTACCCTGATATCCTGCATGAAAACAATGTTCTTGTTTTTGAGGGAAAAGGACTGTTTTCTTCACTGTTGGTATTTTAAGATAAACTGACTGGTATAGTAGCAGAGTAGCAGACTCCTGACTGGAGTCCTGTGAGGAAAATCAAATTATTTACCTCTTTCCACTCATGCTAAATATAAATTCTTGACAATTACCAAATGGTTAAGTTGTCAAGTACAACGTGACAATTCCACTTTCCTTCAGGCAAACAAGCTCTTCTACTGCTCCTTCACTTTGGCCTAGGGGAATGTCTTTGCTTCCCTTGATGCCTGAATTCCTTGTAGCTTTCAAAGATTAAACCACCCTTCTCCCTCCCCGAATTCAAGCCCAGGCTTATCGGGCACACTGTTACAAAGCTATTTCCATCCTACTGAAAACAGAACTGCAAAGTTTCATAAAGCTTTTCCTGAGCTAGGATGGCCACAGCAACTTCTTAACTCACAGCAGCCCAGCACACAAGCAAAAATGGGGCAATCAGATACTCTCTCATCCCCAGACATCAATATGTCACATTGACTAGCCACGATTACAGGTTTTAAATATTCTCCAGTGCAGTCAAGCTCCTGCAAGCAGGTGAAATGATTTAATAGCTGTTTTTTCAGACACTGTAAGCACACGTCATACAGTTAAAGCAAACATGAAGGTGAAAAGGATAAATAGTAGCAATAATGCTTTGCAGGATCTTGCTTGTCCTCTCTTCATGAAGTAGTAAAGTCCAGCAAACTCTTTAAAACTTCATAAAGACCTTTCTCCTCAGTGCCATTAGCCATTGTTTGTAGTCAGGAATCAGCTTGCTCAAAGTAGACTTTTTGGGTCTCATTTGCAGAGGTGAGACATCCTGCTAGAAGTGACTGGAAAATGCCAGCACTCCTTCCACAGAAATCAGTGTCCCTGCACGCAAAGCTGAATCCTCTCTCTTAGTTTACATCATCTTCCTAAGAACTGACATAATGTGATATAACGAGTCAAATCATTGCATTCAGACCAGAGCCTGCATCCAGCAGCTGCTCAGGGAATCCCTGCCAGCTGCCCAGGCCTGACTGTGAAACACACCGTAAAACTCTCTCACGCTGCACAGCCTGCCTGTTGGACACACAAACATCCCTGGACACCACACAGCATCAGCTCACGGGAAGCCTTTCATTACATACATAAAGGAAACAAGATTTTGGAGCACATTATAAAAAAAAGCATGTTAGATGTTGTTGCAGGATTGAATTCCTAAATAAAAATATCTTCTTTCTCTCCAGGCATTCTCTTAGGTTTCTGCTCATCCTATCCCTCCTCACTGCACATGTTCATTGGCTTCCTTTCTCATTCCTTTGCCTTTCATATGGAGAAAGCCTGAAGCACAAAACTTTCTGGTTCCTGTCTTCAAAGGTGCATTTTGGCACTTGTGATCCACCAGGACAAAGAACCAGAAGTCTCAGAGACAAACTAGTAAGTGACACACAATCTTAAATGTAGCCTCAATTAAAAATAAATAAATCAATCAATAAATCAGTCTTTTCAGACTGTTCTTTGTCCATCACCTACCTGAATAACTTCCTGTAAGAGATGAACATGCCTTTGCACATCAGATGTCCATAAAGCAATTACATGCAGTGTTTCAAACACTTGAAAACAAGAGAATTTTCCACCAAACAAAATCGTTCATGTTTATACAAAAGATCTCGGTATCCTCAAGGCCAACAAAGGCCAGTATTTAGATAAGAGGCCTCAAGATACTACATATAAGAGGAACTACTGTTTCTCTCCTGACTCAGCAATGAATCAATGCTGAGAAAAACAGTGACATTCCTGAAGATGTCACAGTTAAAATGAAATTGCTTCATGCACAGTCACCTGGTATCTGCAGAGAATGGGCTACATGGAAACTGAAAAGATCTCATACAGACACCTGCTAGCAATGGGTTTCTCTGTTCATTTCTCCACACTGTTCCTCATCCTCTCCAAAATACCACTCTTACAAAGCCTCAACACATGTAAAATCCACACTACAACTGTGAACAAAATCAAAACTTAGAATAAGCAGAGGCAAGTATGAATGTGGCCTGGAGCTGCACGGAAACAGTGATACAAACAGAGATACTGGATTCAAAGCCCTGACACAGGACCAGGCAAGGAGACATTAAAAACCTCATCATTCCAGCCACTCTCTTCCTGTCTAAAGGTATCAACTCCTAAAGATAAACTGGAGAAATGAGATGGAGGAATATCCACCGATACCCACTTTCTGCAAACCTTATAGTTAAGGACAGAAAACAGTGGCACTGTATCTCCAAATTCCTATTACTTACCACAGTCTGGGAAAAATCCCATCACTTTAGACTGTAGTACTTTAAATGCCCACACTAAATGCTAAGACAACTGGTTCTGAAAGCCAAAAGAAAATTGTTTGGTTATTTACAAGCCCAGTGTGTGAGTACACAAGAGAAACCAAGATGGGTTTCCTTCTGTTAAAAGGGAATGTCCCAATCTTCATCAGCAAAATAAATAACTGAACTCTGGAACTTTAGATGCAAACTTCTAGGAAAAAAAAACCACAAACCCCACTAAATTAAAGAGGGGATACTTAGAAGAAAACAAAAAGCAGGGCAATACTGGAAGAAATTATTTTGTTTTTCAAATTTGTGCAATAACAGACCTCCTCAGTACGAGGTGGAAGTTTTGACTGTAGTGATTTTCAGCTATGGTGCTGTGCCTGCAGAGATGTCCAACAGCATTCCAGCTGGCTCTGCTAGAGCAACACAGAGCTCCACAGGGGATAATGTGCCTCACTGGGAAACACCAGGAACACGAGCTCACCCCCCCCATCAGCTCAGACTATCCTCGGGCTCCTCAGGCTGCCAAGGCACATGCAAGTGTTTTCTGATGTCAGGACCTAAAAGAACTTTTTAGAAAGACTACATCCTGAAATTTCCATCTCTTTGAAAACCAGGGAGAAGAGTGGCAGAAGAAACGGGTAGGTGTTTGCACCCCAGCAGGATATGGAGGATGGGAAGGCAAGGATTGCTGTGCTAAAATCACTGTGCCTGATGGAAACAGGCTGCAGATCATTACATTACCTTGAATTACAAGCTTCCTCCATTTTTTCTTTCATATATCAAGTCAGGAAGTGCCCCTTGACCCCACCACATTTCATTTTGCACTGATACTTCAAAATGGTTGTGAGTCTCCAACTTCCTGCTAAGACTTTGATATACATGACTTGCAAGTCCATTTGGCTGTTAAGGAATATATGAACAAAGAGGAGGGTGGGAAGGGAGGTGAATGGCTGTGTTTGTACACACATCTCTGATGGCTGCAGGACTCTCCCTACAAAATCATAGTAGAATGATGCCTTAAAAGGAATTATATTTACAGTTTTGACAATGTCAGAATGAATTCCCAAGCAGGCCATGAAATGTAAAATATTTTTAACTGGATGAAGCATATCAAGAAAGAACTAACAGACTGGCAGGCCCACAAGTCTAATCGCTACATGCAGTAAATGCACACACAGAGCCATGTAAAAGTTCTTGACCACTGAAATATCTACAAAGATTTTCTACAAGACTGTAGCTTGGGAAATAAAGGGGAGTCTTAAAAACTGAAAAGCACAGTTAGAAACACAGATAAGAAATCAAAGTTCTACTTCTAAACTAAATTTAAACTGTTGTTACATGCTTGTCAGGTCTACGGACAGGAAACATCAACTCTTCTTGATTTTAGAGGAAGAATCCTTTCCATGTGACTTACTCTAAGAAGAGACACTCAGAAAAACAACTCCTAGGCAGACTAGAAAAATCTACAAGGTAATAAAGAGAGTGTGTGCAGCACAATTAAGGCAATCACTTAGCGCAGGACATGGATATTACATCACTACTCTGAATTTTGATATGGCTTTCACCATGGCAAAAGAGCTGTGTACTTACTTCAGTTTAATCACCAGGAAAATCTGCTTCCGTGGGTAGGGAATTCTTATCTTCCAGAAAACCTATTACTTTCAAAGTGACAGAAGCAACTAACACCACCACAACAACAAACATACGGAGCACAGAGCTCAGTAGAAAATTTATCAACAGCCAGTACTTAGAGCACAGTCTGAATGCATTCATGCTCTCATTTCCGTGTCTTGGGCCAAAACTACTCACAGCCTTCCAGTTTACCTATTCCCTCAAGTCACTGAATCACTGCACTGGGCCAGTACATCTCAGCATTCTATTTGCAGGAAAAGGAAAATGCATTTCCTCTGTGCTGGATCCTAAGCTAGCCAGAATTTCACAAATAACCCAAACCTATGTGCTACACTAACACCACTGCCAAACCTATCAGTAAGTTTTTATTTACCCCTCTGCTCTGCTCAGACATGCATCCCCATTTTTACTTTTAAAAGCTTCCTCCCTAATCTTTGGTATGGCAAACCAGAGCCACATGAGCTGGGAGGGAACAGTTTGTACCCAGCCTGGAATAGGAGCATTTCTGGCCACAACAGGCACCAAGGAATCCTCAGAATCAAAACTATCGGGCCTGAGACTGCCTCTCCCTCCACAAACTGGCTGGCAACAACCCTAGGAAATTTGTGAGAGGGATTCCACCCAGCAACCAGCGTCACCTTTGCCTTACACACACTGGACAGCAGGCTAACAGCCTGTTCAGCCCCAAAGGGCAAGGCAGCAACACAGGGGCTGTGCTACAATAATCCCCCTGCCAGAGAACAGCAGCAACGTGCACTAGAGCGTCAGCAGGGGTGAGAGTGCTCAACACCCTCAGATGGCTCTGCACTCTGCTGCTCCCCAGCCTATTTGAGAGCTGGTGACACTCTCCCAGTCACATATTTACAATTACTGCTTATACACACCTAAAATAAGTGTTTGCAAAACCTGTTAATTTACTTGTATGAACTAAGTAAAGGGATTTTCTCTTCGTGCTTAGGTTTTAAGTGAAATCATTTAAATTTGTCCTGATTTGTTTCACTGATTATGTTCAAACATAAGGATTTGCTCAAGCAGCACACTGGTTAGAACAGTACAGTTCCAACCAGCACAGCCTTCTGAAGTTCCCAGTCAGGACACAAAAGGCACAGAAGCTTCTCTCTCTTCTCCCTATCAATATTATTTTAAAAGAAAGGGGATGGCGTTTATTTCCATTTAATTTTCAGGTAGGGTATCCCAGACAAAGCAAGCAAATTTCTAATTCATGATTATCTAGCAGGAAATTATTAAATTCCACAAGCTGGAGATGAGGGGAGAGGGCACCACTACAACAACCACACTACCTCGCTGTGCCAGATGACTGGATTTGCCCCAGCCAGAGCTCCAGAATCCCATATAAATCCCGATTATTTTGCAGCTCTGAACCCTTCATTTGCAATCACGTTGTTAATCTCAGCTACAGTGCCCCACAGATTTGACCATTTTTCCCAAACTTGTCTTAATACAAAAAAAGAAAAAAAAAATCTGTATTTGATTCAATAATGTGAAATACAAGAATCAAGAACAATCAGGACAGAAATAGTCTATCTTCTCAAATTTCAGAACTTATTATTTCAAATAACCATGTTTACTAACACCATCAAAAATGTTTTTAAATATTAAGCAAAAATAATTTAGCAGTCAAAAATAATTCCCTGAAGGAAAACTCATTAAATGGTGTCAGTTTTTGTTACCTTTTTTCCAAAAGGCAAAGGATTCTCTACTCTTCCACAGACATTTGCAATTTCCTTCTTTATTGCATGACTTAATGCAATGTGGCAGAAAATAAAGAGGAAAACTGACAAATTAGCAAAATAATTTTCAGTTTCACAAAATACCCAAGTTCTCAGGCATTTTTTGTTGTTCTTTTCTCCCTAGTTTGCAACTATATAAGACAGCTATGACTTTGTACACATTTGAAGTCAAACCCTGCCTTGCAAAAAGGAAGTCGACAAGTTTTGGCTTTCCTGCAATGTAAACACTTCCAAAAGCACAGTGAGAATGTTTTCAGTCACCAGGTGGGACAGTAGATTCTTTCACAAATGGCAATTACACAGTTAATTTTATTCCTCTGGCAGGAAAACAAAAGCATACTCTGAGCCGTACCTTTCTCATACATGGTTACATGCTAAAATCTAACCCAGCCACATCACACCTACTCCCCTAAAAATGGCAAGCTACCAAGGCCTTTCCCTCACAGCAGCAACTCAAATCCTAAGCTATGGAAGGTTTTCCAGTCTTTGCACACCCCCGTGAGCAGCTGTAGCATGCAATAAGAGCTGAATGGTCTTTTCTTGTGTGCTTCAAAGATAATCCTTTAAGAAGCTACGTTGCACTGTGTTAATAAACACTTCTTCCACAAAAGATCCACATTATATGGTACAGTGTTTTCCCCAGATGAAAACAAGCAGGTACATACTGATCTTCTGTTCCAAAAAACTTCACAAAGAAGCACTTTTTTCCACGAGGCTTCTTCAGATCTTTAGGTGGATTAACAATCTGAAGGTGATTAGAAGTGAAAGTTAAAAAGCACATAACGATAAATTTATACTCTCTGACTTCACTGTCCTGTATCACAGCTATTGCAGAATTTCTTTTTTAATCTGACTAGGAAGAGAACTGGAATCTGCTATAAGTTTTTCAAGTACACATGTAACCCAAGTATTTCCTAGGATATGGGCATGCTGCAGCAGAGTGAAAAAGCACCCAAACTGCACTGATCCATCACTGCATTCTGAGCGAGGTTTCCTTCTCCCTAGCCCCAAGAGATAAGCCAGGCACCTCTTAGGTTCCACTTAGGTAACTTGTAAAATCTCATTATAAACTCTGTCTTTACTACCACAATACATTGTTTATCAAGTTTAAAACATTAGTAAGGAGAAAAGCTGTCATGCAGTTACACAGGTGACACCTGTAGAGCAGCCTGGTATTAACCTGATCCAATAACCAAACTTTTATGATTGCCAGTCACACGGACAACCCTTTTCCTTGACTCATGCTGTTACCTCAGCATGTTTAGGCCTCACACCTACACCAAAAATAAAGTTCTTTCAGAGAAGTAGAAATAATAGGAGTGGCACATGAAATGCAATTATTTTTAATCTTGAATCAGAAATAAAGCCCAACTTCACTACGAGAGAAAGTTTAACTACTCACTACTCCCAGAATTAATACTCAAAAACCATAGCTCTGAAACAGTATCTTGAGAAGACAGACTCCTTATTTCTATTATTTAACACAGTACAGTTAATCAACTTATTACAAAGGAAAGAAAAGCTGTCTTGCAGAAAGTGATAGGGATTAAATAACTAAATCTGGGAAACACAATTAGCTCCAGAGCTGGCTCTCTGTTGCTTTTCATTCCATCTGAACTACCAGCTGTTAGTGACAGGCTGAACTTCTAGATCAAATAAAGCTTGGTTCACAGTTTAGATTTGTGGGGTACGTGATTAAAAAACAGACAAGAAAACCAGCACTAATCAACAACTGAAATGCTTTCAGGCAAAGCTTTCCCTTACAGAAGGAAAATGCAAAAACAAAAAAACACAAACCACCAAAGACTAAGAAAGCAACAATAAAAACAAACAAACCTCACCTTTCCTGGCCATGGAGGATAACGGCCCAGCTTCCCCCTAGAGAAAAAAGAAAGTATTAGGCACTAGAACCAGAATAAAAAAAACAACTATTACAGTATCTGCCTTTTTACATTATGTCATACTTTACACATTAAGAGAATTAGAACTTGCAGTCAAAACCTTCTGTGCAAGTCGTGACACAAGGCTGACACCTGCACCTAATGCAGAGCTCTGAACAGCCTGACCTCCCTGGACTGCCTGAACTGAAAGAACAGCAGCAGCAGAGCTCCTGCCTGCAAGATACAAGAATACAAGAGCAAGAGGAACTAAGAGTGGAGATTCCTTCCCAAGGAGCTGAAAAAAAGTACTGATGGAGGCAATGAGACCAAGTTCAGGTTGGCAACTTCTATCCACCTGTCCAGCGCAGCCACCGACTCCCAGCTCAGAGAGCCGAGGTTCTGCGTTCTTGCAGGAAAGCTTTAATGGCAGGATCCCCTCAACAGGTGTTCCACTACCACCTTCTTCAGGTGCTCACCACCACAGTAACATGTGCTAAAGATATGAAGAGCCAAAAAAGAAAGGTAGAAAAGTTTCCTTCCCACATTTGCAAACGTTTCCATTATGAAAGCTAGACAATACTAGAAATAGAGGAGGAAGAGATATTATTCTCAGCCCTCAGCAGAGCAGCTTTATCCTTATCTCACACTTGTCACTGACTCGTGCTTCAGTCTCAGAAAGCCTTCAGTTATTGTCTTGCAAGAGACTGGCAAAGAATCTGTGGGGCCCCACAGCTCCTGACACAAAACTTCTGCAAGGGGCACAGCAGCCCCCTGAGATGGCAATGCTGCACAGAGGGCTCAGCAGCCCCGGGCAGGCAGGAACACTGCCAAGAGCTGTGACCCTGTCTCACAGCTGATGCTCCCTCTCTTGTACCAAACTAGACACCCAGCAGACCCTTTCTGCTGTTGCAGTCTGATTGTTAAAAGTCCCTGTGACAGCTCGAGGGACAGCACCTGCCTGGGCTATCAGGTGCAAAACCAAAGCACAATAATCTGCATTCCACCACTGAGAGCGGTGTACTCCCCAAATTCTCATCTGAAAAAGAGAAATTTGCTAAAGGTAACCAATCTTTACTTACTTTGCTATATAAATTAGACAACTTCCCAGCACTGTCAATTTTTCAGATGAGAAGCTGCAGTTGTCACAGCCTGGAGCACGCGCTTCATTTTATCTGGGATATAAATACAAATGCATGCACTTGCGTGTTGGGAATTAACTACTACTTCGAGCCCTGGCAGGACGGTCTGGCCCATCCAGCACAGCAGAGCCCGTGCTCTTAATGGGCGCTTACAGGGAGCGCTGGAACACTCTCAGTTCTGCCGGCCAGGGAAGCAAAAATCACAGAGCTGCCTCTCTGAGGGCAGGATCGCAGCGAAAAGGGAAAATGGCTCCTGGGGCTTCCACAGGGACACCCCCACCTACAAAGAAACGCTCTCTTCCAGGGTTGTTGTGTTGCTTCATCAAAGCACGGCCCAGGAACGGGGTAATGGCTCTCCCCAAACACCCCCTCCTCGCCTCCCGAGGGACGGCAGCCCGTGCTCCCACCGAGCCCTGCAGGGCTCGCCCCTCCGTCCCGCTCCCCTCACCCTCCACCTCACACGGTTTCCTTCCTGCGACGCCCCCGCCGGGCTCCGGTGCCAGCGGAGCTCACAGCCCAGCCCGCCCGGCCCCCTCACACCCCGGGCCGA
>VWZF01006728.1:77142-117768 GCA_013396755.1 Sclerurus mexicanus | reverse complement strand
GCCTCATCCTCCTGATTTGTTGCTTTCCTACATGTTTTGTAAAAATACATTCTCTACAAAGAACAGAACTTTTCATGGTTTTCTCTGAGTGTCAGTCTCCACATGCTGTTCCACAGGTGTGTAGAAAGAATTAGGTGATGCTTTATTTAATGAAATGGTTATAAAAGTGAAAGAAAAAGGTTTAGCCTAATGAAGTACTATTACTCCTCTGCAAATTAATACTTTGAATACTTTTAACTAAAATAGATTTCAGATATAGTGAAAAACACATTTTAGTTAGCAAGATCTCATACCCAGTGCAGAATGTCCAAAATACTTCAGATATTTTAAGCTTAGTGTGTTAAGTATTGTAACACTGTAGTATAACACTTAATGTTTTGGTGGGGATGATTTTGTGGATAAAGACATAAGTTCACACCTTAGAAGGTACATCACAGGTATACTTCATTAAGTTAAAAGAGAAAAATGCAAATCTCGAAATTTGAGATTTTAACTTTTTTCTTTTTTTCTTCTTTTTTTTTTTTGTTTAGTGCAAAATAAGTATTCTTTTTCTNAGGAAGCTGTACAACTGCCAGCTACAAGCCCGTCAAATGAGAAATGAAGAAAAAACCAGTAAAACCCATGACCAACAAGAACAAAAGATCCTCCAGGTTATTTATCAAAGCAACAATGTGGGGGTTTTTGTGGTTTGGGTTTGGTTTTTTTTTTTTAATTGAATAGTTCTAGGAACTATGAGTAGAAACTGTTTTCCGAACATATTTACTGTTGTTGTCTGATATTATTCTTCTGAGTATTCCCACCCTTTAGCACTTGTTTCTGTATTCATTGGTACTGTTGAGCATGATGTTTCTCCATTACCTTTTGCTCATAATTGAATGTTTTAAAAAGTTTTACAACTTATAAAAAATTCTGCTGTATTTCTAATACCTGCCTGGATTTTTTAAATCTTTTGCAGTAGTTCTATTAAAATGTAGTGGGAACTGGTCAAAGATTACTGAAAGACAGAAATTCTGTGTCTCATTTAGATGTGATTTATTTTGAGTATTTTCATTTATTAATACCCCATCATAGAATATATTTTACTTCTTGATATATTTTCTTTCTTAATGCTTCAGTGCTGACTTAAGAAATTATTTTCTTCTGAGGCACTGCAAAATTTTTGCTTTAATAATCATTTTTGTTTGGTCTGTAGCAACAGGGCTTGAATGTCAAAAAGATTCTGTGTGTTAGAGGGAGAAAAAATCCAGTGGTGCTTGTCTTTACATTATAAATTTAGTTTTTAAATATTAAAAAAATATTACAGTGGACATTTTCAATGTGCAGGAGTTCTTAATTGCTTTTTTTGTTACTGTTCAGTGTGACTGATCAAAGACTCTCTGAATGAGACTTACTGTTTCAAATATGCTGAAGTTTTTTACAAAGAGTATATATATATGTATGTATATGCATTTTGTTTGGAAAGTGAAAACTCTGATGGTATTTTGGGTAAAAACTATAATTAAAGACAGCTGCTTAAAATTACAGTTTCTGTATTGAATTTTTTCCCTTCTTTCCATTCCATCTCCCATTAGATGGCAGTATTGTGAATATTCAGTGTATTGATGTTGATGTACTGAAAGGAGCTCAAACATTTTTATACATCTCAGATGCCTTTTCATTATATAACTTATGAATTTCAAGAGGAAGAAGGGTGAACTAGAAATGATAGATGGAAGTAGCAGATAAAGAAATTTGCATTCAGTGCACAGAAACCTAGCTAGTAGAAAAGTTGCATTCAGTCCTTTGTGTGTTCCAGCTTTTCTATGATTAAATACCCTCCTTGTTTAAAAAAAGTAATAAAGCTAGTTGTAGTAAACCATGAAGCCAGGCCATACATTTACCAGGTTTTTCTATCCATCTCTGTTTTCTTGACAGAAAATACTGTCCCAGCTTTTCACTTCAGGAGTTATTTAGCTATAGCAAGGATCTTGAAACGTTTTTTCCATTTAATACTCTTTTAGCCAAGCAATTAGCTTTTAAGCTAAAATATCCATGCTAAGGTTTATGTGGCAAAGTTTTAGTAATGTAGGGCTGCTGCAGCCCTACATTACTAAAAATGTTCTGCTGCTAATAGCAGAACAGATCAGGAACTGTCCACACTTTGGACAGAGTCAGATCTGACTGACTCCAAAATGAACCTGCTGCTGCCCAAAGCTAAGCGTATCATCAACTCTGTCAGTATTCATGTGATAGAAAATTTAGAAATAATAAAAATCACTGTGCAGCAGCTGTGAGAGAAAGGAGTGAGGAAAATGTTGAAGAAACATCTCTGCAGACACCAGAGTCAAGAGTGAAGTAAAGCCTGGGAAAAATGGGTGTGAGGGAAGCTAGTGTTAGTTTTGTTGTCATTTCTCACTGTCTCTTTTTAATTGACAATAGAGTAATGCGATTTCCTCAAGACGAGTCAAAGATGGTAATTGGTCAGTGACCTCCCTGCCCTTATCTCAACCCATGAAATTGTTCATCTTATTTTCTCCACCTGTCCTGCTGAGGAGAAGAAATGAGAGAGCAAGTTGGTGGACACCTAGCAGTCAGAACAGGGTTAACCCATTATAATAGTTTATATGTATATGCAAACATATTGATTTAATTAATGTAGTCACTTTTAAGTATTTTGGAGTATTAGGTACAGTAACTTTAGTCTAAAAATTGACTCAGCACCTACAGTTTTCCAAGTGAAGGCTTCTTTGCATTTTCATGACCACTGAGATTTTATTTGAATAGGTCTAACATAGTCTACCTACCTGCATAATTTGGAAAGAAAAACAGTGCAACAATGCTTTGGGGGACTAAAGACCCTGAGATTTTAGGGTCTCCATTGCACAACAGAATACATGGTTATAGAACACCCTTCTAGACCTTAGGCATAATGCTGTTCTCTCTTGCTTCTTTTTTGTTCTTTCCGCAAAAAGCTGGGCAAAGCTGTAACCTGATATGATAGTCATATGGATTTGTTTTGAAAAGTTCAGTGCTGGAACTTTATATGCCTGTAAAGACCCCAAGGGGGTACCGATGGGCTTTTGATGTAGCCACAGTGGCTGCAGTGAAATCTAAGCAGTTATCTACCCTGCCTGGCCTCTCAGAAGACCCTTCTGCTGTGGGACTATTGTGAGTTAAAGATCAGCAAGGACCAACAGCCACTACACCAGTGCACAGGCGACAGTACTGAACAAACTGTGACGCTGTAATCCCTATCCATAAACTGATTTGGAAGCTGGAGAGTCAAGGGGTAGTCAGCAAGACCCACTCACCCTTCAACAGCCCCATCTGGCCTGTACGTAAATCTAACGGAGAATGGAGATTAACTGTGGACTATCGTAGCTTGAGTGAAGTCACTCCATCATTGAGTGCCGCTGTGCAGATATATTGCAGCTCCAATATTAGCTGGAGTCCAAGACAGCAAACTGATATGCCACCATTGACATTGCTAATGCATTTTTGTCCATTCCCCTAGCTGCAGAGTGCAGGCCACAGTTTGCTTTTACATGGAGGGGCGTGCAGTACACCTGGAATCGATTGCCCAGGGGTGGAAACACAGCCCCACCGTCTGCCATGGACTGATTCATGCTACACTAGAGAAGGGTGGGTCTCCAGAACACCTACAATATATTGATGACATTGTTGTGTGGGGGAACACAGCAAAGGAAGTTTTTGAAAAAGGAAGGAAAATCATCCAGATTTCTCCTCAAAGCCAGTTTTCCCATCAAAAAGAGTGAGGTCAAAGGACCTGCCAGAGAGATTCAGTTCCTAGGCGTGAAATGGCAAGATGGATGATGACAGATTCCAACAGACGTCATCAACAAGATTGTAGCAATGACTCCACCGACGAACAAGAAAGAGACCCAGGCTTTTCTAGGAGCCATAGGCTTCTGGAGGATGTACATCCCAGAGTACAGCCAAATTGTGAGCCCTGTTTACTTTGTGACCTGTAAAAAGAATAATTTTCAATGGGGTCCTGAAAAGCATCAAGCTTTCAAGAAGATCAAGCAAGACATTGCACATGGCAGTTCGAATGGGACCAGATGTGAAGAATGTACTTTATTCTGCAGCTGGAGATAATGGTCCCTCTTGGAGCCTCTGGCAAAAGTTGACTGGTGAGACACGAGGGCGATCACTTGGTTTCCGGAGCTGAAGCTACAGAGGATCTGAAGCCAACTACACCCCTATGAAGAATGAAATCTTAGCAGCTTGATCCTTGATCCTTTGGGTCAAGGGGACACTACATAAGTAATTTTTAAAAATATGATATCATGTAGGATACATACAGTGTCTGAATTCAACATGGTAGTTTGCTTCATACTATCAAAAAACATCTGATAGAGCAGAAAGAAATGCTTTTGTGCCTTTTTGGTCATAACTTGTGGATGTTAATGAAACAAAGGAGGGTTTGTAAGTACCTTTGTAGAATCCTAGTGTGACACATTTGTTTGGATAGTATCTTCTCTTGAATAATTCTTTCCCCCTGAAAACTAAGGAAAAGGGAAAAAGGAAAATTTTTATTAAAGTAGAATTGGTTTTCACATGTGGGATTTTTGTTCTGGACTTTTTTAACTGCGAGCTCTGGCATATTCCTTTATATGTCACTTACAACTCCTGTCTTATCTTGCAGTGCACTTGTAGGAGAGACATGGTGTCAATATCCATGGATGTCTTCGTGAGGAAGTTTCAACCAGACAGGTACCAGCTGTGGAAACAAGGCAAGGATTTATACACCATTGATCATACGAAACCAACTCCTGAATCAACTCCTGAAGTAAAGATTTGGCTACAGAGAAGAAAGAAAATACAGAACTTTCCCAAGAGGTATTTATGTTTTTTATCCTCTATTTAATTGTCTTTAACATGATGCCAATTTCTTTTTGTTTTTGTTTGGCCACTTTCTCTGATATTGTTGTAGTTTTGGCCAGTGTACTGTTTAAAGGTAAACCGATGTAGAAATTAATCCAAGTCAAGAAGAGATTACAAGTCAGAATTACAATTTAATAAAAGGATTACAATAAATACAATGATACAGAGAAAAAATTTGTTCTGACCTACAAAAACAGATGTATAGTCCAGCACCCTGGGACACGAACAGAATGGTGTTCATTGGCTCCTGTGCCGAGTGCCACTTGGCCTCCCTGATTACAAAGTAAAAAAAGGAAAGAAAAAACCTTTTGGTGAGGATGATGGTCACAGTTGAGAGTGGCAGTCACAGTCCTGTTGAAGTTCTGGTCCTTCTCTGGATCTGATAAGTGTTCTCAGAAGTCCCAAACCCCAACGTTATATATGCTTGGACTCAGATGGGAATGCCCAGTACCTCCCTCAGGGCACGGAGTTTCACAATGGGTGATTTACACTATGAGTCCTGAGATACTCCTTGGTGGTCCATGACCCCTCAGGCTGGGTGTGAAGGTGCTGATGCTTCCCCGGAGGGGAGTTATCACAGCCGAGTCACTGGTGTGAAGTCAGGAAAACTTCCCTATCTCACAGGGTTCTTTAACACTCAGGTTGTAGCTTGAGGGGTCAGGTGTGCTCTGGGCAGCTGCTGCCAATGATCCATTATTAACAGTTCATGAGAAATGACACAGAGGGTGTAGAACACACAGTTTTGGTTATGCTCACACAGTGATAAACTGGTCCCGGCCACTAAAACTAGGACAGCCAGAACAGAGTTAATTTTCTGATGGTATCTGTGAGGGGGTGACACTCGGAGCTGGGTGGGTGTGCCTAGGTTTTTAGTCTATGCCACCCACCTCCGTGGGCTGGAAGTAAGGAATTCTCACTTCTGAGAAGGAAGAGGGTGTGGTGTGTTCAGGGGGCCTGAGGACCATTCTCTTTGTCTCAGAAAGCTATGTGGCACTAGGTTGGGTTGGCTGAACTACATGAGCATTTTGCATGTAATCACCCTCTTTTATACACTGTCATTGATCGTATTGTTGCTGTTACTGTTCATTTTCTTATTTCATTGCTGTTTCCAGTAAATTGTTATGTCAACCCATAATCTCTGCATTTTCTCTCTCTCTCTTACTGAAGAGGGGGAGGGGAGCAGCTGAATGGAGTTTTAACTTTCGTCTGGGCTTAAACCATGCCACATGTTTTCTTTCAATTCATTATTTTAGGTGAAAATTATTTCTCTGATATATTAGGATGAACTTGGGGACCAGCAAGTCTTTTTTCAGAGTGACTGTGAAAAGTTAATTCAACTTAATGTATTAATGCAACTTTATAAGCTGAAGTTAATGATTATGGAGAACATTAAAATGCACTCCAGTGTTGCATTTAGAATCTTTCTTTATTAAGGATTATTGCATTAAGATTTCCAAGGAGTGGATGGTTTTCATTGTTTCTAGTGACCACTGCAACCAAAAGACAGAGGAGAAGTCTCTTAAGAGCTGAGGTAAAAGTTAAATGGGAAAAAACTTATCATAAAGCTGTGGCAGAATCCCACCAGCCGTGTGAAGTCTCTAGTAAAAGTCTTAGCCCTCACTACCATCTAACTTCAAGGAGATATGACTGTCTATTTATCACACTCTCACAGTGCTGCAGCCAAGACCAGTCTGTGTCTACCACAGGTCAAAGGCAGATCATAATTTTGGCATAAGAAAGGCCTAAATCTGAGTTGTTGGTACTGACACCACTGAGAAGATTTGAAGAATAAGGTTTCTCAGCTGGTAACTGAGGCTGTAAAAGCTTTGACATACTAAAGCAGTTTCATAACTATTTTTGTCGTATGCGTTATGTTTTTTGTTTGCCTTGCACAAACATTTGTTCTACACTTGTGTTGTCCTGTTTTACCCCTGTTTTACAGGGTCTTTACAGATTTTCTTCCTCATTATCTAATAAATATCTACTTTATTTCTAGCCAAAAGTGGGCAGTTTTATTAGTATCTACTTGACTGCATAGTGCAGTTTTCTGGGTTGAAAGTAATACTGAATTTTTTAAGACCTTTTTCCTCCTTCAAATAATTTTACACTATAGTTGCTTTTTTAACTTGGTCTTTAACCAAATCTCCTTATTTTCTTTGTAATTTAAATGTCTTTTTTTTGAGGAAAAGGAAAGGAAAGTCAACCTGTAAAGAAAAGGAACAACTGCCACAGTAGCGAAGCATTATAGTTGTATCAGAATAGTTTGTGAGGTAGAATCACTTCTTGAAGGCAACCAGTGAAGCAGTTGAACAGCCAGTTTGTTAGCACATGTATAGTACTAACTTGGACTCACAAAGAATAATTCAGTTGTTTAGCTAGGTGTCATTTTACCCTGTATGTATTGTACAGTGGAAATACAAATTGCCACTTGAACCAGCAGTGATTTATTTGGTAGTACCCTTATGGGCAGCTAGTTTTGACTAAAAACAGAGACTTTCAAACAATTGTGTTGAAATAAAAACATATGGACTGATTCATGCATTTAGCTAAGCTAATAAACACAAGTCCAATGCTATTTAAATCTTGAGTTGGCTTTTGCTCAGGCATGGTGACAGTGTGCTTTGCAAGGGAGGATAAAATATTTATTCAGCTTCATTTCTAGGGTAATGTGTCGATTGAAATTGTCATCATTTTGATTATGGGAATAATACAAGTTCCAGCAGAGTGAAAATAAAAATACCATCTATGGTTATCTTCATGAATATAGTGACAGGAAGAACTTTACTCTGGCATTTATGGCTGAAATACTTTGCTACTATATGCATCTAATGATTGCATGTAAACAGTAATAATACTTTCTGTTATATTACAAAGTGAATTGATGGTCGTCTCATACTTTGGCAAATTTTCTGTAAATTACTATTTCAAAGAGGCAGTGTTGAAAGGTATATATTGGTGGACATAGAATAAAATATGAAGGGTAGCAAAATGTTTTTCTGGAGATATGCAGAGTCTAAGATACAAGACCTTTGTAAAACTCCTAATTCACCTGTGATAGTTGGGCTTTTATCACTAATCTGTTATGAGCTTTGAAACCTGCTGTGTGATGAAGTACATTAAAATCTCCTCCTGTGTCACATAGTTGAATTTGAAACTAAACTAATCTCCCGTTACATTTATCCTGAGCACATAATTTTCTGATGGGTTTTCCATTTGTCCTGCCCTAAGCTTTCCCTTCTACTTTGGAGGGTGCAAAACGTTGTGCTGAAAATCTAATTCAAGTTTTTTTCAACACAGCATTATGAGTTATATTACTTGATATCGTAACCTTTCAAAATATTTGGTGATCATCATTTTTATGTTTTTCAGGTACTTTTTTTGTGTTAAAAGGCATCTGAAAAGCTTCCAAACAGATCTGATTTTACAGGTGTATTCAAACTAGTGTTTTATTATCACTGAGGTTTGGAAATATCAACTGATTCTAGTGCTACAAAGAGTGTTTTGTCTTCATTACTTTTGGAAGAGTAATTCTCTTTCAGGTTCAAAAGAGTGACTTATTAAAAAGCTAGTTTGGACACTAGTTAAGTAGTAATTACTTAAAGACTATTTCACTATTTTAATGACTCTGCTGTAGAATGGTGATAAAAGATTAGAAGGTTAAATCCAATCAATTGTTAATCTATCACACAATAAATTGTAACACTATATCAGCACAAAAAGATGAAAAATTGTCAGGTTTTTTACCACTTTAAGCAGGTGAAAGGGACATATATATTGGTAGATGTTTTATCTTATCCAAGACAGACTTTCAACTCTGACAGCAGTATCTCCTGTAACAGCTTCCAGAACCTCAGATCTCGATCTAAAAAGCTTAAAACTCCAGAGGACAAGAGAGTATCTGCTATGGTAGCTGATGCAGAAATCATCATGACTGAAGCAGCTACTGCTGCCTTCAAGGTCAGTGAAGAATCTGAAAAAAAAGAAGGAGTGATAAACACAGAAGTGCCTTCTGGGGAAGAAGAAAACAGTAGTAGAATGCAGCTGGATCAACATTTATTGGATCATGTCAAGGTTGCAGGTGAGATAAGGACTGATTACGTTTCACATGTACATTAGAGGCTGTTTAATTCCACAAATTAGTGGATGTTAAATCATACTATTATCCTAGAATAGGATACTAAAATACGTCTATATAAAGTTACGCAGAGAGGATTGATACTCGATGAGAAAATACCAAAATTAATATTCTAAACAGAGAGTAATATCACATAAACTGTTTTAATGAAGTGTTTTTAAAGAAGCAAGAAGAATGTTTTGTAGATCTTATTTCTTTAGTGGACTCATATGTTTTACAGCAAAATGTTTTTGATATGGAAATGATACAGAATGTCTTTATGCTATTCAAACAGTATAGAATATACATGCTTGCCCGTGATGAACCTGCATTCTTTACCTGTGCACAAAAATACTCTATTTTGTGACTCCAGATTTCTTGTCACTTCCTGTTGAACTGTTCAACAGTGCAAGTTATAAAGGTCTTGCAAAGCTGAAGATTATTTTTTCACCCCCCACAAGTTTTTTTATACTGATATACTTGGTCTATTCTGGGCTTCATTTATTCTATTTCACATTTCATTTTAGTTCGTACGTAGTTCCGCATTTCTGTTCATAAAGGCAAATAAGTTTGTGAGCAATCCCATTTTGTTTTATATTGCTACTGAAACTTGCAAATTTCATATAGACTATTTCCATTATTCTGAATATTAATAGTTATGTTAATGCTTATTTGGAGGAAGTAATCACCATATTTGATTAACATAAAGATAAGAAAGTATTGCAATATGGAGGCTTAGAAATTCCTGTATACAAATTATTTGGTGCTCTATCAAAGCTTTTCTAGGTCTGTTCTAATAGCCTTTTTTATTTAAAGAAAGGTGCTGTAGCTTTACAGCTTCCCCCAATTTTTAATAAAGGTTTAGAATGTTCGTAACCACAGAGAAAATAGTATTTAGTTGGCAGCTGTTCTATGTTTATTGGCAAGGGAAGAAAAAGTGGAGAAGAGTGGAGAGCTGCCCTCTCTCCTTTGCCCTATTAAAGAATATTGTCTGGACCTTTTCAGGAAAAAGGATGTTTTTAGATATGATGGTGGAAACTCCAGTACTCCTGTTGAAGAAGGTAGTTTGTTCTGCATTATCTCTGGCTACTATGTCCATTATACTCAGTTCAGGCAGTACTGTTTGTTCCCAGAGATTACATTTTGATACTGGCTTTGTATTACTAAATTTTATATTCATTTGACCTCAAAAAGAAATTTTTCAGAAAAACAAGTTCAAATAACCATTGTAAAGAAGGAATGGAAAGGGATTTAGCAATATTATTTTCTTGAATATCCTGGATGTCCTACTGTTCAGAATTCACCACAGTGTGTTCCACAGGGTTTTTCAGGAACATGTTTTTTAAGTGACCTCTCTAGCCACTTGTTCTGTCTTTCCAATGCAAACATCAGCAGATGAAGAATTTTTGTGAAGTAAAATGCTCACCATTTCACTCTTCGGCATCACTGGGATATACAAATATGATAATTTAAAACAAAATAAAATCATGTTAATTGCTTTTCATTTTTAGACCACTGCTGTTGTTTTCAAAATATTCTTGGTATCTATTTGAAATATGGCTGCATAATTATAAACCATTAATCTTTGCTTATTTTCATTTTTAAAGCAGGCATAATAGGTATAAAATGCATGGTATCAAGTTCAATATACCAGACTTCTATATTTTTTTTTCACAATGGGTTAAAGTGCATATGGGCTGTCAAAATAAAGAAGCTACATGAATATTGATTATTTTGAATGAAATGAAGACCTGTTGTAATTCAAATGCAAAATACTGATTAAACGATTAAAACTACATTTCATGCTCCAAACTCAAACCATTTACAATTCATTTATTCTTTGATAAAACTTATATTCCACATTTGTGTATGCCATTCTACCAAATGCTTTTCTGTATGATTTCTAAATGAGGAGCCATGCTTTGAATTGGAATAATTTAGATTGCTTTGAAATTCAAAATGGTGATGTAAAGTGGGATTTATTAACAAATCATATTCTTGATCCACAGGAAACATCACTTCAGATTCAGTTTTGAGTCCTGTTCCTGTAATAGAGAAAACAAAAACGGAAGATGAGAACAGGATAGATTCCAGTCATCCGTTCTTTACTCTTCCAGATTCTGTGGCCAGCAATCCTGCTTCTGATAGCTGTAGAAAAGAAGAGAGTTTGAAACCTCAGAATCAATATGTTTCATCCATACCATACCATAAAGAAGAGGGACAAACTTCTGAAACAGAAAATACAGATAAAAAAGAAAGCATCGTGGTAGAGGATGATATCACCAACCTAGAAAGCTGTGGAAGGAGTTTGGAACATGGAGAAGTGCTCATTGTAAAAAAGAATGAAGAAGATGGCATGGAAACATCTAGTGTATGTGAAGCAAATTGCACCATAACAGTGACATATTCTTGATTTAATAAAATATGAATGAGAATTTTTTTAGTGAGACTTGATATCCGTATTAGAGCTCCTAAGAATATGCATAATTTTAATTAGATGATAATTTGAACATGTTTTGAAGTGCTCAGACTGAGTAGGAATTTTGATCCAAAAGCAGAATGTTTCTGGAGCTTGTTTATTGACATATTTTTCCCTGTTACTTTAGATGTCTAGTAATTTCACTTATACATGAATCTCAAGTGTCAGCAACTATTCTTAAGATATTCCCATATTCACTTCCTGCTAATATGAGCAAAGCTGTGAATTTCAGTTACTAACTATTCTTGGATTTTGGAAATAGCTTAAAATATGTAAAGGAAACACTTGAAGGACAAGATCCTGCTATTAAAAAGAGTATATTTTCAGGTTTTAAGTAGTAGGTTTTAAAAATGTTTTCTCATTGGGGCACTTGCAAACACCTTTTTTACCTCCAGATGCCATCAGTAACTGGTTTAATTTGGGATTCCCCCAATGGCACTCAAATGTGGAGTGGTGAAAGCTGCACTTCAAGAGTTTGTAGTGTTTGCCTTAGTTCTTGAAGCTTGAATACCTTTAAGCTGAATGTATGTAGAGGTGTTTGAGGAATGACTCCTCTGTATATCAAATCAACACATTACTCACATATAATAATGACTTTCAATTTATTTTTTTTGATTCCTGTGGAATTTTAGTCTCTCCCAAATGAAGTCAGAGAGCTTCTGTCTTATTTTTCTAGCCACAGTTAGTGGATGTATTGTACTTCTGGTCTGCAGAATTATTTGGGCTGATTTTCCATTCAAATATCACCTGAGCAAAACAGGATTTATGCTCTGTAAGCTGGGAAAAGCTGCAGTAACTTATACCTGAAATGATTTGTTTGATGAGGATTTCACATTTTAAATTAAAATATATATTCTGAATTAAAGACAAATGTAGTATTTGTACACTAAAGATCCTTCAAGTGCCATGATAGTATTTACAGACTTGATGTCTATGCTTGTTCACAGAACAATGCTTTTGTTCATCATAATTAACTTTGCAGAATTACACACTAAATAAGTTATGTTTTTTTTCATTTTCAGTCAGAGGAAATTGTAAGAAAGAAAATATCTAAGAGTTGGCGTCATCCACTGAATAAGCCCCCAGCTAGATCTCCCATGACTTTGGTTAAACAGCAAGCAACTAGTGATGAAGGTGAGTATTATTGCGTATGTTTTTCTGATGGTAACTTTCTGTCTACGTTAGACCATATATATAGGCTTTTGCGAAAACAAGCAAGATGAAATAATTTTTTTTCTATCTGGAATATGTAAGTGTTTTAATTCACAGACATGTCATATTTACACTCCAATTCTTCTGAAAGCATTGGGTCTGTCTTTGCAGAAAGCTCTGAAAAATAAGAGACCATTTTAAAAAAAGTATATTCACTATTTAAGTGTTTCTTATTAGAACTCACAGCAGTCATGTTTAAGAACAAGATTTCCATTGTATGAGCATAGATGAAAGTGTCGTAAGAGTTCTTTGAATATGAATCTTGCGTGTAAGTCATAGTCCCCTATACTGCTTTAAAGATACCTTTTCCTTGTCTCCTTTTTGGTAGATGTTGGACATTTGGGACGTGTTAAGCCATCAGTGTCTTAAAATACTATACTTCTAATTCAGGAAAAAAAGCTATAGTTTTTTTGGGTATTATCAGAAGTGTATCAGGAGTATTTACATATGGCTCGATTTCCAAGCTTTTGTTTGGTCTCATATGGTAAGAATTGCCATTTATCTCCCTCTAGTTTTAGTGTCACAAAGCTACCGGAAGCTTCCCTTGCATTTTCTTGCCTTCCCTTGTGTTTCCTTCCCTTGTGTTTCCATCCCATGTGTTTCCTTCCCTTGCATTTCCTTGCATTTTCTTGCATTTCCTTGCATTTCCTTGCATTTCCTCACCTTGCCTTGCCTTGCCTTCCCCTTTCCTTTCCCCTTGCACAATCATTTTGAATGTAAATATTTTGCAGTCCTGAAATTTAGTGCTAGATACCACAGTGATCAAAGGCATTAAATCAATACATGGAACTTCTCAGGTGGTCCTTCTGTGAACTGGAGTATTTTAACTTTAGAGAGCCACTGTCTTGTGGAGACAGACTACAAAATCTGAGAAATTTACCCAAGGTGGGGGTTTGCTTATCTGAAGTAAATTGGAAAAGAAAATCTGCTTTACCCAGCAATCATATATATAGCCACCTAAAGCTGAGAAATAAAGCTGCTTTGTTCTATCAAACATGGCTTGTGAAGCTTTTTGAACTGTTTGTCTAAACTATCCATCAAACTAGAAAACAAGTGAACGCCTTTTTCATATCACTTTATAGCATCTTAGTTCTGTAAAGCACAAAATTTTCAGGTGCTGTTCTCCAGAATCTCTTCAGTTAGCAGGACTGGAGATTGTTTCTCACACTCCCTTAGACACTTTGATACTCTTGAGCTGATACTGTGTCTGTAACTACAGGTCTGATTCCAACATTGCTATATACTACAGTGTTTACTTTGTACCTGATTTTTTCCCCCCTCAGTAATTGCTTCTTAACAGCAGCTGTTTCTTACAGCTACAAGTAAATCTTCTTGACTTCAGAGAGTGACAGCATACCCGTTAATTGATTCTTGTTCTTGTAACTAATGACTATTATACTTCCAGTTATCCCCAATTTAGGCATTGTTGAACTGAGTGTTGTGATTTCAACTGACCCCTCATCAATACATCTCCCTCCTTGTTTCAACCCTGTAGTATTTGATTTGTGTCTTCTGTCTCAGTAGTTTTTGAAAGCTGTACTCTCTCAGTTTTTATCTGAGCCACAGTTTTGCCAGGCATGATTCTTCAATTAGCTGTTAAGCATCTTTCTGAAAATTAGACACAGCTTATACCCACGATCTGTATCATATATGAATATGTTTGGATACCCTTAGGGCTAGATGGAGTATATTTCAGAAAGTGTTACGGTAATTTACAGGATGATATTAATATTAAGATTCATCTAGTAAAGTAATTAAAGATTTAAATATGTGGTAGGTTGCAGTGAAATTGCTCTTTTTTTAATTAGAGATTATATCCCTTTTTCCTGCTGATGCTTTTTCAACATTATACTTAAATCATAGTGTAAAATTCCTATTTAAGCATGGATTGTATATGATATAATCTGGCTAGATGATGATGTGATGACAGTTGTATTTCAAGGATTCTGCTAAGTTCATGTTTTCCATCTCATCCAGTAGTTTGCCAACTACCTGGAGTATTAATTTTATGTCAGAGGAGCAAAATCCCTATACAAGAAGTTGTACACCTTAACGTCTTTTCTCTTTTCATTATGTTTGCCTTCTGAGTAGATAAGGGTGTATTTTTGTTAGAAAAAAAAGAGTTGTCTTAGAATCATTTCAAGTAGCTATTAAGGACCTGTCTGCTTAGTGATTAAAGGAAGTAGAGTTTTATTGGACATGGCAGTTATTGGTATTTCCTAGCTGCAACTGGAATTATTATTATTTTAATGCATCTGTTTCTTGCCATAATCTGGTTTATCAGCTGCCTTTTGTAAGAACACAGGAAGAAAAACAATATATTTTGGGTGAGCAGAATGTTTACATCCAAGTCAGAGATTGAAGAACTGCTGAAGGAGACTGGCAAACTGAAGCCTCATTAGCTTTCCTGACACATGCTGGCATGCCAGTTAAAGATATGTGGCCAGATGAATGCCAGTCAAAGGAGATTTTTCTGATTTTGTTCAGGATTGTTTGTGTCAGGTACCGGGGAAGTAATCAGTATCAATGTACTAACAACTATGTTTCTCTTTATGAAGGTGCTTCCTCCATATGTTGGAGTTACCAGAAATGTAATTCAGCATGCATATTTACTCAGTTCTTTTGCTTTGTGTTTTTGAGCAAAAAGGATGCTGGTTGAGACTATTATAATATAGACACTTGGTAAAGTTTCTGAGTTCATCTATTCTTTTACAAGGAGGATTTATGTATTGATACATTAGCTTATATTTTAATTTATCTGGGTCCAGTAAAATCATAACTGTAAACAAAATGGAGGAAGAAGGTACAGGCTAGTGCTGTTACGAAAAATTAAGAAATTGGGGCTTTATATTTCATCTGCAACTCATATCACTTTCCACAAGTTGGGTAGTCTGTAGCCGTTTCTAATACAGATAATTTATATTCAAATTAATATATTTGAAGTCTTTCAGATACTAGGGTTCTATTAGGAAGTTTCTGTGAATAGAGGTGATCAGAGTCTGTTGATAATATGAAGGCAGCATTCTTTGACACTGTCAGCCATTTCAGAATCATAATTTTGCAAACAGAATATTATCATATTCTACAGCATGCTTAAATCTTAGCAGAGACTTTCTGGATTCACTTTTAATACAGAGTCCTTTGTCTGAAATTAATTACTTTTCACAGGATCACTTGGACATTAGAGTTTTGTGGGGGTTTTTCATCACTGCATATGCTGCTGTATGTGCATATTTCTTTATGAAAAATAGTTGGGTTAATTATTTGTTGTCTAGTGGTGTTACTTTTTTTTCACTCTCCCTGAAGCCTTTCCTTATGTGTGTCTGACTTCTGACTCTCCCTTATGATTTTTTTTGTGGAATTAATGCCTAAAGGACTGAACACTGAGAGATACTGTGGACTGTGGAGTCAATCCCAGAAAAGCTCAGGCTGCCTGTTTGAAAAATTAAGTGGAGCAGTACAGTGTGGGCTGTATGTCACACTCAACATACTAACAATTTTTAAGTAATGAACCTTGGTCTTATGCTCAGTGCATTATATTAACTTGTGTTAATAATATTCTGTTACACTCAATGCAGTTGTATTTCTGCTCCCTTAAGGAATAAAAAAGCAAATTGAGCAGGAGTAAGCATACTGACTTTGGATGCACATTGATTGGTCCCAGAGATTTTTTTCCAGCAGTATTTGGGCATGCAACATTAGAAACTGTTTTTAGATTCAAGTAGACTAAAATTTCCCATTGCCCTAAACGATATAATTATAGCATGTAGACTGAGTTCAGTATGGGGCTCTTTGTATATGGTTTTTAGCATTTTAAATGTGATGCAGAATTTCAAACTAATTTTAATTTCTTTTTAAGATTTGCTTTCTTTGTAAGATAAACAAAAAGAGAGAACCTTTATGAGTGGAAGAAGTAGCTTCTGCTATGACATGGAATGAAACCTCTGCTTTTATGTTTGCTGTCAGCATCCTGGGAGATGTGCTTGATTTGATACTCGTAGTCAAACCATTTAAGGCTTGTTCAGTAATGTCATAAATAGGATAAGCCTGCTTAAATAGGGCAAAATTACACTTGTAGATGCAGTTATGATTCTTTTGTTGCAGAACTTAAAATGTGAGATTCTGCTTGAAGATTCTCACTTATTTCAGAAAGAAATGTTAACTTTTTTCCTGGTGTTGCATAGGAGATAGATATGAATTTGTTAACCAATTGTAAAAGCATGTTTATATTTATTTATTTATTTATTTTCAGTACTGCTTTCTCTCCCATACTGTTTTGTTGAGAGAAGTTTTACTCCTTTAAAGTACTTTGCTCTTGTGTGAGTTATCAAGTCCATAATTTGCATTTTTTGTACATCATCTAGCAGTGAAGACTCCAGCACTATCTACCACTTGCAACAATATTGCTATGATAGAAAAATGTATTTTCTGTCCTTTTCTCTAGTACCTGCATTGCTTCTGATTTCTTTAAATTCAATTTTCAAGATATGATTACCATAACTAATAAAAAGTTCTCACACTTATGAAGCATGTGGTGTTCTGAAGACCCCACAAAAAATCTTTACAAAAGTGTGGTATAATCTTTAGTAGGTATTTAGGAAAAAGACATGTTAAAAGGTCAAACACAAGCTTTTGCTGAACGTCCAGTACTCTTGTCAGCTTTTTGGGACAGCAGCTGATCTCCAGAAGTGGCAAGAACTGATTATTGCCAGTGGCAGCTCTTGTCCTCTGGGTCAACCTTGCAACTCTAATTGCATAGTTTTCTTAGCTTCAAAGTATGGCATTTTACCTCTGAAAGGACTAGATAGATAGGCAGTCTTGTATAGAAAGGCATGTAGAATTTCTCATTATCAAGTGTACCAAAAAGAAAATGGATTTCCTGCTGCATTAGTGCAGCATCTCAGTAGCCATCTCAAGGGTAGCTTTGGAGTTGGTAGGCAAACAAGATATGACATTTGCCAAGAAGACAGGTCCCTCTTCTGTAAGGTTATCTTCTGGAGTTGAGTTTCTGTCTCTGTAATTATGGTCCAAAGAGAAACACCAAAAATGTATAACTTGCTTTTATCAAAGATTAATTCACTGAGGTGTTGGTGCGGAGTATTGCCTAGGAAGTTATTCTAGTAGTAATTTTTGATTTTCTAACCCATGGAGTTATCATTGCCTTTGTCAAAATCTGAAGCTGCTTTGTAAAACATCGGTATTGGAAGGGTCTTGATTTTAATACCAAAAGTGGTTTTACTAAATGTTTTTTCCTGGCTGAGAAGTGTGTGTAATGTATATTTTTAATGTACAAAATAATTACACTTAAGAAATTGATCCTTGAGGAAGTTTAAATGCAATTGTTGTCTAGTGTATGAAGCGTTTATGGGATATTTGTTTTAGTGATCTGTGCAAGAACTCTAGCTTGAAGCTATTAATTTCTAATTCCAGTTCAGGAATTGGTTTGTCATATGAATTTGGACCTGTAATCAAGTCTTTCTGGTTTGCATCTTCTGTGCTTAGCTTATGAAGATAAGTAGCTACCTGAGGCCTTGATTCAGTGGAGAACTTCAGCACAATCTTAACCGTACACGTTCAAGTAACCTTGTTCCTCAAATTTCAATTGTGTTTTGCCCAGAGGCCCTTGTGCTGAAATAGTATATTGACATAGGTTAGATTTGTGCTGCCTGAGAAATATAAAATAACCATAAACATGTTTTCCCCAGTTGGTACCGTTTTTTGTCTCTAGAGTAGCATAAAACAAGATCATATTGGTGATTCTGCTTTGTATTACTTATTAAACACTCTAACAGTATGAGAATTGGATATTTATTTGATTGTATATTACTTGAAAATATGGTCAATAAAGATACATTTTAATTTCCGGAATTAAAAAGTACCATCAAATAATTCTGTTGTATCTCAGTGACTCTTTTTATTAATAGAGAAGAACCTGATGTTTGGGAGAAAGTTTTCTGTATTTTTCAACTTTTCTACAGATGTGTATCCTGGCAAAATCTGGTATTTCATAATTAATTCAGTAAATATGTATATGGATGACAATAGCAATTCCTAAAAATTCCAGTCTAATTTTAGGTATTGATTAAGTTTTCCAGTCTTAAGTACAGAGACCACAAGCAAATCAAATTAGAATTCAAATATGAATTTTGTTTTTTAAAAATTGTGAAAACTTATATGGAGGGAATGGAATGAAGAAAGCAGCTGTTAATAAGTCTTTTACAGTGTTGGGAATTAAAGCTTTTCAAGAGAACAAATATTGCCAGTCTTTAGCTTATAGTCTGGGCTTGTAGTGGTTTTGCACTGACAACTATGTTTTTTTGCTGATAGGTTATGCAGTAGATTCCAGCAGGTTTTCCTTTTTTTCTTTTGTGATTTTGCTGAGATGCCTCTTTGAACTGACTTATAAGTATAGTGGCTATTCTTTAAGCCTACGCAATGTAAAGAAAGGTGAAATTGCTGAAATTGTTTTAATGTACATATATATAATAATGGAAATTATAGCACAAATATGCTATAAATATTTCGTATTGGCAGTTCCTACAGATATAAGAACATGTCACTTTCTGTGGCCTCCTGTCCATGCTTTAAAAACAGTTGACTAGTGGGTCACCTTTGGGCTTGGTTTTTGGACATGGTAAGTAGCTGTATTTCTGGAGTCACTAGGTACTTCGTGGATTTTAGCATCAGTAAGCATTTGTTGCTTTTGCTTCAGCTTAGGTAGCCAGAATTAGTAGACATCTCTGACAATTTGAACCTTAAGGGTTAAATTCTTCATTCCATATGCACCAAAAGGTCGTGCAGCTATTTAGGGAATTCAGTGAATGAAAGATTGAATTTTACCCCTTGTGTTTATTGTGTGTCTTTATGATCTGCCATTTTCAGCCGTGAATTATTTTGTTCCAGAAATTAATAAGCAGACAAAAATGGTAATTTTCAAAAATGACAATGCAATAGCTTTGTAAAGCTAGTTTTAAAGATTAATATAAAACAGAATCTCTATGGTCTAAGTCCTGAGAGCTTTCTCTACGTTTATCAGCCTTGTAAATCAAATAGATTTTAGTTACTTTGCCCTTTGTTAGATAGAAAAGTTGAGATCCAGTGCAGCCTGACAGGGTCATTTTACATATTCCACATATGGAAAATTCAGTGCATAATAGAAAATTTACTTATTTTAAGTTATGTTATCTAATTGTTCCTTTTTCTTGTTGTAGCATGCTATGTGTTAATTTCTCCTCTCCTAACTTAGGCTCTACTACTCACAAATAAATACGCTTAGTGTAGAATTGTAATATACAATTCAATCACAATACAACTAAAAATTGTATTGAGCAAAGTGTAGCATTTGCAATACACAATTCAATCATTAAACAAATCTTTGAAGCCTTGTTTTTTCTCCTTTCTTCGACTTCTTAGAACCTTTCCATTTTTCACATTCATCCAAAGTTTTGGTGGGATCAATACTTTATCCTGCTGTCCATGTAAAATTGTGGTTATGGTTTCCCCATCCCTCCTTTTCAAAGTTACTGTTGAGATTTTTCCAGCCTTTGCCAGTATTTATACTAATTTTTTCTACTCTTTTGAATGGTAGTGATCCTATCTTCAGCTAGGCCTAACCGCAGTGAAGTTTACTCTACTAGGTTCTTATTTGTGACTAACACCAAATCAGAAACAAGGTTTTTGCCAAAATAATTATTACTGTTTTAGTGGGTACCACTCAACCTCAGAAATAACTGCTGGCTATGCCAGTTAATGTGGGAGTATAATACGCTCTGACCAGGTTCTTTTAGACATTCCATGTGTGGAAGGTTTAGTGAATAACACAGAATTTTCTTATTTCAAATTGCTTGAAATTACATGGGATTTCAATTTAGCAGAGTGATACAGCAAAGTGCTTAAATCACAGTCAAGGTACAAATTACGTTTAGTGTAGGATTGTAATATACAACTCAATCACAATACAAGTAAAAATTATATTGAGCAAAGTGTAGCAATTGCAATACACAATTCAATCATTAAACAAATGTGAATTTTATTATGGGACTCTAATGGTATGCTGAAGGAAAATCAGAGTATCCCACTTAAATGCATCTTTCAAGGCTGTCAAGTTGTCTTTTAAAAACATTTTTTAGCTAATTTTTCTGACTTCTGAAGAAATTTTGAGATTTGCTGCAATTGGTGTGTTACACTTTTTTGATGTTTAACTCTTTTTAATGAAGCACCCCATTGCTTTCTTTTGGGAGCTAGACCTTATTTGATCCAGGAGCTCCTGGGCTCAGCCTCTAGAGCTCTCTTTCAGTATGGTTGTCTTTACTTACAGTTTTTATGAGAACTGAAGTATTAATAGATAATTTGGCAATTAGACTCTCTAGCCAAAATGCATGCATATTTCAAAATACTTTTTGTGCATGTTGCCATTCAAGAAATTAAATTTCTGGAACAGTACAATAAATTAAAAAGATTTTATTTTCATGTTCTTCTATGAAATCTATGGCTTTCATTACTCAAAAAACCCCCACTAAAACAACCCAATTTCTATAACTGAGTTTGCTGATACACCGCAGGAACAGTCAAGTTTGGAAGCTACAAGTCTTTTTCTCTGACTGTCTTTTTTATTTTTATTTTTTTTATTATCATCATTATTATTATTATTTCCTTCAGGACATTTGAAACTATAGCTAATGCCTCCCAGGGCTGAGATTATGCTCAACTACCTGAAAAATAACAGATGCTGCTGTGCTCTTCATAGCGAAGAATGTTGTTGTACAAAGCCAGGAAACATCAGTGGAACATAACCCCAAGCAGCAAAATCATTGTTGAGATTGGCAAAAGCAAATTGTACTGTATTAGCGTCTATGGCTTTTCACATCTGCTGGGTTAAATCAGCAAATACTGGCAACAGCCCATTCTGCAAATGGCCCAAATGTTTTCTGTCTGATAATTTGAGTTTAACTTAGTAAGTGAAAACCATTCAAAGCAATAGTATTGTGTGTTGAAGCAAGTTTTCCACAATTAAACCAATAACATTAGTGAAAACAATTACTTCATTCACTTGCTCACTTGGAAAGCAGCATAATAACTGTTTATAAGTGCTTTGCTTTAGAAGGAGTTTCCTTTGTGTCAAAACACATTCTGGGCTATAATTTTCTTTTTGTCTACACAGTTTGTTTTAGTGAATTGTTTCACTTTTCTTAAATGTGTGAAGGGGTACAGATGCCTATAAATAATCATATTCATGAGAAAATTGCAGAGGTTAATTGATCCTATATAAATATTCTTTTTAGGTATAAATATAATAGCAGGAACAGTTAAGAAGTTTTGCATTGCTAATCACCTTCTAGTATGGGTACCGCTATGGCTGAACATGTGGTTTAAGCCCAGCTGACAACCAAGCACCACACAGCTGCTCATTCAGTACCCCACCAACCAGACTGGGGGAAGAATGAGAAGATTCTGCTACCACTCACTGGCAGGGCAGTACAAGAAGCAGAAAGTTCCTGATGCTGTTCAAGCACTGTCTAGCAATAGCAAAACTATCTCTATTATCAAGAGCATTTCAACACAAATCCAAAACATAGCCAATCCAAACCAGCTACTATGGAGAAAATTGACTCTATCGCAGCAAAACCCCAAACCCAGCACAATATGATACAGTAAGGTTTATATTAAGTGTTACGTGCTTATTTGAAGTCATTAATTGTATCATCAAATGTTTTTACATTTCTTTTGGAGAAAAGAGCACTTGGTCTATGCCCTTAGGAAGCAAAATATTTAACCTAATTATGAATTGTATCTGCTAAAGTAATATTACAACAAAGCGTTATACTTGTGGTGAAGTAAAAGTGCCCTGGGGGTTTAGGGTGACCTAATGTCTGTGACCACTGTTAGTGGTGACAGTAAGGAGGTGTTTTTAAATGCTTAGGAATATGCTGCTTTGCATCATCCAGTTAATGAATTTTTTCTGGCTTGTATTAATCCATTTTAGACTTCAGCATGAATATGTGATACATTTACAGCCAGAAACATAACAGAAGTTACAAGAAATAGGCTTTATTCATATAAGAGCATTTAAAAATCATGCACGTACTAACAGATTTGCATGATAAGCTTTCTTTGGGGGGCTCGAAGAGGCAGGAATATCACTCTTGTGTGAAGGCCACTCCATATAGTTATTATCAAAGCATAGACAAAAACAGTAATATGTTTAATGTATTGATAAAGTGTTTCAATCCAAGTAGGGTGTGTTGTCAAAGTATGTCCAGTAAAGGGTTTTGGACTTAATTTAAGCATATGGACAGCTTTGAAGGTTTACATCTTATCCAGAAAATTTCTGGATCCTTTAGACCGTAGTGCTTAAACTGGCAGAATTCAAGTCAGTCTTCTGACTCATAAGTACAGTTTAAGTATCTGTACTTAAGACCTTAATTCTGTATTCCTTCTACCAGAGTAGAAGAACCTTTTAGAACCCTTTTAGATGTCCCACATGAGAAGTAGTTAATATTTAATGCCAAGTATACTGCAATATATATGATGTTGCTCAGGATTTTGCATTATCAGAGTGATGCAACAATGTACTGAAATCGCAATACAAGCACATATATAGTAATTGCAATATACAGTTATTTCACAATAGAAATGTGATTCCCATTACTGAACTATATATGCTTACTGTCATGTGACTGAAAGAAAGTGAATCAGATAATTATGGCTTTATATTAATACTGAATTCCTGTAAGTAGCACTTATATTTCAGGCTAAGCATAGCATTTGCACTAGAACATGATGTTGTGTGAGGTGTTCTGCTGAAGAGATACTTATTTTGTTTGTATCTGAAGCAATGGCCTCAACTTTCATAGCAGTGTTTTTTGCTGTGGGTGTAATTACTATATCTAAAGTGGAGTGTTGTTATTCAGATGGAGATTAAACAACAGGAATAGATCAACTGAAGACTCTAAAGATGGCTCTTTGAGTATTTGTCAGTGTGCCTATGTGTTATACATGAGTGCAATCTCTTGAATAGGTCTCTCAATTGAGGTGCAAATATATATTGAATTTCCTTGTCATGGTTAGAGGGTTCAGCTCCTGTATTTTTCTTTTATTTTCTCTGGCAGCAAGATGTATTTGGTACTATAGTTGAGTTGAAGTTTCTATATGAAAGAATATCAAGAATACATTATTCACTTCTGTCTTGATTAACTTTTAATTTGGAATGTAGGTTTCATGCTGAAAAGCTGAAAAAAGCAAATGGCACATCAGAGTTCACACAAGGGAATTCTGTTGCGCACCTGTGCAGAATCCTGTTCATGCACTTACTGTCAGTGAACTGTGAGGAAGTGTCAGTGACTTGATCTGGGTTGCAGCAAACATAGAAGTCGATTTAGATTCTCTAGCTCCATTTCTTGTGCTGTGTGAAGAAAATGCTCTCCACAGACATATGTTATGTTTTGTATGAGTGCATTGACTGACCTGAATCTTTCAAATTGCTTGTCGTGGGCCATTGGTAGCTGCTCTTAGTGCAAGGTGAGGTTATCAAAATGAAGGTTTGACTGAATAATCACACATATCATAGAGTGTTGTTGGTTAGCAGCATTGCATAAGTGGATATTCATCAAAACTTGCTCTACCGGAACTGAGACAGCATTCTCAGGCTCTTTCAGAAAAATGCCAATATATAAGATTTTGAGCAAAACATCACGTTCGTAGAGCTTCTCGAAACATTGCATACTGGACTTAGAAAGTAGATGTTTGATATTTGGGGTGACAATGTATAAGTCTCTTTTACTGTGGGAACAGATGTTTCCACCATGTTTTTTGCATATTTTGAGTACTGGGAATCAGCGGTGATACATAATTGAAGTAGAAGGTATGCCTGCTTAGGACAGTGAGTTTCTCAGACCTTTCAGTCAAAATGGGCACCACAAATTGTTCTCCATTCTTGTTCTGAGAATCCTCAGTTAGGGTGGATTTTGAATGGAGCCAACTGGATGCTGCAGTTGCTTTGTGTCCTTTTAACAAGCCCTGATCTGATCACAGAAACACTGAGCTCATGTGATGCACCTGAATGTCTGCCCTGAAACTTCATGCATCAGTGTGAGTTGGGAAAGTAAATTTATTTTAGGCTAAGTCATTGATTACTCTTCAGCCAAGTAGTAAGTAATGAAAGGAGTCAGTAAAGAGAATAAGAATTGAGAAGTACTGAATAAATAGGAAAAAAGTAAATCTGAAAATCCCTCAAGTTTTCCAGTGTTTTTTTGGACATAAATAAGGCTTTGATATTGGCAAATGGACAAGTGAAGAAAGCCTATAAACTGTGCTGAGGCAACAGTGTTTGTTACATCAAGTGATTATATACTCTATGCTTTCTCTCAGCAGGTGAAGTGCTGGGGCTTTTTTCTTTGGTTTTTTTTTTTTTTTTTTTTTTTTTTTTTTTTTTTGCTTTTTTTGGTTTTTTTCATTCCCTNTTTTTTTTTTTTAATTTTCTTGCCTGTTTTGAGTAACCAAATTCTCAGGTTTTACTCATTGTGCGTAACTTCTCTGACTATATGGAAACCAGGAAGGTAACTCCATCTTACTAGTTGAGAAGCTGCTCTGGAAATTATTCCTCTCACTGATACTGGTGCACCTTGAAAAAAGCACACAAAGTGAAACTGCTTAAGTTCTACTGATACAGAATATTTACAGAGAAGATTGCACATTCTACCTAGTGAGGAAGTTGTTTAAGGCAGCATTGTTGTCATCGTCTGCAATGGAAGTCATGTACTCTGTAACTTTTTTTTTTTAAATATCAATTTATTTTATTTTGGTGGGTTGGGGAATGTAGATTATGAGGAGATAAATTAATATTTCTGAAGCCCTTGAAAGATGATAATTTAAGCTCTGTGTTGCCTAGGAAATTCCTGAGGAGAACTGAAATCCAATAGCCATACAGTACTGATAACAGAGGATCACACAAAGGTTGTAATCCTTAAGAACATATATTCTGATTACTCTGAATTTTGTATCTTGTTAGTGTAACATTCCTTTAAGAAGTACTGGGTTAGGCAGTCTCCCTCTGAAAGGAGGAGGGATATTTTTCCTTTCCTGTCTCTGCTTCTTGGCTTCAAGATGAAGAGTGAGGGGTTGCATGGTGTAATATACAGGAGGATCATATCAGAGGGCTTGTGTAATTCATGTGGAGACAATAGACTGCAGTAAAGGATCATTGAGAAGACAGTCTCAATGTTTTCAGAGGAGGTAGAAGGCAGAATTAGAGATGATAGAGATTGGGGCAAATGCGTGTTTGCTCCTAGTTGATAGCTAACTGGAAGTAGTTGTCCTAAACATAAAATAAAGGAGAAAATTAATTTATTAAAATACTGTTAAATTTTTTTGAGGTTGTGAAAGATGCAGTCTGGTACATATGTGTAGGGCACTTTGTCCCTGGCTTCATTTGGAATAAGGTTTGAAAATAAATACAAATTTTTTGAAAGCAACAAAATGCTGTTAAACTATTACTTTATTCCTGTCTCCTTCATTCTTTTCAACTAGAGAGCTAGAGTTATCTTCCTAGAAATGGTTCCAGGACTGGAAATCCAAGGACAGATTTTTGAATAAAGGAAAGCATAAGAGGCTGAGGTTCAGGGTGAAGGCTTCAACTCTCATGGGAGAATTATTCGGTGGTGATATGGAGTGGTGCAATCAAAGGATGTCAGTTTCAAAGTGGGTAGTAGATATGGAGGATGTTACAAACCTTCACAACAAATTTTGTGTGCCCCTTTGTTTTCTTCATAAAGCACAATCAAGCTCCTAATTCTCTGTAAGGTCAGAAATATAATGAAAATATTTAAAATAATGGCACTATAACCTCCTGAAAGAAAATAATGTGAAAGAAAGAATTTAAAAGAGGTCAGTAAAGCTGACTTGTAAGAGGGTTCTGTAAGGGAGAATTTAAATAGATAGAAATGGAACCAGAGGCATAGATTTCAGAGCTATTTGTTTTACTGGTCTTTAAAATTGCAAGCAGTAGAAAAAATATGATTGGACAGAATGTTGTTAACTGAAAGTTTGTTAAGCTTTTCACTTGAAAAATAAGTAGTTCAAAGAGCTATAAAAGTAATGCTGGAATTTTACATGTTCATCTTTTCCTTGGGTTCAGCTATGTCTTCACTGGTGTTCTTTCGAAACTAAGTTATTCATCGTAGAGTTTTGCTACTGAATATTGACAGCTTTTTTGCAGTTGTTTTGTGTGTGCCCTTCTACCTGGATTGTTGGCAAATATTTGTTGAATTAATATTAGTTTTCTTGAGAAACTATAAAATACAGGTTAAAATTAACATGCAAGATATATTAATTAATTTATTTTTACTACATTTGGCTTGCTTGTAGACAAATATTTTGGTGAATATTTTACGCAACAATGATGGAAATGTCAACTTTATAGTGGTTTTGTAGCATTGTGTGACAATTTATCATAGCATACCCATAAAGCCTCTGCATTTTCATAAAGTGAAGAAGACAGTCATGGGCTGAAGGAACGTGATGAATCAGCTTAATGTACTTCATTAAACATTTCTCTTTTCTTGGAATTTTGTTCTTCTGAACTAAACAATTTTTCTTAAATACATCATTAGAAGGGGACTGTATGCTGTAGACCTTTTTCTGTTGTCTGAAAGTTTTATTCAAAACTTTCCACATTTTCCTTTCCCAAGTCACATTATGATTATTCTAATTAACACCTATATGCCTTCTCATTGATTATGAAAGATATAAGAGTCACTGTCCTGCCTATTAAATGTATATTCTGCTACTTCTTTGATCTGATTATTCCCCGTTACTCCCTGGCTGTGAAGTTTGTCTCTCTTTCCATTTTGGAAAATGAGTGTTAATCTCCGTAAAGAGTTGAGGTGCAGTTCTTTGTGCAGGGAATGGTTTGTGTGGTGCTGCTTGCCAGGATGCAACATGTTCCATCTATAAGGAATTTAGGACAGAGTTCATAGAGGGATTGGGGCAGAGGTTGGAGGAATTAAGTGGAGTGGCAGAGTGAGTTCAAATGTTGTGGATAGAAATACAAATCGTAAACAGTAGAATTAGTGGCATACTTTCTTATGCTGTATATGGGAGAGTCAGCTCATGACAGAGGTGTCAAAGCACTTAATTGTGCACTTGTCCTGACACAACATTATTTTACACTTCTGTGCCTGTATTCATACACAGACTTCTTACAACATTGTTTGATCTTCGTTAGCACATATGGCAGATTCATTGTTGTTTATTTTTGTTCCATGACTACAATATAGTGAATTGTTTGTTTTCTTTAAGAACTGCCTGAGACTACCTTAATTGAAGAGAAAGTTCAAGAGACAGAGGCATGGGCCAAGCCTCTGGTATACCTTTGGCAGACGAGAGTACCCAATTTCAATGCTGAAAAAGAATACAATGCAACTTGTGCAAAAAAGGAGCCTCATTGTGCCATTTGTACTCTTCTCATGCCATACTATAAGGTAAGCAAGATTCTCACAGCTACATCTCTGGGTGAAGTGTGAAATAGCTTCTTGCCTGCTTAATTTCCAGTAAATTATAAACCAAATAAGCTTATTTATTTCTTCAGAGAAGTAAATAAACCCCAAACTGTTAAAATTAGAACTGATACTTTGTTCACCTATGTCTACCCTTGGTTGCAGACAGTCTATGCCTTGTACTACCATTTATGCACAATTGGTGTTACTGTGTGTATGCTTGCCCTTGAAATTTCAGTATTTGAGGTGGCAAACTGTAATAGCACTTTTAGGTATTTCCTTGTATGCCCATTTTTAAACACTTTTTATCAGAGCCTCTTTTGTGTCACCTTCCTTCAGTGTTGAAGGTGAAAGTGTTTTCACAGTACTTAGGCCTTTTCAGGAAAAGTATTACCACAGAAACCATCTAATGCAGAGCACTGTTTGATACTGTCTTGTGGAATTACTTGTCAAATGTCAACTAAAAATTCTGTCATATTACTCTATTACTAATTCTGAAGCTTTCAAACTGAAATTTCTTCAGCATGGGAACCAGGAAAGAAATCTTTGTTGCACTGGACCCTGTTAAAGGACTCAAGAGATGCAGTATCATGGAACACTACTGCAATAACACCAGTTTGGAGGCTGAGTTCTATTCTAAGTTTCACAGTTATTTTGAACAATCAATGCAGAATGACTGTGATAAATACATAGAAGCAGTTAATTTTCTCACGAAACTGTTATACTGTTGGTGCAAAAGCTGGGAAGGGAGGAGTAGTTTCATCATAGTCAAAGAGTTAAGACTCTCTTTTACTTAAATATAAATTTTGTATTTTCCAGCCAAACAATCCTGATGAAATAAGTCCTACTTTCAGGGAAGCAAACTCAGCAGAAACACTGATGGCAGAAAATGAAAAGACTAAACCTCTTATTCCAGAGATGTGTTTTATTTATAGTGAAGAAAACACTGAAAACTATCCATCAAATGCCTTTATTGAAGAAGATGGAACAAGTCTTCTGATTTCCTGTGCAAAGTGTTGCATACGGGTTCATGCAAGTAAATAATGTAGTTGTTCTGTTGGCAGAAATGTGACTTCAAATTTTCTTTTATTGATAAATAATTCTTAGAATGTCTTTAAAAGTACTTGAAGAACATTTCCATATGTAATGTTTAAATCACCAGCTAAATTTTTTTGAAAGCTATATTTTCTATTACTTTTTAATGGTTGCTGTGAAAATATTGAAAAATTATCTTTCCTAGAAACTTTCAGTAATCACAAATTTCTGATTCTTCATTCTATTATGAGAAATTAAATTTCTCTTTTGGTTCTCATATTTTAAACCACTCTGTGATGTTAGTATGCCCTTATTAAGTAGTCAGAGTAAAATTCTGCTGAAGGACTTGTGAATATTGCTATTAATTTTAGGTAGGTAGTAACTTCCTTCACCTAACATTCTTTTCTTATTGTAAGAGTGGCTGATGAATGCATGGATATTCTGCAGTAGCTTCTATAGACAGTAGAACTTGATATTTGGAAGGGTGGTATAATTGCACAGAGTAGATGTCATTATAGTAAGTCAAATTTTTACTTCAGGGAGAATTGGTGTTTTGCTGTTGTACTGACAGAAATAAGAAATACTCTGTGATTTGGGGTTTTGGGTGTTTGGGGTTTTTGTTTTATGGTTTGGGTTTTGGCTTGGTTTTGCAGGGGTGTCTTTGTTTGATGGGGATTTTTGTGGTCTTTTTTTTTCTTTTTTATGTTTTGTTTGGTTGGTTTTTGAGTTTTGGGTAGATATGTTTCATAGACTATGGAATTAGCTTTCTACTACATTGAATTGTATGACATTATTGATAGAAAGGCAGAATATAATAATCGATACAGCTCTCTTATTCTAGGTTGCTATGGTGTTCCTTCTCAAGAAATCCATAATGAATGGTTGTGTTGTCGATGCAGAAAAGAAGCCTGGACAGCTGTAAGTTTCACGCATTACTTAGCTATTGAAAATGTTTAAGGGTGCAAGAAAGGTAGCACATGCATTATTTCATGTGGAATACAGTCTGTGTATTTCTTCTGAACACTTGCTGGGGAAAAACTATTTGTAAAAGATGGTTAGATTTCAATGTAAAATATAATGGCATTTTGATAGACAAACTTGGAGTAATTTTATATACTCGTGAAGAGGATTGGCTAACAGAATATAGTTGTGTAAAAAATGTTGTTTAAGGAAACAACTGAAAATTAAAATGCACATAAGGGAGAGAAAAAATGAGATTTCTCCTAGATAGGTATAATCCAATTTTCATCTTTCATTGGTTACCTGAATACCTTGTTACAGCTTTTTTATCAGACAATCATGAATTTCAGGATCTCCTGGAATACATTTGTGACTAGTGTTCTGGAGTAAGGGAAAAGATGAGGTGAAAAACATAACTGTTCTAGCAAGTGACAGGTTGCTATGAGCTCAGAATTTAATTATCAGTTAAACAAACAGGGTCAGAAAACTCCACTACTCTATCAAAAAGCTTTGTTAATTTCTTTTCAGGAAAGATAGAGCTATGATGTGCAAGCATGTGAGTTCTAAGCAGAACATTCTTATTCATGAAATACCATGTATGACAGCAGCAGGACTGAACCAGATGTTTTTGTTAAAAAAGTACTGAGAGATTTAGGATGTTTCCTTGGAACCTGATGTTAATATATAACAGAAATGCATTTGAGGCGAAATTTGGAGAAACTGTCTTTTGACTACAGTATATTTTCAAAGCAAAAGTCACTGAAGAAAAAGTAAAACAAAATTCAGTCTTATAATTTGTTAATACTGTTTTATAGAAAGGATTCTAAAAGTATTCTGGACTTTTAAGATTATTTTACAGGTATTCTTGAAGTAAAGAGGACATTTAGATAGCAGCACTAAGTGAAAGTTAAGAGCAATAGTGAGGTGACTGACTTGACAAATTTATATTCACTTGTCAATAAAGGGGGAACTTGATAATATGATAGAAAAATAAAAGTGTTGGGGAGAAGATTAAAGCTTAAGTTGAGTGGAGTTTTTCTTTGACACACTTTTAGGGGGAAAATTAACAACTATGGAAAACATTAATTTGAGAAGAATTATTCATATTTTACAGAGTATGTTTATTCTATTATGATGCATACAAATTTCTGAAAATAAGAAAGGTCTGAATTTTAAGAAAGTACTTTTTTTAGCCAAGTTATTTGAGGACATGAGATGAGGCAGTGAAAGATATATCAAAACCATACAGAAAATAGCTGAATGGAAATTTTATGTAATTTGTTTTTAGAATTGGATTTTTGCAAAAGCACACTCTAGGAACTGAAGAGAAGGCCCAGTGTATGTCTGTAATTTTATGTGTTAGGTAAAATGAAGGTAATAGGGCTGAAATGGAGGATCATTTTCACTATACAAAGACTGGACAGTATGCATTGGCCATTTGGATAATTTATTGTATGTAAACTTTGCCTATCATATATTTAACTGACTCGCTGTGATTTTCTGTGTGTATTGATTATTGTACAGCTGAATCATTAGTACTAACAACTTCATCTTTCTGTAGATTTGTTTTGGTAACCTGAGTGAAATGAACTTGTACCCCAAGAGAGCTCTTCATGTAGACACGTTTGTGGCATAAAGTTCCATTCTTAATGCCTTAAGTTGTCTTTAAGTTGAGAAGTGTTAATGAAATATTTGAGATTGAATATACTTCACTAATATTACATTTACTTATAGACTCGTCCTCTAATCTGGTATCTTGTTGCCTTTGTTATTAGATGTCATTCACATGTAAATGTGAGCTGTTCATTTTCACCTGAAAGATGTAAGTGTAGTAGATAGTAGACATCTGTTACCGGAGTTAAATTGCAAAATCCAACTGTTTCAAGGATGGGAATAATGCTTTGTTATATACTCATACAGGAATGATACCTGATTCAATTTTTAATAATAGTGTCTTTCAAAACGGTTGAGATGCTGAAGCAATCTCAGAGCTATTAGGTATTATGAAAGTTTGCAGAGCTTAGGTGAGATGTCATGAGCCAGGAAAATTTATTGTTGATTTTTAAAAAGGCAGGAGATGGGAGACCCAAGGAATTAGGTGGCAATCAACCTATCTGGGATACCAAGAAAAGTACTGAACAGGTGATGAATCTATCAATTTCTAAAGACCTAGACAATAACAGAATACAAAGAGACGTGTATTTAAGACAGATCATGGGAATAAGGAATAAGCAAAAGATTTTATGCATCCTAACTTTCAGAAATTTTGATAGTTTTTTAAAATCTGACAGATTCTGCAGTGAAAGAAGAGATATGGTGAAAATCAGTAATTGCCAAACATATAGCAGTGTGGATTTGCTTTCAACGCTTAATATCTCAGGCCACCAGCCATCATTCTCATCAGACTCTTAAAATTATTCAGAGAATGATAAAGTTCTGGGCATTGCTTACCAATTACTTTTCATGCCCTTAAGATATGTGGAAATCTAGACTAGTCTACTGGTTTAAGATGTTTAAGATGTTTGCCCATGAGCTGGGCGAGTACACTTCATGTAAAGCTACCAAAGTGTTAAACTATATTGAAGAAATGGTGTAACATAAATCATATGGAATTCAACAGTAATATGTATAGGACTTAGTAGTTGTCAGCTATGCACGCGTAAGATAGGAGTCTCTACCTAAAGAGTAGCTCCTGTTACCTGCTGCAGTTGTGACCACTCTGGTCACCAACTGAACATAAGTCATCATATAGAACCTGAAACATCATGTGAGGATGTTAAGACTTGTAACAGAAGCAAAGCCTGGGGAAAAAAAAAAAAAGGAACAATCTCTGTGTTCTCTTTAGCTTTGGTGAGAGGCCAGCTGAAGAACTGTGTCTCGTAGTGAACATACAGGGTTCAAAAAACCATGTGCCTGAACAGGATGGAAGAAAACAAGAGTTGCAACTGAAATAGCAATAAACCAAAATTCTTGTAATCATTCCTGATAGATCTCAATCATTCCAATAAGGGAGAGTTGAAAAGATTTAATCTTAGTATAGCTAGGGAAAGGCAGAAGGAAAAAAGTCACATTCTGTCATTTAAAATTATATGTATATGACTAAGAGTAACACAACCAATAGCTACATCAGCAGAAGTTAATACCACAAATATTTTTTTTCAATTTTTATTTCTAAAGCTAGTGAATTACAGAAATAGGATATATAGAGATTTTATAGAAGCTACTCCTTTACAGTATTAAAATGCACATTAGACAAACATTTTTGAGAAATAGTTGAAGAAGACTTGATTGTGCCTTGAGGCAGAACGATAAAATAGACAGTGAAGCTTGTTTTTCCTATAGTTCTCTTTTGCTTGTTTGAACAGTATTATTTATTGTGAAGCAGTGTGACTGTGGTCCTCTTTGCAGAAAAAATTATCAATTTGATATGCAACTTAAATGTATTATTTTTTCTTATATGGAACCTCATTCTGGACATCAGCATGATAAGAATTGCTGATAGTTATTTGGTCCTATTTGTCATTTTAGGATAATATTTCTGTCCCTTCAGAGTTTGTACAATAACCCTAGATTTTGCTAACAGCTTTCACTTCAAAATAGTGCAGTAATTTTATCTAATCTTAGCATTTTACTTAAGATAATGTAGTTCTCTTTTAACTAATCTTCTATACATCCATTAAAAAAGCAACTGAATTTAATATACTGCCCAGAGTACTATTTTCCTGTTTAAAATTCTGCAGTTTATGTTATTCGTACCAACTTGAAGCTTAAAGTTTTATGCTTTGCTTGAATTAAATGTATGTTTATTTTTTGAATAATTAAAAAAATATTAATTTTTTTTTATATAATCAAAAAATAGTAGGTTGGAAGGGGACTTCAACAGTCATCTGGTGCAACCTTTTTTGTCAAAAGCACAGTCAAGACAAGATGGCCCAACACCATGTCCAGCTGAATTTTAAGTGTCCATTGTAGGGAACTCACCACTTCCCTGGGTACATTACTCCAGTGGTTCTCAGTGTGAAATTTCACCTCTCTGTCTAATCAGATTGTCTCCAGGAGTAACTTGTACCCATTAGCCCTCATCTTTTCTGTGTGACTCCTTGTAAGAAAGGTAGTTTCCATCTTCTTTGCATCTACCCTTTAAATACTGGAACCTGATGATAAAGTCTCCTAAACCTTTTTTTCTCACAGCTGAACAAACCCAGTTCTCTCAGCTTTTCCCCACATGATAGGTTTCCTAGTCCTTTGATCATCCTTATGGCCCTTCTCTGGACCTCTCCAGTCTGACCATAACTATTTTGTATAGTGTTGTGCTGGTTTAAAGGTAAACCAGTGGGAGAAATGAACCCAGCTCAAGAGAGATAACAAGTCAGAATTACAATTTACTAAAAAGATTACAGTCAATGCAGTGATACAGAGAAAAAACCTGGCTTTTGACCCACTAAACCAGAGGCAAAACCCAGCAGCTTGGGCNATTACAGACACCTCAGGCTGGGTGTGAAGGTGCTAACACCTTCCTGGAGGGGAGTTATCACAGCTGAGTCATTGATGTGAAGACATAAACACACCCCTGTCTCACAGGGTTCCTTAACCACCCAGTTTGTAGCTTGAGGGGTCAGGTGTGCCCTGGGCAGCTGCTGCAAATAATCCATTATTAACAGTTCATCAGAAATGACAGAGGGTGTAGAATACATGGTTTTGGTTACACTCACATAGCAATAAACTGGTCCCGGCCCCTGTAACTAGGACAAGTGTGGATCAAAACTGAACACAGAATGTGTTTTCTGTATCTGTTGTTATACATATGATATTTTAAATTGTTATGTAGTACCGTGTATCTCTTGAGAGGGAGATGAAAGAAAATTACTTATTTGCATGACCTTTTTTCACTGTAGGGAGTATAGACTGACTGTGTTTTACATTCCAATTGACACCATTCAGACTTCAAGTTTCTACATGAAACAAAAAAATTGCATTCATGTAAATTTTTGTTCAGGATAAGCATACCTAAAAATCTGCAGCTGTTGCAGAAGATCTGAAACATATTTGAACTCTGACTCTCTGTGGGAATTGTATATACACATGCCTTCCAAAATCCAATTTTTTTAATCAGAGAAGTGAACAAAATGAGAAGATTTAACCTATTCCTTGAAACTTCAACTTCTTGGGTGTCTGAAATTGTTTTCCTTTCTCTTCACTTTGATTTCTAAAAGAAGGAGTTTTAGCTGAAGACGACCTGTCTGAGAAATTCCCTTCTGGACAAGACATTAAATCCTAAAGGAGAGGTTGATTAGAATACAAGGAGAAAGAAACGTTATGTGCAATGAAGAATATAGTGGAAGTTATGAAATATTGATGCAACCTTGTTTCAAAGTTCAGAGTTCATTTCTTCGGAGGAAAAATTCATTCTCATTCTTTTTGCTTACACATTTAAATATTGGTTTAAATTCTGTTAAATTATGCTTTCTTAAAATCATGGGAGTTGCATTAACTTCATGGAAAATTTGGTCTCTATTAGGCTTTTTTATATTGCTGTGATTTTACAAAGTAATGAAGCATGAGACCACTGTAGAGATGACACCTGTCTTAATAGCTAAATGAAACTGTATTATGTGTTAATCCCAACTATGAACATCATGAAAATATGGAAATAGAAAAATGTCTATGTGGACTCAGACTGAGAGGGCCAGACTTTCCCTAGATGGATATTCCATTTTATATTATCAGAGGAAACTGCTTTTGAGATTCAGAACCATAGTGTTCTTTTGCAGTTGCAGCATCTGTAAGTAGCTGAAGGGGTATGCTTTACAATACTTTATGTCAGATTTTCACCCTCCAGAATATACCTGGATTCTTGATGCATAGCATATCTTTGTATTCTGCTAGGCACTATGTCCTGTTTGATAGCAATTATTAACAAAAGAGAAGAGTTATACTATGCTAATGAACAAAAAATAGCCATAAATCAACCCCCTCAACAATTTAAAAAAATCAAATAATATTAAATAAGTCATCTGCATGTCTTCTGAAAGTGTAAGGTACAAAGTGCCTTGATTGAGAAAAAAACGCCTCATTAATCTTAAAAGCTTCAGCTAGGGAAAGCTACTGAAGTCAGGAAGAATAATGACTGGCATTATAGAGAATGCAACGTACTGTACAATGAGCAAAGATGTGGTCACCTAATAGCTATAGAACATAGAGTACCTTTGCTGTTTAGAGGACAAAAGGATTTGGGACAGGAAAGAGTTAGAAAGGAGAGCAAGTAAAGAAACAGGTAAATACGCTTCATTGCCTTGCTTCACAGTAAACTGGCTGTTCATAAGGAAACTGCATGACTTTTCACAAATTATTCTTACACTTTTCTCCACAGTGCTACAGAAATTGTTAAGTACGTCATCTTATTAGTTGGCACTGATTTTGAGAACAAATCCTGTGTTTAGACAGTTTAGCAGATTTTTTTTTTCTGTAGGTGAGCTTTTTCATGCTTTGTATATTACTTATTGGTAATCAGTGTTTGGATTTCATTGCATTTTATGATTAGAGTAGTTCTTTTCAAAATTTGGAGGATTTTTATTTTCTTTTTCCCAAAGGCATCAGAAAAGTGGCATTCAAGAGCTTTCCACATTCCAGTTCAGAAATTGCCCTATTTCACCCTACTGAAATAATGATTTGAATGTTATTTTTATAGTGGTGCCCTTCTCACTGATACAGTGTCAGCATTTCCATTATAAACTCTTGTTTTCAGAGACTGGTAACTGCCAAAATTAACGTGTGAGTTGGTATGCAGTGTCTTAATTTTCAGACTGATTTTGCTACCAAGCTTTAAAAGCATTTGAATATTGTTAATCAAAGAAACTATTGGGCATGAAAATCTGACTATAATAGGAAAATTAAAAAGCTAAAGCTTTCTGTGTGTTTTTTTTTGTTTTCAGAAAAGTAAGACCTGATTTTTATATTTTTTTAAATTTTTTTTTTAATTAATATTTTTTAAATCTGGATTTTGGCAAAACCTCTGCAAAAAGTTGACTTACTGGGAGAATTACTTATAAATGCTGATGGTAATCATGTGTGGACTCTGAGGTGGGGTGCATGATATTTCCTTCTCATTTTGGTATTAAGCTACTAACAGTATATATATTGCTATCAAAAACCAGTCTATGACCCAACATATTGTAATAGGTTTGTTAATACGGAGTTTCTCTGATGCTGTCACAGAAACTAAATTGAAGACCATTAAACTCGGAAAATATCTTTTTAACCTCAGTGCCATAGGCCTCAAACTCAAAGTCTATTTTGACTTTGCCTTCTGTTCACTGCAGTTCACCAAGTCAACCTTTTCCACCGATACCCATGTGAAAAGGTGTGACAGTTTTGACTACCTCTGGTTGTGTGCTTTTTCTCATCTTAACAAGGAAGGGATTCCCTGCAGGGTAAAAGATGAGTTGGATCAGATGCAGCTTTAAATCTGGCCTTGCTTGGAGGTGGAATTGGACCAATCTAACTTTGTCCTTAAAGACTATATGTAATCTCCTGGGGTACTGCTGCAAAGTCATTGAGGGGAGAACATGCTAAAAATAACTAGTGGTAGGATATCCTACCCTGTGCAGCTGGTGCTGTGCTGCTTTCTTGATGATACAGATTTTCTTCTGAAGATATTCTGTTGCTAATAATGTGAATAATCCTACATAATTTTTGTCAGTATATATGATAATATATGTGATATATTAGATATGTCAGCATTCCCATTTTGTTTGCTAAGTGTTTATTCTCAGTGTTCATAGAATGGTTAAGACTGGAAGGGACCTGTTCCAATGCTTCTGCCATGTCCGGGACACCTTTCACTAGACCAAGTTGCTCATGGCCACATCCAATCCATGAACACTTCCAGGGATGGGCTATCCATGATTTCTCTGAGCAACCTGTTCCAGTGTCCCACCATTCTCATAATGAAGAATTTCTTCATTATATCTAATCTAGACCTACCCTCTTTCAGTTTGAAGCCATTCCTCCTTGTCCTATTGGCTTTCTTCTAGCCTGTTGGAAGGTGCTAATAAGGTCTCCCTGATGCTTTCTCTAGGCTGAACACCCCCAACTCTCTCACCCTGTCCTCATAGGAGAGGTGCTTCAGCCTTCTGATCTATTTCTTGGCTGTCCTGTGAACTCAATTCAGCAGATCAATGTCCTTCTTGTGTTGAGGGTCCCAGAGCTAGATGCAGAACTCCAGGTGGGGTCTCACAAGACTGAAGCGGGGAGGAAGAATAATCATCTTCAACTTGTTCGCCACACTTTTTGTGATGCAACGCAGGATATAGTTGGCTTTCTCAGCTGCAAGCCAGCTCACACTGAGCTTCTTGCCAGCCAATAGCCCTAGTTCTTTCTCAGCCAGGACTAGTGTTGATCCATTCTCCACCCAGCCTGTATTTGTGCTTGGAATTGCCCCAACCCCAGTACTACCCTCTGGGAGTGATTTTCACAGTCTCAATATTTTGTCGGAGGAATGATTCATTTTTTATTTTGTACCAAATTTCAGTGGATTATTTATTTATGTTTGTAAAAAGCTAATCTCATTCCTTTTGACTCTTCTTCAAAGGGGAAATGATAATCTTTCTTGTTCAGATGCTAGGGAACAGATGCTCTTTCTGCTGTAAACATATTCTAAATCCCAGTGATCAGTAATCGCTGTTACAGAAAGTACTTCATATTCATATAACAGTCTCAATTTTATATTTTAGGTGTGTGGGGTTTTTTTACTTCATGTATGCATATAGTGAAAAAGGACACATAGTACACTCCCATCAAGTATGGGAGATTCCTCCCTCCCTCCACCCATCAAGTGTGCGAGTTATTTTTATTCTGGTTACCTCTAGTGAGTATTTTGATTCTTATTTCAGTCTCAGCTCTGCCAGTTCTCATTCCTTCTCTAGCTGCAGAATTCTCTCCATATTCCTTTCTCTCCATTTCTCCATGTCCTTTTCAAGTCTTGTTATCCCAGCCAGGTCTCTTTTACTCATTACGTTATTGAGATCACTGTTCTCAATAATGCTATGGACAATGTAATGAAACACTACTAGCTCTGTATACTGTTGCCTCAGCTCGGCATGACATAGGAGCTGCAATTGCAAGGCAATTTTTGGCCATGCCTAAATCAAGGGCTGGGCAGACTGAATGTTTGCAGGATTAGGCTACTAAAATGTGGAAATTAAGTAGCTGATGATCTGTAAACTTTAAACTCCCAAAGATGGATGTCTTGAACAGGCTCGAATGCATCTGAAAGAGGAAAATGTTCATCCATAAAAATGGTGTGCTGACCTTCTATTTTCAAGAACCTACTTTAAGCTTGTAGTCAAAGATCTCTCTACTTATTAAATAAATATTAATCTTTGGTGGATATCTCCTTCATGGAATTACTCAGCCTCTGTAATCAGTGTGAACTTTAATCATGTACAATACAAATGAAGGTTGTGAGTTATAATGGTAGCATTTAGCAACTGTGTTAAGAAATGGTGCTCCCAGTCAGAAAACTAAATCTTTTACTGGATAACCATAAATTTTTATGCAATTTATTATTTTTTACAAATATTTTGTCTCTAGAAAGATGAAAGTTTGTCTCTGAAGGTAATAGCTTGAAATGGATACAGTAGTGGTCTTGAATTGAAATTAAATAATCTCAAAAGCTATTTTCTTAGTGAAAATTATTCCCTTGTCATGGAAAGATTAGCATATTCATCAGTGGACCATTGCTAAAAGCAACATTTTCAAATGTGTCAAGAGAAACACCATCCCTTTTCTCTTCACACAGGGATAAATATAGACATAAATATAAATAAGATGGGAAAATGAGATAGCCAAAGTGCAGCAGTGCCATACGCAAATGCACATCTGCGTTAGTACTATTAGAAGTGTGACCTTGGGCATTACAAGGCAATTGATAGGAAAGGTTGAAGACTAGGGATATCTATTTTCTGTTCAAAGATTCCTGTCTAAAAAGCCCACAAGATGGCTTGAAGAAAACCAAGTCCGTTTAACAGCCATAGCTGAACAATTTGACTTAGCTGTGGCATAGGTTAAGACTAGTTGTTTGTTGTAATTAGTTACTTTTAAATGAAACTACTAAATCAGCATTCTTGTGACACATCTTTGTAGCAGTTGACTTCTTAAAACTGAAAACCAGCTCTTCTTAGCTCTTATTAGAAATATTTGGGAGTGGCAACCAAGTCCAGAACCTTTCCCAACCATTTTACTCAGTTTTTTGGGTGCTTTCAGATGCTAGTCAGAGTCAGTAGACACACAGAGAAAATAGCTGATTAAAAAGGGGTGGAAATATATGGTTAACTGGATAAATAGTATCCTACTTAGTGCCTAAGACATTATCTAGGGGTAATGACTTTAAACTGAAGGAGGGTAAGTTTAGATTAGATGTAAGGAAGAACCTCTTTATTGTGGGGCTG